>JAPMOR010026363.1:310486-350028 GCA_026543865.1 Argiope aurantia | reverse complement strand
CGGTTGCTATAAGAGGCATCCGATGGGTTGCAATATTGGCGACAAACAGCTGGTGCACACTAATCTTCACTTAGGCCATTTACAGTTATAAAGAAAATAAAAAATTTGTCGCCAAATGATATGGATGAATTTCTTTGAAGTTCGCTTCAGAAGCTGCACTATGTAATAAAATGTTTTTGTTTAAATATTGTAGATGCTATTACTTTAAAAATTGCTTACGTTTTCTGTTCCCTTTGCTGTAGCCAAAGAATTTCGAAGTAAGAGCAAACGATTTTCCAAACGAGAAAGAATAATCGATAAGACCTTCAGTTGATTAGGCATCGTAATTTTGTGCCTTGTTTCAGGATTTGAAATGGTTTCCATGATTTTATAACATGTTATTCTACAAAATCTTATATCACACAATTAAAAGTTAATTGTGTATGAAATTTACTAAAACAAAACGAGAATAATTTTAATGATGATGATGAAAAAGTTTTGTGACTTATGCTGCGGCTTTTAAGTTGGCTTCATTTCAAAATATCTGTACATAATTGTTTGTAAAACACTACTAAATATTTAAGTATTGCTATAGTAATCAACACTGTAAGATCGATCTTATAATAATAAGCAATTTTCCTGACAAGCTCGCTGCAAATTCGAAAATAATTCTTTATTCTATTCTATACAATTTTATTACCAGATTATTATTTTTTATTTATTTAAGCGAAATTTTTGCAGTTCACTAAAGTGCATGTTATATCACGAGGAATTTCGAAAAATTCAACTAATCCAGGTGTTTTATCGAAAATGGCTACAATTTTTAAAATTTTTTTTATCATGAATAAAGAATTATATTATTTTAGTTCCAATGGTTCCTGTATGGTTGTTTTTCAGAAGAAAATAATGAAAATTCATTTTTCTGATGTACCATGCTGAGCTGAATTGCGCTTAGGAATACTGCTTTTAATGTTTTCTTAAATACAAATCTCATAAAAGACACTTTTTTTTTTTTGCCGGAATTAACATATAGAAACCATCTAAAATTATTAGAACAGGATTTTTTTGGGGTGGAGGCAGGTGGAGAAGTACTTATAAACATTTCCCGAAGAATCTTTTTTCGAAAAATAAGGCAATTTGAAATTTTAGTTACATATTTACTTGCACGTAACACCTTTAGTAAAATTGCAAAAATTTTGTTCGAATTAATGTAACAAATTCATATTTATGTACAGAGACGATACGTTGAGTGATGTGGTGCTATTTTTTAAAAATAAATGACAAATAGTATATATTTAATATATCAATTTTAAAATAAATTCTCTGTAAAAACGAAGGAAAATAAACGTTATACAAAGAGTATTTACACATTTTTAGAATGATTTCAATACATGTTTTGGAATAAAAATTTCTGGCAACCGCTAATTATTTCAAATAAGAAATATTCATCTGCAGTTTATGAATTTAGTCTTCTTTCAAAATTCCACAAGTAAACAAATTTTAAATTGAAGGAAATGTTTTTACGCTTTATGAAGGAAAATATTCATATCTCATAATTCAAAAACGTTGCAAAAATATGGTGTTGGAATTTTTAAGTGCAAAATGAGCAATGTTATTAATCAGAAAGAGGAAAGAAACCATCAATCTTTGCTGTACATGGCAAGAAAACCGAACGCTTACTCGAAAATATTTACTTACTGTTTCAAAAATTTCTAAAGTGAAATTTTTGGTAACAAGAGAAAATCCACCAACGCAAAAATCAATTACAAAATCTTTAAATGCACCCCTAGCAACAACAAATCTCTGCTAATAAAAAAGATGAACATGTGTGTAGGTGTGTTGGCGCTCTACACACAAAACCAAATGGATCTATGGCTATCAAATTTTGCACATATATAATTTAGAGGGTGGAAATGTGCATCTCAAAGATATTTTTAAAAAATTATAATTTTAATTAACTAAAAATTAAACTGAAATGTGAAGGTTTGCTGAGATAATTTCCGAAAATATGATTGAACAAAAATTAATTTTGCACGAGGTTAAAATTCAAAAATTATCTTTTATCACGATATCAATTTAAAAGCCATGCAATTTTTTTTTCCCCTTCAATAATAGCAATGAGTTGAAAGACAACATTGTTTTCTGCAATTCAAACAACATATTACATTGTTTTATCAAATATTTAATCATATTATTTGTTTCCAATGTTGAAAGCTGAAGAACATGGATTCTATTTAATATATGTGTAATTTATGGCGAATAAAAAAAATGAGTTTACAGTGTCGCGAAATTTAGAAAAGTAGTGAATTACATGAACAGAATATAAGCTCAGGTACACAAGGAACAGAGCATATGTAAAACAGTTAAAATAACATAGTTTTAATACCTGACAATTTGATGGAATCATAGACATGAAGTTATAGCGCTTTTATCAGTGCAACAAAAATGGGAAATAATTGTTTAATTAAAATCCTAGAAGTCAAAGTAAAATTTGTAAAAGTGTGATGGATAGGAAACGCCAGAAAAAGATTATAAAATCACCTGGAATACATTAAAAAAAATTCAGTTGTATTCAGTATATTAAAATTAAAATGTGTTATGAATTTTCTAATTTCAGTTTACTTAAAGCTTTTCATTCTGTGCCCCCACGTTTTTATGAATTTTGCTTTGACCTCTTGCTTTTTTCAGGAAAAAAAATAATTTCTTTTTTTTAATAAAAGGGAAAAGCATTTTTTTTAAAAAAAATTTGATGTTTATTGATAGATGCCTTTGAAGACCAGTTGGTTGATCAATTGTTAAAAGTTTCTTTTAAATATTTTGTGTAAACAGACTTAATATTTCTACAGTAAAATATTTTTAAACTCGAAATTTTGATAGACATACTGTTTTTGAAGCTTACATTGTTCTGTTAATTCTGTTGGTTAATTCTGATATTTTCCCCCATTGTAGAGATATCATATAATATCTTGTGTCAAAAGAGATGTATTTAGCTAATTTCCTGTCTATATCTTTATGCATCCAATTATACTACAGGAAAGAGCAACGATGTCTAAAACTGCACGTACTCTCATTGTTTGATTCTGGAGCTAAATATTAATTTAAGTATAAAAGAATTTCGAAAATAGTTTTAAAAATATATTTTACGTGGAAACCTACTGAACATGAAAAATAAAATGAATCTTCATATCTTGATAATTTATACTAATAATGAAAATGAATGTATGTGCGCGCATATGTGTTGGCACTCTGCAGGCCAGACCGCCAAAACCTACAGCGACCAAATTTGGCACCTATATACCTTGAAGGTCGGGAAAGGGCACAATGAAACTATTTTTTTAAATTTTAATTCTAATTAGAATTAAAAATTAATATTATTGCGAAAAAGTAAACTCTACACTGCTTCAAAATTTTTAAAAATTACCTTTTTCGTGATATCAACCGTGCAAATTTTTGTTGAATTTTGGCAATTTGTTATATATATGTATATAGTCTGATTTGCAATAATAAATTACATTACTATTATGAAGTTCAACATTTTCATTATTTCACAAACTATTTGATCGCAATTTTTCCATTAACCAAAATTAAAGAACAAGATTTCTGTTTAATGTGTAGTTTACATGCGTACATTCTGTTTAATGTGTAATTTACAAAAAAAAAAAAAAAAAAATTATAATATTGCAAAATTTAGTAGATAGATGAACCAAATACTTATGTTTATAATAATATCATGATGTAAGGACTGATCTTCATTAGAAAGGTTCATGCACACTATAAACAAAGCATGTGAAAGACAATTAAAGTAACATATCTTTAATGCCTGGCAGTTTCACGATCTCATGGATATGAAGTTACATCTAAATGATTTAACTGAAATTAATATGTCCGGTAAACTAGCTGGTCTCCAAAGGCGACTAGTTACTTATAAATGTTGAAATGTCTGAAAAGAGGTTCGTGCAAAATTTCTGCTAATCCCAATATTATAATGCAATATCCTATTTAGGACCTCTGACTGAGGAAATTAAAAATAAAATAAAATACCGTAACATAAAATAAAATAAAATAGTTTCATTGAGGAGAATTTCTTAAAGGACTTCAGACACATGGTTTCCAGTGCCGCAGGTCTTATTATCCAGTCAGAAAAATCGCGGAAATCTGAATAACAGTAAATGATAATCTGTAATTGCATTAGAAAGCTCCAGAACACATACATTGGCAAATATAATACCATAAATTAGTAACTGTTCTTGCTTTTCCGAATATACAGGAAATTATTGTAACTGTCAAACTATTCGACCTCGAAATTTTGAGTAGCTTCTATATGTTAGAGCTTCTGGAATTCCCTTTCAAGCTTCTCCCTCTACCCCTCCCTAAAAAATCGAATTTTTTCGTTAGTTTATTACCACCAAAGCAGCATGAGGAAGGAAATTAGGTAGAACATCTTAACATCAAAATTATGAACTTTAAAAGAAAAGTTATTCGTCTTTTCGTACGAAATAAAATCTGAAGAGTAGATTTCATTAACCATTTCTATTGATATCTTTTTATATGTAGTATCATTAATCCTTTGATATCTTTTTCTTTACAATATGTGATCATTTCAGCACAGTTTTGAAAAAATTATTAAAAAAAATTCTTGAAATTCAGAAACACGGTAAAAAAATGAAAATTTATTTAAAAAAATTATGAATTAATTAAAATATACCGATAGAAGTAACCTTTATCAAGTAAAACGTCTTATAATATTGTTTATTAACTGATTATTAAACTGTTCGCAATTAATTAATAAGGGACCTAATTTAAATTATTCAGAAAAGCGCAGCGACATAGTTTAGAACTTAAAATTACAGCATCCAAGTGGTGATTTTGTACGAGCCACCATTGTCAATTGTACATGTTTTAAGATTCAAGAAGCATTTTTATAGAATAAGTATATTATTTTGTACTTTCATTATAATCTTTCTTGTTGCTGTGTAGAATTAAATCTATTAAACATACAAACTTCTTAACAAAAATAAACAAAGCAATTTTGTATTCGTAATCATCATTAGAAACATTAAGCATTCTTCATTGTAACATCTACTAAAGAAAGAAAGACGGGGGAAAGAATTAGTAATGAAAAGATTAAGAATTTGATATCTTGTGTTTAACAAAGAACTAATCTTAACATGAAACACACAATATTATTTAAATGAATTCATTGATTGTCCGCGGGAATCTAAACATCACTTTAATTAATCCATGTAAGTCAACAAGTTCTACGATTTAAAAAAAAAAAAAGTAATTTTTTTGCATGGTGATTTGTCTGCTACATTCGATTCGCTATGTTTTAAAATGTATGGAAAATCTCAAGATTTTCATATATCTCCTCATTTTAAACGTCTTTGAATCCGAAAAATATATTTTTAAAATTATGTATCCTGTCAACGCAAATCATTAAACTTAGAGAAATTCAGTATCTTTTCTATAATATATTGAACATTTCTATCAAATTCAATCAGTGATGCCATTAACAAGAAACTTGTATTTTTTTAGTATGTTCGTATGCATAGCAAGGTAACAAAAACTAGATTAGTCGGTGTTTCTTGTGGCAAGAGCCATGTTTGTCTATACTGCGCATAAATAAAAACTGAAAAATCTCGATTGGTACACAGTTTCCTTATTATAATTGTAGATTCGAGTCATATTCTAAACCAAATTCATCAAAGGTTGAAAGTCTATCAATAAATATATTCGCTAGCATACAAATACGATAATTCAAAAACACAGCAAACTGACATAAACAAAATTTTACGGATAGCTCTTGTGAGCAAAAAACTTTCAAAATGCATAATGAATTTTTTTTACTATATTAGGATGTATATAATGCGCCAAATTAAGTCATTAACCTTTAAACCAAAAGTTCTATTTTCCCGCGATTAAAACTATGTAGTTATGATGCTTTAAATATTGTCACCTTGAAAAATATCAGTTATTCAATGACTTATTTAACCGTGATTACTCAAGGAAATCCTTGATTGGCTTTAATAATGAAACTCGGCGCTTCATAACTTAGAGAGTTTTAGTTGTATAAGTGAGGAACTTGAATGAATATTCTGCGAAATCTGACTAACAGGACCAAAAAACTACATAACAATTGAAACTTATTTTTTTTTAAGAAACAAATTTATTGACTTAAATAATATAATTCTTAAAATCATTTAAGGCCATTTTTTTTTTCATCAGAAATATTTACCAAGCTCTGATGTTTAGAGGATAGCCATGATTAGAATGGCCACCCTAAATAACTTTTTAGCAATATTATTTTATTCAGGAAATGTTTCTCATATTCAATGGAAATTATTCAAAAATGAATAGTACAGAAATTTTCTTTCTTTTGAATGCACAGATAAAGAATTTTGTATCTTTCTTACATGAAAAGGACACTTTATTATATTAGGAGTCCTGGACGTAAAAACTTTTCACTAATTGACCCATTAGTGTCTTTCAGTACTTTATCTTTATCCAGAAGGGGATGGGTGAGGGTTCATTTCTCTAATAATAGTTTTAATAGAACAATTATTTCCACATTATCAACCTAAAATTTCTACAATTTCAGTGTTTAAATCATTTGATGAAATGTGTTTTATCAAGAGATAGTATTCAAATCATTTGAATTTTAATATTAAATAAAATATGATTAAAACACAGTTGTCATGAAAAATTATTTATTCAATACATACATCTAACCAAAACAATAAAGTCATGATAAATAAAATCTGTAAGGCGAATAACATGGCATTTGAGCATATAAAAAGCAAGCTTTTTTCTTTACATGAAGGAATGAATACTGAATATGATGAACAAACAAACAAAATTTACTTTTATCAGCAATCTATTCACAGATGTAATACAAATCATAAGTATTATAAAACAAAGAGGCATAAAGTAATTACAACATTTAATTGAGCTAACAGTAAACAAATAACTGTTACATACAGAATACAACAAAATTCAAAAAGATATTTACATGAAAGCTAATTTCCATTTGTTTGTCAAGTACTGAAAAAATCGGTATACATAACAATCAAAACAATATACACTTATGAAATCATATCCATTAACTAAATTATTGCTTTTAAAGCAAATGGCACAAAAAAAATGAATACATAATGGTGGATGACCAGAAATTCAATTCCAAATTTCATAAATTTTAAATACACTTTAAAATGAATTAGACAATCTGGATTACAGAATTCTTTAATTTCCTGAATATTCCCTAATGACCTTACTTAGTTTGGTTAAGAAACTAATGTCCTTCTTGAAGTAATACAAAAGCTATTTGTATTACTTCATAATTTTGATTAGTAATCAGATGTCAAGAACAACTTTCAAACATCTGTTTCTTCATATTTAAACATTATATCTGTACATTGATGTTTCATATCAATAGATTTCATGGGCACCAGGTCTACTTATACATAATAACCTAACTTAGTAGTAACATTGTTTATTCTGCGCACAAGCACGGATATAAGTAATTTACTGAGAAATATCATTATCTTGCAAGAAAATAAAATACCATGTATCATTTTGAACAAATAGATTTGAGATTCAACATTATTTAAAAATACATAGAAAATGACATTTTCTAAATTCATTTTAGAGCATAAAATTTGTCTAATAACATACATAAATATGTAACAATTAATCAAAAAATGTAATATTGAAATAATATATGAAATATTTTTTCAAAAACCACAATGATTTTTTTAAATCAAAAAATGAAAATAAAATCATAATGAAGTCGGCTCGTGTTCACACAACTATTGTCAAGTACACAAAAAAACCAATTTATAACTCATACTATAATATATTGCTCATCCTGTTAAAAGAAATTGAAATACACTTGTCGTTAGAAAGTGACATTGCACAAATTGTCTCCAGTTCATTCTTTTTCTTTCATAAAGTATAAACAATTAAAAAAAAGTTAAAACATGTGCCTTGCAACTTTTAAAATCAATAATTAAGCTCAACTTTAATTATATACAGAAATCAAACAATATGCTTTTCTCTGACTTCACGGATATTTTGCAAATTCATTAAAAAAAAAAAAACGTTGCTACATGAAATCATCAACCATATATTGCATCTTATCTTGAATGACATATACTAAAAATATTTCATCAATTACATTTCTTATCATCATAAATTTATTAAATCATAATTCTTATTAATAAGGATAAGAGAGCAAATACAGGAAAGATTTTTTAAATCTAATTTTAAAATATTTTGTTATTACTATCAACAACTTTGAAAATATTTCAGTTTCAACATATAAATAGATATTTTAAAACCTCTTCACTCTATTCTCATAAAACTACATTTATAGAAAATGTAACTTATAACAAAACAAAGAAAATAAAAAAAATCTAATTCATTTTTGCACTTCAATTATTTTACTAACGCATTGCACAACCTTCAAATGAAGCAGCAACAACAACAAATTACGCAAGAAGAACGTGATTGTACACTGAACTTTCGAAACAAGTTTTTAATTTAATTCATTGCAAAGGAACAAATTCTAGTAGGAAATGTAATGTTTGACAAAATCAGGCATTTTGAAACAGCACTTTTTTTTTTCAAAAAGAAAATCTAGTTTTATGCAAAAGATATTAGAAATCTTCATTGCTATGTGAATCAAATGTAGTTCGAATATTAATTGCTTTAACTGTATTATATGCAGATTTATTTTTTTACCACTTGATTGTAATGTCATATGAATTGAATATATTTTCAAAGAACCTATTTAAAATATAAAATTCATATTAAGCCTGTGAATAATGTGACTGACTGGAAATAACCAAATTTTAGCCCCACTTTACAACACAAACCAATTAATTCTAAATGTTGATTCAAGCTATTAAATACAATTATTATCCAAGTTTATTATCATATATTTGTGCCATAAATTTAAGAGATTTTTTAATAATGCAACCAACAGAATTAAAATGAAAAATTTGTCCAAATTATCATATAATAGACTCTCAAACATTAGTAACTTTAATCAAAATATTGTTTAAAAACTTCAACTACAAACTTAAAAAAAAAGAGTCACTTTAACATAAAAACACAAAATCAACAATATTATTAATAAAAAAGTAAACAAACTTTAAAGTTCAGAAATATACAATTTATTATGTCAGTATTGTATGCATAGTCCATCTATTGTAAATAAAAATTGTTCAAACAGATTTATTTCTTTCCTTCAGTCATTTGATAGATTATTCAAGGTAATCAATTTACTATATAATTAATTTATACATTAAAATTTTCTTGTTCATAACAAACATTCATTAAAGTTGTAATATAATAAAATAAATAACAATAATTTCTTATAACAAAAAATAGAAATAAAAAAAGACACATTTATTGTGGCAATAAAAATGAATCATTGCAAGGAAAAGTGAGTTAGTTTAAGTCAGGACTAAGCCTTAGGTCTGCTTAATTTCTTAAGACACCGCCATATATTGAACTGTATTGCCATTAATATGGTATTGATGTAAAATGTTACAATATTATGAAATGATCTGAATATTCTCATGAGAGATTGATTGGAAGTTTGGACAATATAATAGAACTTCCTATTCATTCAATGCATCAAAATCACTCGAAATTACATTATACAAACTCAGTAATCCCTTTTCTCCTAAAACATAATATTTCAGGTTTTTCTTTACATTATTGTATATTATTAGGATATTCAAGCCTAGTTCATAATAATGCTCTACAAAACAGATATAAAAACATTCACTTTAAACCTCTTGCTCACTTCAAAAGCAGAGAATTCGTATTTATATTTTCTCAACATTCATGAATAAAGTACTCTTAAAACTTCACAGATATGAATAAAAGGATGACGGAGGGGGGGGGGGTCATTTATTTTAAAGACCAATTTTTTGAATGTCAAAAAATAACATCAAAATATTTGGATGCATGGACATTATAGTGTGTGTTTTTTTTCTCAACCTTTTCGATGGATTACATTTTCAGGAAGTAAATAGGAGTCTCCAATATGTACTGGGGTGGCAGTAGAAACTAAATTGTATTACCCTGTAGAATTATCAATCAATGAACATTTCAGTTGGAGTACTAATTAAAATAATGTTAATGAGGGAACTTTTGTTTGAACACATCAAACTGCAAGATCAATTATAGTGTGAATAAACAATCCAACTAATTCAAATACTAAATAACAAATACATAAATGAAACAAATTAATAATATTTTACAAACATTGTTTTTCTTCCTTTTGAATAAGACCATACATACTGATTAACACACATAGAATGATAACAAAAAATGTCCATCAATAGCTTTCATGCTCAACTGCTTTTCAGTTAATTCCAATTCATGACAACAAAACTGCACCTTTAAAGCTGAATTATGAATCCAGATGATACTTTCAGAAATGAAAACATTATATAAAAATATAAAGAGGTACAATATTGATTTATTTATAGTCAACAAAGCATGATTTTTGTACTCTTTATCTGATTTCAGTGATTAATTTACAAATGACTAGCATGAATATAAAATTTATGTCACAAATAACATTTAAAATTCAGTTTATAAAACTTTTCAAAACTGTTAATATATATTTAAACATAAGAAATTCAAATGCAAAATGTACTAAAAAAAGTTATTATTTATTGGAACAATAAATAAAATAGTGTTTTTAAAGTGTGAATTTAATTTGTAACTTTACAGATAATTTAAGAAATGTAGTAAACCTTCTGTTATTCACATACTCTGGAGAGGTATAAGAAAAATTTTCATTTTTAACAAACTGCATATTCCCAGAATTTATCACCCAAAGCAAGTGAACTGGTATTTTCTGTCCACTTTTATAATCTTAATTTCGTAATTTCTTAATTCATATTTATTAACATAGCCTTTTAAACTATGTATGTAAAATATTCTTTAATAAATAAAAGATTTTTCCACTAATACATTTTATAAAATCTATCAATTCACTTTACACTTATTTCTCATTGATGAAATAATTATTAAAGTTAATTAATTATTTGAACAATAAAATTACACAAAATTTGGAATGATTTGTTCCAAAAATGTGTTCCAATTATTTTTAACACATACTCGCATAACTGCAACAAAATTTTATACCATCAAACACTTTTGATAATGGGATGAAATCATTACATACACCAAAAACACAAAACATGATGTTAAAATTTAGTCAAATTTGATCCTAATAAATCTACTTATCTATATCTTCCTACATTAGCCCCTTTAACAGTCTGTTAAGTTTTTATTCAAAAAAAGAAACACAAATGATTTCAATCTTATTTAATTCATATCTCAATGCAACTCTCATTCACAGCGTGATTAACAGAAGATAAAACAAAATATTGAAGTGAAATCAATGCATAACAATAAAAAAAAATCATCAAATTTCGTTTTTACTAATCCCATAACAAAGTTTTGTTTTATAGCTATATAATATTATTTTAAATGACTTAGTAACAAAATGTGAAGTTTTGTATTGAAGAAGAACATACAAAGATGAAAACATCAAAAAATGAAAAACATTTAAAGTTAAGATGAAATATAACTATCCCAAAAAAACTAATGTAAGAAAGCACAGTATGTACAACAACAAATTAATTTTTTAAATCAAAAATTTCAATCAAAAGTGGCTCAACTTCTTTAGGATTAACATCCAAATAAACACGAACATGATTCTCATTTAAGATGTGAAGCTCTTGTATTTTCTGTATCAGTTTCAGATAAATAGGCTTTGCCTCACACATACCATATTTGGAGTCTAAATAACGTCGAAGAAGGTAGTAGTAACTATCTTGTTCTAGTTTTATGGCTTCCTTATGAACTGTATTTGGACGTTCAGGAGTGAACAATGCAATGCCACTAAGTATCAGCATAATGTTTTCATCAGCTCGCCACTGTGGATGGAATGAAGTTAGAAATCTTTTGTGCTCTTCATATAAATTCCCCTTTGCCTCTTTTAAAACATCTACCTTTATAGACATGATCTTTGGTCCTTGAGGACCATGCCAACATTCTTTCTCAGGATCATAAGACATGACAGACCTCAAAATCATCATTTCAGTGCAACCTCCTTTTAGAAGGGCTATTTGGTCATCTTGGCACAAGTTTTTGAAAGAGCTTATTCTTTTGGACATTTTGATAAGTCGTCTGATGGCATGATCAGTCATATTGATGACATCGATAAGACTGGGATCATTGAGACCACATACCAAAGGCATTTTCAGGACCTCATTGGCATTCACAAGTTCCTGAAGCTTCATCTTTTCAATTGTATTAAGCTCTTTAGAGTTGATGAGAGTGTTTCTAATAGGTAGCTCTGTAAACTCAATTTCCACAGCCTTGGCAAAAGCTGACTGAGGAATACCATCAAAAGAAACTGCAGATGAACCAGGTAAATTCACTTTTGGTACCAATAGACTATCATCAGTATTTAGGTCTTCTGAAGCACTTGTGTCATCTGCATTTAGCAACCTTTTACATTCCGCATTGCTAATTTTACGGCACCTGTTTGAATCATTCTTGATGGGTGCAGAACTGCTATCAATGGTGCTAGTACTGTTCTCATCTTCATAAAATCTTGAATCAGTCATAGAATCTGATGTACTTTCCAAATGAGGGATCTTTGATGGTGGGCTGTATTCACAATCTGATGGAGTAAGGGGCTGATGATTGAAGACCCGAGCTTTTGGAAGTTCTGCTGTGATGCCAACACTTCCAGGAGTTTGTGGCGTTAATGGAGACATGGTGGACAGTGGACTCAGCACAGTCTGAGTGTCATCAGGGCTTTCAGTTTTTATATAAGTGTATTCCTTATCTGATAGCTGAGCTTGCTGGCTGTTGCGCTTCCTACGGTTCTGGGCAATTTTTTCTCTCTTAGCTTTCTTCTCGTCTTCAGACATGATCCATTCTTTTTTCATTCCAATTTCAAAGCACTTTTTCAAACGACATTTCTGACAGAATCGCCGTGTCACCATGTCAACTTTGCAGTTATTCTCAAAAGGACATTTGAATTCCTATAAAAGAAAGAATATTAATCATACTTGTTTGCTGAATAAATATACTCGCTTCATAATGTACAAGCTGAAATCTGAAAAACAATATTTCGTCTCACAAAACAGAAAAATATAATTTTAAAAATGACATTCTGTGAATAAAATAAAATGAACCCACATGCTCACATAAAAATGTTAAAATCTACATTACAGAAATTCGAAAATGTAAATGACTAGAATAAATGAATATTTATTTAAAAAATGCATGCATTTTCATCATTGACTAATTTTAAATTATCTATATTTAGTTTAAAAATAAAAACAAAAATTCAAGTGAAAATATTTAAATTTCTATATTTTACACATAAATAATACCTGGAAAGATATAATGGAATATCTATATAAATCTAGACTATTAATATTTTGTGATAAATTTTAACAAGCGTATTTTCTTAATACAAAGTCAAAATTTATATGTAATATATTTAAATGGATTAAAAGAAACAATTTTTCTTGCTGCTCATAAATTTATAACTAAAAGAATTTAAAAAAAAATTATTTCATAATCTTTTAACAAATCCGTAAATTGTCATGCTTTTTACAAGTTTTTGATATTTTTATGTTACAAATACAGCTATTCACTACCATTTTTTTCTATAATGTAGATTAACAATGATAATGATTAATCGTGAATCTCATAAATAATATCCTTATATCATGAAATACTAGCAGAAGCAGTTGTAAAACACACAACTAACTTCAATCCACAACTTCACCAAAATTTATTCAGAATTATAATTAAAAAAATCAAGTATAATTTCTAAAAAGTATTTAAAATGAAAAAAGCTCCAGTTAGAAAATTCTTGTTATTAACATTTTTGACATGACATTAAAATTCTATATCATTTATTGATTTTAAAGCTAAACAGTTAAAAAAATTCAACTTTTAACAGTACAATATACAAATATATCTTTTTTTACCATTTTTTATTTCAACTATGTTACATTCAGCGAGGGAAAATAATAGCCATATAACTCATAAGTTATAACATTGTGGTTAACAGAATGAAATGACTTCATGATTTTGCTATATTTTCAAGCAACAATAAATAAAAGCATCCATTTAGTATCAAACAAATCTTCTCTAATCTCTTTCTTTATTTTCATGAATCAAAAAGCTGATGGTCATATCAAAGAATTTTTAATTACTATTAACTAAATAAATTTAAACTTTATTTGTGGTTAAAGTGACTAGAAGATGACCATAATTACATTCATGATTGTCTTAACATTAGTATATCATTTTTTTAAAAGACAGCCATTATAAAACAACATTCTTATATAAATATTAAACCCTATTTTTATTCATTTTTTATTGTATTTTAAAAATAACTTCATTGTTTTACATTATACATACATTAATGAAAATTGTTTGAAGGTCCATATAACCACTTTCTACTATTTAATCTATTATTCATCTCCAATCCAAAAAATATTAATCTTTAAAAACATTTTGGTCATAGATTAGAATATAAAAGGAATGACTTTTAAGCAAAAGATTATGAGCATACCTTTTGTTTTAAGGCATTTCTTCTAAAAAATGCTTTACAAGATTCACATGTAATAGCATTGAAGTTGCTACCCAAAGCATGATCACCACAAACACCACATTTCTTTTGATCCTTCTTCCGTGACCTCTCAACAACTTCAGCCATCTTTAAGACACTGAAGGTCACAAATGAACTGAAAGAGACAAAAATACGCTTATTTTATAATCATCAAATCCCATATAAAAATTAATTAAAGCTGTTAAAGCAATATATTTCATCTCCTTGACAAATTTTCAACATGAATATTTTATTCATAAACATATAAATTAAGTATCAAATTAACACATTATCACATCATCAAATTATCACAGCCTGAAATTTTCCCATTATGCATCAAATTATCACATTTCTAATTTATTTACTCATAGATATTATAATTGGACCCAAAAAATTGTATGGAATCCATAATTATATGTAGTGTTTGACTATTAAAGTAATTAAACATATCAGCATTTACTTAAAAAATAATTGTTGGACTAGTTTTGAGTAGGTGGATACTAAATATGTAATATTAATTATATTATTTTAAATTTAAAAGGAAATGCATAAAACGGTTATTAGTTTAGTAGTAATCAAATCTATTAATATACTAATCAAAATTTAAAAAAAATTTAAATGCTTTAAAGAACAACTTTTAATTAGCATTTAGAACATTAATCAGCATAATCATTAACCTAAATTGAATTTCAAATATCAAAGAAAAATTTTTTAATACAGACCTTGTTAAAGCTACCCTATGAAAAAATTAAAAGTATTTCACCTTTTAACTTTTGGTCAGACAGTTACTGCAGCTTAAATTGCTCATACAGCAACTGTCTGTTTAAAAAAAGAAAAAGCAAAAGATTGATGACTAATACATATCAGTAACAGTTACTCCAAAACGTGTGTTTTAAAGGTCAGTTCCATTCAGATTGAAACAGCTACTCTTATCTCACGTTTTAAGATAAATACTCTGACAGAAAAGAGAAAGAAGTTAATATTAGATGTAGGCGCATGACAGAGAAAAAATAAAATAAAACAAAAATTTTCATAAAGTTATTAAACTGAGAAATGTATATAAAAACATGAATACTTCTATCAAGAGTAGGCTTCTTCAATGCCAAGAAAACATTGCAAACATTCTTATCAAGCAAGATATATTATCTTAGAAAAATACTTTACAATTTATTAAAAGTTAAACACGTGAGAGATGTCTGAGATATAGAAAACAGATTAAATTAAAGTTATAAGTTATTTCAAACAGGCTACGTTTTATAATGTGTATTTTTTTCCTCACTAAGTGTTATTATTATTATTTGGAATTCTTTTTTAAAAATAAATTATGATTTTAGAATTATTATCAAAACTGCAGATCAGCTACCAGTTTTTTTTTCTTTTCTTCTTTATTTTAAAGTCTACAAAGATATTTGAGCCATTTCTTAAAAATAGTAGTCTTATTTTTCAACATTTTTATTCCCTTATAGTAGGAATAAATACCTTAGAAGAAAAAAACTCAAAAATAATTCTTAAAGAACTATAAATATATAAAAATGAATGACATTCATGATTATGAAATAATTTATTCCTAAATTTAAATTCTATAAAATGAATTGAAAAATATATGCCAATAAATTAAAAACAATCATTAAATAAATTTTGACTAATTCCATTACTATGGCATCAAAAAGTCGTGGCTTGGGCAGTCAATTTCTTGTTTAATTACCAGAAAATTACAAATTATAGTCATAATTTAAAACAATAAAAAAAAATCATTTTCAAATGTCTGGTTATTGTATATTAAATGAAATCATGAATTTAATATCCTCACTGGAAGGACAGTGTGAAAGCTGCAATTGTTTTTTAGAATTATAAATGGCTATAATTACTTTATATTTCCATGGAATTTTTAGAATTTTTCTTAAAGATAAATTGCAGGAGTCAGCTTACATATGGATCAACTAATCTCACAAATATATATATATATATATTTTGTTAGCTAAGGATGAGCAATAAATCAATAATATTATCAAATATAGCACTTTTTATTTCTATAATTTATATTTACCAAGTTTAAGAAAGAATTAATTTTAAATAAAATGAATTATTCTTTTTGTAGAAATAAGTTATTTTTCTTTCAAATTTGTTTATTATTGCTGGTTTGTTTGGGAATAATTTTACAATATAAAAATTTCTTTTCCCAATCACATTTACAATATAAGAATTTCTTTTCCTAATCACATTTAAGACAAGTATAAAAATTAATGAAGAGGGGGAAAAAATGTGCTTCAGACTGAATTACCAGAGTTAAAACTACTGTTATCAACCTCTGGCATTTTACCTTATAGTAATTTGACTGGAAAATATTCCCCTCGTTTTACCTGCTTAGCAATGTTTTTGTCTGTGGTAACATATATGCAAGTCATATGATTTTTAAAATTTTATTTTATTTATTTATTTTGGTTTATATACATGTTTTAGATTTTGGGAATATTTTTAGGGAAAAACTATTGCACAAATCTGTAATATTAGTCTGTTATTGGAAATACAGAGTAACATAAAGAATAACTTCATAACCAAATATTAATCTAAAAAATAAAAATGCACTTTATTTGCCACATTCTAAACAAATAATGTATAAAAAGATGTATATCTGAGTCTTATATCTCCATAATTGAGTATTAATTCATTTCACAGTTTTAACTTCTTTCTGTCAAATGTAAAGATTCATAAGATGCTACCATGAACTGGAATAACTAGATATACCATTTGATAAATTTTTGAACAATCTGAATAAATTGTAATAAAGATTAGGCTCATTAAATCTTATAGATAAAGTATTAGAACTTTTAATTTCATGTTCTCACAATATATTGACAGGTGACCTCAACAAAATGTTAATTCACAGATTCTAAAATTTATTAAGTTATGTCATAACTGATTCATTAAAATTCATTCTTAAATAAACAAAAAAATATATACACTGCTTACCAAATTAAAAGTTTTCCAAAAGTGTGAAAGGCATAACAGTACAAATACGCATCATTTCAAATCACAATCAGTAGAGCGCTGGGATGAAACTGAATTAGACATATTGGCTATTAAGGTCAAAAAACGTGATTGCCAAGAATAATTTTTTGAACACTCCTTCATTTTTTTACGATTTACCTGTGAAACAAAATAGGAAAAAGTTGAAATTTTATTAAAATACTTTTTATACATTTAAAACAGCTTTTGTTTTAAATTGAGCACTTAACAATATGTTCCAAAATGATATAAACATATTTTCAATGATAGTGTTTTGAAAAATTATTAAGATGTTCTGAAGTACCATAACTCAAATTAACTGAATGACTGATAATCTCGTCAATTATCAGAATAAGTCAAAATATTGGTTGCTTTTACACAAGTACTAGTAATATCAATATTAGAATCACAAACAACCCTTTGAATATCAATAAGATGCATCACATTTCAATAGCTGCTCTCAACATTGATATATAACTATAATAATTGTAAATAGTACCAAGTTCACATTTTTTTTTTTTTTTTTGGAAGTAAGATCTAGTGAGTGTGAAAAGAAACTGCCACTATCTCTTATTCCTAATCAGTTCTCAATAGAAAGAATTCAATTTAAATAACTCAATTAATACATTACTTCTGATGATAACTAAAGTTATTAATTAATTTTAATTAAAAAATATTGACTTGCTTTATAAATTGTTAATATAAATATTATAGAATCTACACATGCATTTGTAGGTTATCTTATAAGTAATATAGAAAATAATAACATATTTTAACTTTCACAGAAGTTATCAATATTTCCACTAGTTATATTATTTAAAAAATGGGAACAAGAAATGATTAATTCTAATATTCATTATAGTGACTAAATTTTTTAAAACTTTCAGCAAATAATAAAATTAATACTTCATCCCCCATTCTTAACTTCATGGTCCCTTTCATCTCATTCTCTGCCTATAATGAATGGAAAAGAAGTTAAAAAGGATTTCAAAAAAAGAATACTCAAAACTAGAGTAAACTGTCTTCTTATATTATATATATATAATCAATTATTCATAAATATCTAAACAGAAGAGTGAATGATATGTTAATGAAGTGTCGCAAAATTAAACTGACTAATATTGCCTTTTTTTTATTTGATATGTTGCAACATTTCAAGAAAGGAAAACATGTTCACAGTATTTTTTTAACACTTGACGTTTAGAAGATGATCTGCAAGATTAGGCAAAGCGATGACCTCAGCGCTATCTGTCAAGATAAGGAATTGTGAAATACTCCACAACCTTATTGCATGCTCAGCTCCCTGTGCTTTTTAAATAAATATTCAATCTATTGAAATCTGTTGTAAGGTAATAATCCCACAGATAATTTTAGAGAACAATATTTAGACATTCTATTCACCCCTGTGTTTAAGCAGATTAATATCTTGATGAAAGAAACTAATAGCAGTATTAAAATTACATAAAATAGTCTTAAAATTAATGTTAGAAGAAAAAATCTTGCATCCAAACTAAATATTATCAAATTTTGAATTCAAATCTTTTTCAAATCAACCAATTCCTTTCATAGCACATTAGAAATAATAAAATAAAGGGTTGACAAAACTTTAACAGACAGTTTTCACAAACATATAGAAAGCCACTTTTATTACAAAAAGGAACCAAAATAAAACATTCAGTAAAAAGAATAATTTTGGATAACGATTCATTTGGCATATGTTGATAAGATTCTCAAAAATTACCATTTAACAGATGTCAATAATCAGGTGTTTTTTTTTTGTCACTACCAAACTAACTCACTAATTTAGAGGAAATTAAAATAATAAAGAAAATACAAAAGATTATTGTTCATAATTCAAAGACTGGTCAATCTATGATTTAAAATTTTAAGGTTTAGTAAAACAATAATGTAGAGACAAAATACTTAGCCAATTACGTTTTTAAAATTTCTAAGGAATAGTAAAACTATTTAAGAACTAAAATATTGTATTTAAATTTTTCAAATAGCACTCATAATTATGGATGTTTTCTTCAGTGTTAGTAAATAAACACTAAAGATTAACAAAGGGAAAGAAAGATTTACAAAAGGGGAAAATTATCACATGCATATGCACACGCACAGAGAGAGAGAGAGAGAGAGAGAGATGATGATGAATTCTCAGGCATGGAATAAGTATTTTAAATAAATTTGATTTTATTCTTTCACACATAATAGAGAATATAATTCCGAGTTTTAGCATTCCAGAGGAGTTCACAATGAAATTCAAATCAAAGGAGTGATCTTGGATAATCAATAAAGAAGGAATTTGAAATAAGTTTAATTAAAACACTAAATAAATTTTTATGGACAATCAACCATCAATACTCACATAGAAAATAAATAATTTAAAAAAAGATTAATAATATAATAGAGATAATCTTTTGATGCTTTCCAAAACAACTATTTTCTTTTCTTCTTCCTCCATATAGCTAAGAGAGGGGGGAAAAAATAGAATTTCAGTTGGCCTGCCTTATACTAACTAATTAGCTAAGAAAGTTATTGATCAAAACAAAAATATATTCCATGGTAAAATATCAAAATTTCCAACATATTTTTTTTTCCTACTTAAATAATTAGTATGAACCACTATCTGCCTTTATAACAATAGACTTACAAATTAATCATTTTTATTGAAATATTAAATCTTACATTACACAATGTTACATTAATCTGTTTTAGATAAAAAGATATATCAATTTATCTACAAATTAAAATTCTATAATGTTTTGTTTTAGCTGTTCAACATAAAAATCTTAATGAGTAGTACACATTTCTTTATGCAACAATGCAATGATATGCAACAATATATTGTGGAGGGTATGTAAATTCATATCAAGAAAATGCTCTGGAATCAGTAATTGACAATATGCATATGAAATAAAAATATTTAGATATTAATAAAATGAACACAAAGTCACTTGAATTGTTTAACATTAAATTCTTCATGGTACAAATTTGCAAACCAATTAATTTTTTTTGGAAATATTTAATTAATGAATCATCTAACAAAAAAAGAATATATGTTTCAGCAAGAAAATATGAATTATTAAAAGGTTGCAAGTATTTTAAAAACATTTAAAAATAAAATTTAAGGGAATTGAAAAAAAAATTATATATAAGAGAAAAATAGAAATTCCAAAAGAACTTAAAGAAAAAAACTACAAAAACACTTATTTTTTTATTCAAAAACTTTGAATCCTTTAGAAATGAAAATTTTACAGAAAAACATTCTGTACACACAATCCAAATATTGAATAAATGTCTATCAGAGTATAGATGAATCTATATCAAAATATAGTCCCCATATTTTGTATATACAATGAAATAATTGTACACAGCTATCAGCTCCTTTGTATTAAAGAAAAACCTGAGAAGTATAATTTAACCTTAATATTGCATTAGAATAAATAATACTTATTAATTCATTTCTTTTCTTAAAATGAGTTTTATTGTGTGGAATTTTATTTGTGAGATTTGATAAAATGCTAAAAAATCAGTTATGCAGAAGAGAAAGAGAAAAATTTTTCTAATATAAGTAATATCAAAAATGAATATAATTTATGAAATACAAACATAATTTAGATTTATTTTTTCCATACTTTTCAAGATGAGGATTACAATATTACAATATAAATTACTTCAGGAAATATAAAAAGAAACAGAAAGTTAACAATTATAATGCAATATTCTCACGCATCTTTGAAAGAAAAATTATAAGCAAATAATCAAAAATATTCATTTATGTATATATTTAAGAATACCTTGATTCTATAAATCCAATAAATGTTTATCCATTATCTCTCAGCAGCAATAATTTCTACATCTACGTAGCATGCACATGAACATAAAATATGAAATGCACCAATAAAATGTTACATAAATATCAATGTGATAATTTAATGGAATGTTGAAGAAGAACTTAAAACATCACAAAGAAATCATATTTTTTATATATTCATTACCTCCAAATTGGTAAGAATATTCAAATAGCACAACATTTCTTTAAACTTCCTTCTACTACAACACACCGAGTGCAACTAACAGATCTCGGATGTGAGGGCTTAGTGCAGGTGCACTTAAAAATGGCTGATAAACAGAAGCCCTTTAACCAAACATTGATAAAAACAGCTTCACCAATAGCATCATTTAGGAGGAGGACTTTTATGTCCAATAATATCCACTGGAACATCAATAAACAATGATGATGTCAAAAATTAAAACATGATAGTATTCTTGCTTTTATGTAAGCTATGAAAAAATTCATATAAAAATATAAAATTATCTTTTTTTTACCAAAAAAAAAGCAGTATCAAAGCATGCCTATATAATTTTCTACAAAGTTTTCTACACAAAATAGAGCATTCGATAAGGATGTAAAAACATGAGATTAAATGGATGGAAAAGACTGATCTTTTTTGAAGTTGAAAATGCTGACTGTTTCACTTTTAATATATGAAAAAAAGAAAAATCCACCAAATATCTACAAAATAAAATGTAAAGATATTAAACTTTCCTATCAGGCTCACATTTAAAAAAAAACTATGCAGGAATTTTTATTAAAACAAAGATAAATAACTTGTCTCAAAAATCAAGAAAAAAAATAGCAAGAATTTATAATGAGTCAAGTAGAAAATCTTTGATATTTTTGCATTTCAATTTTCAATTCAGGAACAAATTAAAGATTTAAACAGTCTAAGTAGGTATGAATTCCTGTCAAAAAAATATTATAATAAAAGTAATATGGCTAAGTTGCTATACGATCAGTAATGCAAGACATAAATATTTTTTATAGAACAATAAAAAAAATGCAGCTTTATGAAATGAAGCAAAAGGAGTGAAGAAAAATTCTTCATAAAAAAAAGCTGTATGGATTTTTAAAAATCAAAGATATTTCTTATTTAGTTTTTATGTACTATACATTTCAAATGATGCCATAAACTTCTGAAGGGGTCAGAAAATTTTTAAGGTAAAAATTATCTATAATATTAAATTTGCAGCTTATAGTTGACAAATATAGTCATTCAGCATATAGATTCTTTACTTTCAACATCTAGTTCTTCTCTGATAATAAATATGCAACAATTAATTATTATTATAAATTTTAACTTGTTTAAAAAAATGTATAAAAGAATTCACTTTTATATAAAATAATTATTTCAGTTCAACATTCTAATAAGAAATTCTACTAATTTTTTTAATGGAATGTTCCTACTTATTCTGCTGTTTAATTTTACTTTAATTTACTTTTTAGGAAAGAATGAATAACTGTACATTATTTATCAAAAGATAAACACTTTCACTTTTGAATGCTGCCATAAATCATTCCAAAGCATTGAAGAATATATTGCCCGTTCTAGAACTGATCATGTAAAAATTTAATCTCAAATGACTAATGCATAAAATTTTAATGAATGTTATGCAATAATATATAATCTTCAGTTTCTATTCATTAACCTTAGATATATAAAAAGAGATTGAAAAAATCTGAAATAAAATAATTTTTTTTAAAGATAATTGTTGCAATCTATATTCTATTTACTAAAACCTCAATATTTTTTTTTAAAAAGCAGTTGTATTTCTTAATAAAAAATAGAATATGAATTTGGATAAATATATCATATTTCTTTTAAATTTGTTAAAAAAATAATATAAATGATAGAAATGAATAAAGTTAATATTTTTTTAAGAACAAATATTTAGAGGATATAAGTAAATCTAAGTTTCTCTTAATTAAAAAAAATCAGAAAAGAAAACGAGACAGATATAAATAATTTTATCAAACAGAAAATATGAGGGAATAGAAAGAAAATCTCACCATATTTAAAATTTTCTGACTAAATGTCTTTTGAAATTAAAGCACAGGCTACAGGAAATAAAGCTTTTTAAAATTAACAAATAATGAGATAAAATTAAGCAAAATACAATTTAGATTTTTGTTATTAACATAACAATTTTCATATGTATATCCTCTTATAGTCATGATAAAAAATCGGGTACAAAGTTAAATTAATATCCAAACTTTAAATCATGATTTACTAGAAATAGAATTAATTATTTTCATCTGTACTCTAATAATTTTTAATCAGCGAGGTATATTGATAATGGAGAAAATGGAAGAATTAAATGCTAAGTGTAAAGACATAATAAAAATTGAAAAACTTTGACAAAATAAATTGAGAAGAAAAGGAAACATTCTGTATTCTCTAAATATAATGTTTATCTAAAAAATGAGCAAATACATTAAGAAGGAAAAAAAGAAAAAGGTACCAACTGCATTTTTTTTCACTTTTAGTTTTCAATTATATTTAAAATATTTAAACTCAGTGAAAGAGATATAAAACTAACAGGAAATAGGGGCATAATAAAAAATTATGAGAGAGTTGGTTCTAATTGTTTAAAGATAAGATAATTACTATAATCAAATAAAAAATAAACTTCTGGTAATTTCATATCATATTAAGGAAATATATATTCATAATCAGATAAAGAGCTTTAAAGACTTTTAACAATACAAATTACCAAAAAATACACTATACCACATACTAAATTTTTATTAATGTTAAAATTCAAGTTACATAATAACATATTTTTATAGCATATAATTATGGAAATAAAGCTTTAAAAAATAATAAATACACCTTGAACTCAAACTGAAATTCTAATTAATCTTATTCAAAATCATAACATTTCTATACAAAAAAAAAAAAAAAAAGTAGACTGCCAAATTAAAACCATGCATTTTGATATTCAATATTACAATAAATGAAATCACTTTTCACTTTGATAACTCTTTTTTAAAGTTCTAATAGGATTGCTACTAGTATTCAAGATATAATATTTTCATACAAACCTTTAATTTGCAACATTTGCATTACAGTTTTTGAATCAACAACCAATAATTTGTTCTCTATAAATTGCAAAATATCATAATGCTGAAAGACAAAAAGTAGGGCCCAAAGTTAATTCATGTGCGCTATAATGTAAATTTTGCTACACATTGCTGAAATATATAAATGTATTGCTGGTAAAGATATAAATGGCTTTTTACAATATAATAATAATTAAAAGCACTCTTTCATACTCTTCAAGTCCCTTTATTGATTTGGCTTACTGTGGATTAAACTTTCAGAAAATCCCTTCATGCATAGCTTAAACTATTTTTCTAAAATATGCGGATATTTCAAAAAAGTCATCATTTTTCAAAAAATAAGAACAAAATAAGTAATTTCTGAATTGCATTGTACAATGCATGATTTTTTTATTTATGATAAAAATTTAGTATATAACAAAGTATTTTTTCCTCCAAAATAAAGCGGTAAATGGCATGCATAAAAGCACAACTGAACTTCTGTTTGTGTACTAATATATATATATATATATATATATATATATATATATATATATATATTATTAGAATTTAAAAAGTAACAAGATAAAATTATTATTTTTGCTTATCTTTACCTAATCTTTTATTTTTGCAAAATAAATGTACATAAAAGATTGAAAAATAGATTTGCCAAAAATCAAACTGAAATTTCCTTATTGTAAAGGGGTTGAGAAAATGTAGTAAGAAAATTTTATCCTAATACCTGGGAATAAATCAGCTATGAGACAACTGAATATCGTTTCCGATCTCTCTGATTATTTTACTAAAAATAATTAATTATGATTTTAAATGTGTACTCATTATTCAACTTTATTATATATCAATATTTACTAACTGCTCATGACAGCAATTTTATGCTAAATTTAATTTCCTTCACCTAAATTTCAAATCAAAACTAAGAATAAAGAAAATGATAACAGAATAGAAATGATTAATTATGTTTTTATCAAAACATATTTTACGAGATTCAAATATTAAACTTTTTGCAACCATTACCAGGCCAATAATTAAATTATGCTATATATATAACATATAATAAACATAACAAAATTAATAACATTTTTTAAATATAATATATTTTGCATTTACAGGATATTACTATTATAAAATTTATACAACTATTTTTCTATAATGAATCAATTTATTTATAAAGTACAGTAATATTTTTTATTTATATTTTTTTTGTCTTTCTTTTAAGCTTGGGGTCAGCTATAAACCTAAAAATGAGAAAAGTACCAAATTTTGTTACACAAAATCAAAATTCCCTACAGTAGTTATACAAGGTTTAATATAAGTAGTAATTAATATGAAATAAAGAATCAAATAGTGGTTAAAACTATACAATTTGAACTGAAACCATGTATATTGGTTAAAATTACTTAATTCAAAGAAATCAGTATGTATCATAACTAAATGTGCATTGATTATAATAAATATAATTTAGTTTGTAGCAAAACTGAAAGAGAGGCAAGATTTCAATATTTCTGAAAGATATCAGTATAAAGAATTTCTGTACTTTTAATAATTTATATCTTCAAATTTTCAAAAGAATGTTCAGCAATGAATTGTAAAGACTACATTAGAATGCGTTTGAAAGAATAAAGATAACCGCATTTTTACACGGACAGGAATCGAAAATAACCTCAAGCAATATAAAAAGGATAAATAAGTTAATATATACTTAAGTGACAATTTGTGTAGTTTCAAATGAATACGTCAATATTCCATTTGCTTACATCACAAGTTTTAAAAGTATGACTGGAATTACAGTAGAAAATCTGGAACCACAAAGAAACGTTTGGCGAATCTAAATATGTCATGATAAATTGGGTGGTAATAGGATCATTCGCTTGTTACACCTTATACGCTTGAAAGGAAAATTAATGGAATAAATATCCAACCAGACAATGGGAAGGATAAAATAGAAATAAATTTTTCTTCGTTTGAAATTTAATTACAATTAAATAATAACTGTTTAAATAATTTCTTCCTCCCTCCCTTCCCCTACATTGTCTAAATGCGTCATTCAGATAGTATAGGATTCAAAAATTTTTGAATATTTCTATTTTAAGAAATTACTAAAATAAAAATATTTCATATACCATTTTCAAAATATGTAGATGTATTTAATGCATATTTATCTCCAAATCCACCTAGATTAACAAAATGTAAATAAATAAACGGATCATAAGATCAACAGAATTGTCATTGCCATCATACAGAACTATAAATATGCTCCCAATTATATATATATTTTTTAAGTTGTGTGGCAGTGCTTTCGTATGTGAATATGAGAAATATAGAGTCTCTTAAAAATCTATATAATAGAATTTTATAACTTTAAATTTAAATAACAACGTCCTACCAAAAACATAAGAAACAGAGAAGGTTTTAATTTTTGCAACACAAATTCATTAACCATCATGACAAATCGGTGCTAAACCTTCTCCATTAAGTGATCACATGATCCATGTACAAACGTTAAGAACAGACCTAGAACAAAACCAGAATTGCAGTGTTCCCCTGACTTAATGAAATTTAAATCAACTAAGAGATTTAGTCTGAATGAGAAATGTTTTCGAATGAAATACAAAATGTCACGATGTCATCAAAAAAATTCCTTCTACATTTGAGAGGGAATTTTTTTTTAAATAACTAAACAGTTCGAAGTTTCTAGTGATCACAATGCGCTCAACGCAGCGCTCTTTTGGTATGTTAGAAATATTTTAGAGTAGTTATTAAAAGATTTAGAGTAGAGTAGAAGTAAGGCCACTCAGACTTGGAACTCAATTAATCAGAATTAAAATTATTTTTAAAAATATATTAAAATCAGACAGTAGTGATATGTTAACACAATTGGTATAACTGAAAAACTAAGTTTTTAAATTTAAATTGGGATGATAATGATTTTGAATAATGATATTCTCCAGTTACTAAAGAGAAATATTATAATTTTGATTGATATTTAATTAGGAATGTAAAATTAGGAATAAATGTACTCTTTCTTAATGAGCTCTTATTATCCAGTTACTTTATACCAAATTAAATTCCTCTAGGCACAACGACAGTATAGCACTGCAGAACTCTATGAATGATTTTTTCATCATTCGTGTAAAATGGCACAATGCGCGCATAGTATGCCAGCCTATAAACATTATCATCTTAAAAATAGCTTTCTTTGAATTTTAATTTCAAAGTAGAATTTTCAATACCTGTTTTAATAACATAAGTTTAGGCCAGTATTCATTCTGTAAATTGCACGAATGAAATGCTTCTTCCCATAGGATAAAATGGCTGATGCAATCAAGACGATGAAGATAAAATAGATGAATAAAGTCTAAAATTTTGCCCTACTACGGCGTTTCGAACTAGAATTTGAAATCTAAGGAGACATTTGATCACAATTATTAGAAATTTCAATATATATTGAAAAAAGATTAAAAAAAAAAGCTTTTTGAGTACAATTTTCTCCTTCTTGTTTTGAAGCTGACATTTCTCAGAAATAAAATGAGGAAATTTACACTTTGAATAAAGTGAACATATTTTCTGAATTTAAACGTGGAATGCTGCAGATATTGTGGAGGAGAAAAGAATGCATTGAAAAAAGAATAACATAAAATAGAAATATAAATCCTTAAAAAAAATATTATTAAAAATATATCATAATTTTTTTCCTTTGGAGATTAAATTTTTGTTAATCGCCAGCAATCTTCTTATCAATTTATCTGCAATGTTTCTTCCTTTTGGAAATGAAGGTGCTAGATTTTAAGAAGATATATATTCTATTTATATGGCGAAAAGACAAAAATACACTTTAGAATTAAGTGTAGTAACTCATACATTAAAAAAATATAGCTCTTTCAAAATACGGACGAAGGAAACAAGTCGTCTTACCCCTCTTTCCTGAGGTCGACTCTAGTTTCCTCTTCGTTTTCAAAGTTGCCATCTTCAACAGCTGGAAGATACAAGCGTCTCTCCAAATATAGCCCATAGCCAAACATCACATGTTCACAAAACTAGTTATATACAATATACATTTCTTCGATCGATGTGTCATGGAATATATATAAAAGAAATTCGTGGCATTCTATATAGTTTAAAAAATAATAACTTTGATCTAGTTTGTTTTTTCGTTTATCAAGGTATAAATGTGAAATCATTTCGGTGAAGTAGTTAAAGAACATTTAATAAAATTTTTACAATTTTAAAAATTTAAGAATAAAGAACGTAATTTTTATCTATGATCGTTCCAAAAACGATATTTCTATGTTTTTTTATACATAGTAAATGATGATCAATTCATTACTTCTGCTCTACTCTTTACTTTTAATCATTGTACTTGGGTGTTGAATTTTTTTAATCCTGAATCACAAAGTAATAATAATAAAGTCAAAAGGAAAAACATTATTTTCTTTCTTCTTACAAATTTGAATAATTGTATTCTAATAATAAAAAATTTGGAGAAAAAAAAAAGTATTCAAAAACTAATTTTATAAAAAAAAAAATTAATTGACCCCTTTTTTTATTATAAATTTCTTATAAATTGAAAATTGTTTGTTTCAGGATATTTAATTCGAATCTATTCCCATTAAAGGAAATTTCAACATTTTAACTTAAAATGGGGGGCTGTTTAAATGTAATAAAGACAATAATCCATCAACCAAAATAGTTCTCTCGATATATATAATCAGAACGATTAAATAATTAATAATTAAATAATTTATGCACGTTATATAACAAGCTATATTTATGCAAAATATATATATTATATAAATCTTATGTAGTTGCCAAATGATTATTTGAAATAGATAAAAATTGGATCGGATAAAATAAATCCAATTGCATTGATTAGTTTCCAACTAGGTAGCTGTCTAGAGATGCTGGGCCAAAGAGGGTGGACGAAGATAGATCGATTGAAAAATATTATTCGCCTAGTTGTTAAATGAATAAATTTGTAAAATGTGTAATTTTTTTAGTTATAAAATATTAGGACTATAATATGTGTATACATTAAGCTATTAAAATCATTAATTAAAGTTAAATTAATTACTCCTTTTAAATATATTGGAACATTAATTATTCATCAACTGTTTCTGTTACATTCTTCTCAATTAATCTTGTGAAATAATACTTTTTAATGTTATATTTATCTGAATTTTGTTATTTCTCAAAGCTTTTATACTAATTAAATGATTAAACTTGTAATTAAGGAAATAATTAACATAATTATAGTTAATTCTTTTAAGAATTCCATTACTTTACTTATTTTTTCATCCAAATACAAATAAAAAATATTGAATAAAAATTATTTTTTTCATAATCTCATTAGAACAAAAAAAATTTACTAAAAATAAATCAGTAATGTGTTAAACTTGTTTAAAATGTTAAATTAAATTGACCAGTTATGAAAAGTGTTGTATTACAATATTCTCAGTATTGTAATACAAGTGTTGTATTACAATACTGAGTCACTGCAATAGAAAATTGCATATATAAATACATTAAATTAGGTATTTTAAGTAATAATAATTTAAATTTCATGAAAAATTTGAATTTATTTAAACCCTCCAATTTTCCCTTTTCTCATTATCTACTTTAAAAACTTAGTAAGATTTATTTAAATTCAAATTTACTATTTTAGAGTCTTAAACAACGTATTAACGGTAGATACAACCATTTTTAGTATAAGTAGGTTATTTTCTTCTCTTAAAATTTCATTTTTTTAAAAAAAACTTAAAACTTAAAAATAAAAATAGAAAAACAGTTTTGTTTTTATATTTGATTTATATTCGTTTGTATTCAAAATTCCCTTAAAGAGGGCGCCACGAGATAATTAATAATATGATACTCGGGAAACAAAAACAAACAAAAAAAAAGGATGAAAGACGAAGGGGAAAAATTTCTCCTCACAAAGCTTTCTGTATTACTGTGCATATAAAATAAGACATTAAGGTGACAAGACGGTTTGGATTCCGAATTGATTACTTCAACTGACATGGATACTTAGATCTCGTTATTTGTTTTTAGAGAAGCCGTGCATACAAATTCATTTATTCCCTCTCCCTCCTTGTAATAAATTAGATTCTACTATTGCATTAATTGGCAAGAGCTGAATTTTCAGCAAAACTAGTTCTGATTCTTAATCTCTTACTTATCAAAGATCATTTTACGCGGCTCTTGGATTTAAGGCTGAAGTGAATGCTATTTTTTGGAATTCTGATTGCAGGCGATAAAGGATAAAAATAATGATTGTTTTTCTTTAAAATCATAAAAAATTATTTTTATAACAAAATTAATATATTTGAAAATAAAATCTGAAATTACGGAAGCAGATTTCATTAAGCAAGAAGATGAATTATGCAGAGTATTTAATTTCAGCATGAAGTTAAATACCTAATTGCGAACATCATTCCAATATTTTTAAAAATTTAATGTGAAGTGAAATTTATGATAATAAGTTTACTTATAGATATTCACTAAAATAGAAGAATATTCACCAATGGAAGATATTTATTAAGAAAAAATTTTCAAAATTTGATTCAGATTTTTAATTAAAAGTCAATTGTTTTTCCTTATCATCGTCGGAACTTATAACTGTACAAATATCGTTTTTCTACTACTTTTCAATAAAAAAAAAGAAGCTTTAAAGTAAAAAAAAAAAATTATTTTCATGTAATTTTTTAAATTTTTATAAATTTTTAAAATATTTTAAAGTATATTTTATAATAATACTTTAATATGTTTTAACAGCTGCATCTTTACATACTTGTGTAGGGACGACATTATATAGATATTTTTTTATGTTTGTGTGTATATATATATATATATTATTACTGTTATGTAATTAAGAATAAATTTTGAAAATAAAATATAAATGAATCAAGTCTAAAATTTTATTGTACTGCGATGTTTCAGACTAGAGTTCGAAATATAATTTTGATAATACTTATAAGAAATTTCAAAATTCATTGGAAAAGAGACAAAATGTTTCCAAACGCATGATTTTAATTTGTCGTAGATTTTTCTAGAAAGAAAAAAGAAAGGGGGGGGGGAAATGCAAAAATTGCATTTTAAATTTAAAGAACAGATTTTCTGAACTTTATTAAAGAAGCTGCAGATATTGCAGAAGAGAAAAGTATAAAAAAGATATTGTAAAATAAAATAATTAAAACACATAAAATATATTTACCACTATAATGTGCAATTAGTTTTCTTCAAAAAATAATCCAAATTAAAATACATTTTGGCAGATTAATCAAAATTATTCGAATTTACTTCTTTTAACTATGGTTTTATTTTAGCAGATACCCACCCCTCACTCAATTCAAAGTACACTAAAGAAACATTCAACGATTTTTACATTTTAGAATGTTGTTTTTATGAAACGTCATTCTTCAAAGAATTTTCAATCTTGCTCATTCTTTGGTTCTTATATAAAACAAAGGATGATCAATTCATTATTTTTATCCTGCTTTTCACTTTTAATCATCACATTTAGACATTGGAAAAATTTCTTTATAAAAATATTAATAAAAAACGAAGAATGAAAAGTTTTACTTTATTTTCTTTTCCAAATTAGAATAATCATAATCTAACAACAGCAAAAATTTGGAAGAGAATTCTTAGCATTCTTATTTTTTTAAATCAAATTCTATGAATATCTTTTTAAAATTTAATATGGACTACTTACTTATAAATTAAAAATGAAATTTAATTCGAATTCAATATGAATTCGGGGCATTTTTTTAAGCAGACGAATTTAAGTTTTACATTAAAAAAATAACTAAATGGCAATGATTCATTAATTTGGTTTAAGTCGGAGATTATGTTTAAATGTAACTGAACTAGTTATTTATCAACCAAAATTGTTCTCTATTTCTACTAATCAACATGATTTTATAGGACAATGATAATTATATAAGCTAAATACAAAATTTCCAGAAATCAAAATACTCAATTCCGTAATTATTTATTATAATAATCCTTTAATTATTATATTTAATATTTGTAGCGTTTAGTTTTAGTTCTAATACCATGTTCTATCAAACGATTTTTTTATTTTTAGGTAATGCAAAGAAAAAATTGTACTTCCGCACAATTAACGAGCGACGATACGAATCAGGAAGTACCAGCATGTCATGGATAATTCCGGAAAATTTTTCTATAGATGAGTCGAAGAGTCTGGAAGGAAAAAGCCAGTTCGAAATAAAAATAATAAAAAAGTATTAACTCTATCTCGTCATCTATAAGGATAAAATGAATTTTGTCTATTCTTTTAACATATTAAAGAGGAAAATTTCAAAATTAAATATGAGTTTTTAGAGGTTTGAGAAACATTGTAATTATAGTCTGAAAAAAAAACATAATTAAAAAAAATAAGTTTAGCAATAATATTAATTAAAAGTAAAAAAGGATTTTTAAATAAAAATATGGAGGTAAAAACAAAATCGTAAAAACATGAAACGTTGATAGATGTAAGCAAAATAAATGAAAAATATCTAATCACATTCTGAATATATTTTAATTTTTAAGGAATTTTTATAATAACCCTTCTTATGTGCAAGTACTTACTTACTTGAGTTATGTACTTGTATTTTTTGTATTCAAAAATTAGTATTATTTTCAGCAACTCAAGCATTTTGAACTTGTTTCTACCTCCTTATATTTAATAAAAATATTTTTATACTTAGATATTAATAAAGGCAAGTTTTTAGCAATATTTTCGCTATTTTTTATTTCCTAATCTTGTTTTCAATATGTTTAATAATTCATTATTAAAAATATTATGGATTTTTGTGACCGCTTTCTTTATCAAGTTCACACCCAATGGATCTTGCCTATGGAATAAAAGTTAATGTAAAATCCATTTATCAATTCATAAATAAGTTTAAGAAAATATAAAAACATTGTAATATCATTGGGAACATACAGTTGCACAAGTTCATAACTTTAATCCATTAGGAAGTGATTGCAAAAAAGATGACACAATTCTAAACCTCTACAAGAAGTGAATCAAGTCAAATAATGACCCTATTCTTCTTTGCACTTTTTATATTTATGCTTTACATCTAATTTAATACGATTGTATAAATATCGAAGTAAGAAAAGGAGAAATTAGGAATATCATTCATAATATGTGCATAAAAATGAACGCGGGTGTAAAATGTCCAAAATTTTTCTATTTCCAATAATAAAAATACTGTAAAAGAACACATGATTAACCTTTTCTAATGACTGCTTTTGTTGTTTCTTGACTTTTTAATTCTGGTTTCTCCGTTAACAACTTCTAAAACTATCCCTAAAAAAACCCTTTTATGTGGTTTTTAACTTGAAATATTTTTTTATTGAACAACACTAATTTGATTGCAATGTTATTTCTGTCGTATTTCTACACTTTTTTAAAAAAAATATAATCACGATATTCAAGTAAATCATACAAATCAATATATTTAAGATTTTTGCTGAAAGAATGATAATGCTTGTGTAATTTAAAGGGACAGTAAAAATGTAAATATTTTTCTTGAAAGTGATTGGTAAGGAGAAGGATAAGTAGGTGAAATAATTAAAAATAAATATAAAATTTTCCTTTAACGTGACTCAAAAAGAGTCACAATTTGCGCTCGGACAAAAGCAAACCCTTATAAATATGTCTTAGAATAAATATTGAAACTGTTAAGGAAAAGAATATTTTTCCAACAACGAAATTGATTCAAATTTCATATATATAAATAATTTTATTTATAGATTACGTACCATATTTATCTATTTAGATCGTTGTATTTACATTTACCATGCCCTGAAACAAATGATCAAAGAATACGGCCTACTACATAGTTTATATATTAAAAAGTTAAAATTATGATTTATGGGCTATTTAAAGCATTATAATCTACGGAAATCTTGTAACAAAATGAACTTTTAGCAAGGTTATTCATTTCTACATTTAAAAGTAATGGGTACTTTAAATAAATAATGGCAGAGGGAATTGCTATGAATTTCTCTTACTAATTTCTCTATTATAAATGATATCCCGGCATGATATTATTATTAAATTTGCTTCCTCGTCACACTTTGCTTCAAAAATGATGTAACCACATCAAAACTTTATCCTGAGAGTGATCATTAAGACTAGAGAGTTGTACATCTGGATAACCACCCTTAATCCACTTAATTTCAGTTGCCAAAAAATCTACACAATTAAAAATAGTTTTGAAAAATTATCTACTTTTAACAATATATATATTTTTAAATTTACCGAACACATTTTTAATTGAGTTTTTCATTTTAAATCATTCATTAATTAATAAAAAATTGATACATTTCATTATTTATTTACCATTTTTGGTGCGCAATTAAATTTTTCATGATGAAAATAGGGTGGCGAATTTTTATCTATTTGAAAAGGGGTCGCAACAGGAAAAATGTAAGAAGTTTTGCTGGTTTTTTAGAAGGCTCAATTACTTTAAAGTATAGAGTGAGCAGCTTAGTGTAAGTTGTTCCCATTTCAGTTTCGTTAAGTAGAATTTATTGATCGCGAAAGCACAACTGAATTCATTAAAATGCTTTTCAAATATGCTAATTATTTATTAAGGAAAAGGCCCCTGGCAATCTACATCCATTGTGTTTATGTGAAAAATTATCAAATGTTTTTAATTGAACTAATAAAATAAGATTACTCAGACTTAAAAAAAATCATCATCAACGACAACAAAAAAGAAATAGTAAAAGTACTGCTAAGCTTTTAAGTGGATACCTTTATTGTTATTGTGAGAAACACATTCCGTGCTATGTCGTTGACCTGGTTCCGGTATGGTTTCCGGATTTCATTGGTTTTTTTAAGTAAATTCCAATAAAATTTATTTTTGTTTTGCTTTCACGAAATATACAGGATACAATAAAATAATATTTGAGTTTTAATGTTGTTTAATATGTCTTTACTGTGAACGGCAGTAATAGTTCATACAAAAAAAATGATGTAAATTTTTCAAATTTCCTTTAGAGATGTTCAATATGAAGTATCTTTTCTCACGTAAAGTTTGCACCCTTTCAAAATTTTCAAAATTGTTATTTTAATAAGACAGATTTAATAATCATGCAAATTTTTCCTGAATTTTCGTAACTTTAAAATATACATATATATATTTCTTTTACCTAATTTCTAAGAATAGATTACAATGTTGTCATGAAATTCAACATTGAATTGTTTGTTCATCAAATATTGAATCGCTCGATTTTCTTCCAGTATTGAAAGCTAAAGAAGAAAGATCTCATTTAATGTATGTGTAATTTACAAGATGAATAAAAAAAGTGAAGTGTCAATACTGCGACAATTACAAGATAGATGAACCGGACCTTTTTGTTTATGATAACATTATGATGTCATGGGACAGGTTTCCATTAGAAAGATTCATAAACACAATGAACAGAACATAGGTAAGACAGTTAAAATTACACGGTTTTAATGTCTCACAATTTGATAAAATCATGGACATGATTATATCTAAATGATTTGACTCTAATCAAATATAACCAATATTCCCTGCGGACTAGCTGGTCGCCAAAGACAACTAGTATTCACAATGAAATCATGACTCACATCGGATTAATGAAATCTCACATTCTAATCAATACTTCTAGAGTGATGGAAATGACAGCCTAGTATTATAACAAATCTATTAAATCAACAGACAGAGGAATCACAGGATCTCTTACAAAAACTCCAAATTAAAACTCAAGCAGGGAAGAAAAATAAATAGCACGAGTTTCCTGACATGTTCATCATTCTGTTTAGACACTTTGCCGTCCTAATCTTCTCCCTGTACAAACAACCAGCGGTTCCAAACTGATTTTGTCAATGACGGATGTTTCAGTCATTTGGGGGGGGAGGGATATGGTTTATTCGTCTACAGAAAGCAAATAGAACTATTTCTTTGAGGCAAGAGTAATTTCGCTTCGGATTTAACTGGAATTCTAGAGTTATATTTCCTGAAACACGGATTTTCCGATTTTGTGGGAACATGGATAGGGAAGATTTTAGGGACAATTGATTGAATTATTTATTAACATATCAAGATTTATCAAATTCTATTTCTACCAGAAATTTTTCTTCTCCTGTTAACATACACACTTCAATTTCAAATTTAATAATTAAATGCTTAAGTGGAAAGTCACCATCTACATCAAAATTTTTCACTAATCATAATGAGCACTCAATGTTTTGCAAATAAAAATAAAAATGCGGGAGTGTGAGATCTTTTTCCTCTATTATAACTCACATTCAAGCTAAACTTAGCAATTATTTTTAAAAACATCGGACTAAAGAGTTGCGCTATTTTGTAGAAACACATTGTGAAATATTAATTTCCCATAAATAAATACTTAGTAAAAATATATAGGAATGTCACTTTAAATATCGGTGGAAATTTAATTTCTAAGCTGTTAAACATATACTACTAATTAGGAAATACTTTAAATAAGGTAAATTATTATATTTTAGTTTCTTTAAATCAGTAAAATAATTGCTGAAATAATCTGTAAGTATAAAATTTATACCAGCCCCTGGTCCTGTTAATCATATTTAGCAACCTCATGACGTACTAACATCTTAAACAAAAAGAGTCTACTTTTCTGTGACTAAAACTGACCAAATTATGAAGCTTCGAATATTATTATTTTAGACGATTTTATACCATTTCATTGGTCTCCTTGAAGAAGATCAGCTAATTAACTGGCGGAACTTATGCAAGATGGTAGTTGTTCCGTTCTGATATGACTTCATCAAACTTGTATTACTACAAACAAGTGACTTTGCATTATTATCTCTCTATGTGATATATATTATCTTTCTTTAGTACTTAGTTTTTTTGTATGGCAACATTATGTATTAATTTCAGTTTGGAATTCTAATATTTTAGATAAAACGGCAGATATTACTTCATGTATTTTGAGATCGTCGTATCTTGTGCAGATTAATATTAACGAACTTTATTTTCTGATGTAAAGTAAATTATAAGGTGTGAGCACACAATAGTAGTTGATTGTTTAAAAGAACTAATGGGATTCGAAGTTTCATAACGAATTTTAGTCGTAGATGAATGGAATTATTTTTTTAAACTATATTATGTCAAGAATATATTTAAAATAATGATTCATAGAATAGGGGGATTGTATAAAAATTTAGGATTCAAAATTGATCCAGGAGTATAATATTGACTTTTACAACATAAAATATAATCCCTTGTGACATTTAAAGTGTTTTTATTATAAAAGCATAAAAATTAACTATTGAGGCACGATTAGGTTGGACATCCTGTATGTGGAATTATGTTAAAAGTGACATATGTAGTCGCTCCAATAAATACTTTCTTATTGTCTGCTTTTAAGAAATAAAAGGTCCTGGATTTTTTTTCTAAACCTAAGAATAAGCTATATTGTGAATACTGACAACTTCATATTATTTTTCCCCATATGTTTGTTATGATTTCGGGTGATTTTTCATCCTTCTTTGTTGTGCAGAAAAGTAAATGATACTATGTTATGAAACCGAAAGTGAGCAAATTTTAAATATGATGCTTATAAAATAGTTTAAAATTAATTGTCGTTTAATCTACTACCAACTGTTAGTTACATAAAGCCATCGTTTATTTCAGGAGACGTTATTTCACCAAAAATAGGCATGGGATGGAAGACGAACCAGCTATTGAACTGGTCGTGTGAACAATCAATATACAAGTTTAGTTTTAAAATAAAATATTACGAATCTAAACGTATGTGGGGGATCTAAAGGTACGGATCAAGTGGGAAAAGAAAGTGAAACAAATAAAGATCCAAACCTTACAAAGAAATAAGAAAAAGCGCTCATCTTACAACGCATCATCCCTTTTCGAAGTAAAATCCCCCAAAAATGCCAGTTTCGGGTCCTATAAAGAATAGTAATCTATACTTATAATAAAGCTCAATGTGTGTGTGTGTGTGTGTGTGTGTGTGTGTATTGGCGCTCTACAGGCCAGACCATTCAACCTACAGCTACCAAATTTGGCACGTGTATACCTTGGAGGCCGGGAATGTGCACCTGGGGGTTATTTTTTCGAATTTTTAACTAGAATTTTATTTATTTAAAAATTAAGCGAAATTTTGACGTGCTTCTGCTATAACTTCCGAAAATATTAGCGCACAATAAAGATTTTTACATGAAGTTAAAGAGCAAAAATTTATCTTTTAAATGATACTAATGTTTTAATCTTAAAACTAAATTTCTATTTTTAATGAATTTTTAAATAAATATTTTAACTATGTTTTTCAATAATTTTTTTCGTAAAAAATAAAAATTAAGATTAAGCACGTTTCGCATTCATGGGAAAAATTAGCTTTTTCCAAAGTGTTGCCATCACATTGATTAAAGCCCCAATTAAAAATAAATTAAATCTTTTTGGAAATAAAATCTGCAAAAATATAATTTTCGGCACGTGTCTGTAGGAAATGAAACAAATATGAAATATTATTTTTTCTAAAAAATAAATTCAAGAAAAATTATTTTATGATCTTTTACACTCTCTATACAGGGTGTTTATCTAGTCCCGGATCCATTTTGATATTTAATGACTCATAAAATAATGAAGATGTAAACAAACTTATGGCATTTATTGATGGAATAACTCATATATTTTCCTTTTCAGGTTTGAATATTTTTACTTTTGTAAATATCGTCTGCGCGTGTTTTTAATTTCAGATAATTTTATTTTCCAGTCTAAATATCTGTACTTTTCTAAATATCACCTGCTTATTAATTGCATTTTTCTCTCTTTTATTTTTGGCAACTATTGAAATGTTATGTTTACTTTTGACGTGTTTGTTCTATGTAGTACTTTTATATGTGATGCTTTATTCGAGCGGATATTAAGGAGAATGCATACACCACAAGAGAAAGCACAGATTTTATGGTGGTCATAGAGTTAATTTCCAATC
>JAPMOR010026363.1:285031-306069 GCA_026543865.1 Argiope aurantia | reverse complement strand
ACACCTAAAATAAGAAAATACTTAAAATTTTAAAATACCAAGCGAGGCCACGTAATATATGCCTCGTCACAAACACATTTGTGTCATTATGTTCACAAAATAATAACATGACACTGTATTTGAGTATGTGACTAATTGTTGTACTCAATACGGATAAAAATGCCAACTTCGATTTTAAAATACCAAGCGAGGCCACGTGATATATGCATCGTCACAAACACGTTTATGTCATGTTCACAAGATAATAGCAGGACACTGTATTTGAGTATGTGACTAATTGTTATATTCAATACCGATTAAAATGCCACCTCCGATTTTAAAATACCAAGCGAGGTCACGTTATATATGCCTCGTCACAAACATGTTTGTATCATTATGTCCACAAGATAATAGCAGGACACTGTATTTGAGTATATGACTAATTATTGTACTCACTATATAGCAGAGCGCTTCACTTGAGTTGTCTAATAACTCATACTGTTTGTGACGCCTAATATCTGCGCAAACGTATAGAGTAAATAAAAAAATAGGAGAAACGAATCTCTAATCCGACACATTGTAATAAGATAATGTTTAAAATTTGCTTTTTTTTTTTTCCTTAAACTATCTCACAACTCGCCTAAGCAAAAGAAAGCAAGGCATTGAAGGTCATCGGGGTAAGGGTGACTCATTATTTATTTACTAATAGGCTTCTGATCACCAGTAGAATATAAACGGTGAATAGAAGCTGTGACCAAAATGACTAAATAAATAAAGCATTGGACAAAACATGACCATGAACAATCCAAAGCATAGACGCTTCTTCCTATCCTCTTGTGATTTCCATTCCAAATATATACCGAGATTTCACATATTCTCCCCAATGACTTCAAATACAAGTCCTTCGTTAATAGACTACGGCTCGTGTTATCTATCTCAATTTTAGTATTTAAAAAATTTGATCTTTATTATAAAGCAACGATAGCATTGATACAAAAAAAATATATTTAAACCCTTTGCAATGCGCGTGTGTATAAATGCAACAACTAAAACAAAAAAAAAGTTAAAAATTATGTTTTTTTTTAATTTACTAAAAATAAAGGAAATTAGAAAAATCTTCCCAAAACTTTTACGCATACTCTCTAATAAATGTATTATCTCATACAATGCTTTGCATGGCAGTTATTGATTCCTGGCATGCGCTTAATAATATCCGTAAATTGAATTTAGGTTTTAGGTTACAAACAGAAATTTGACACAAAACTACGCTTCTAGTCAGTCACATAATCACATACTAAATTTGATATATTTAAGTCATTGCGTTTTTGTGCAATTACGTTTACATATTTCTGAAAGTACAGACTGACGGATGGTCAACCCATCATTGCATTTTATAACTGTCTGCACTATACATGTTAAATCCGTGTATAGAATTTTATCCATTCAGCATTCTTCGTTTTATAATTACAGCGCTGACATTTTCCAACAGCCGAATAGACCTATTTCCTCTGAACGGATTTTGCTCAGATTGACAGAAATTTACAAATTTGGCGTAAAAATCGTATATCAAATTTCATCCGTGTAGCTCAAAATGATTTTAAGTTAACTTTGTCACAGACGGACAGAGACACATTTTTAAAAATATGTTCTTCGAACTAAGGAATTCTAAAACGTGTCAAATGTCGAGTTCGAATTTTTTAACGATTACAATGCTTTCTCTATATATGCTTCGTATATGAGAAAGTAAAAATGACCGTTTTGCATTCTGTTATTCATGCTCTGTTTCGGTTTATCATATGAAAAATGTGCTATAATGTGCTTGTATTTTGACTGAATTACTCTTTTCCTTATATTAATTACGAGTTTTAAGAAAAATGTTTGTATAAAACCCATTTAAAAAGTAGCTTTTAAGCCCTTTTCTATCAACGTTTCAGACAAAATGTTTCATTTTGGAAACACTGGTATACACATTTATTAATTAATTTACAAAAAAAAAAATAGTTTAGTAAAACTAAGTAAATATATTAAAAATTTAAATTATTTAGAAAATTAATTTAAATTAGACTTATTCTTATAATTAAACTACATAAAGGGTGTGAGAATGAATAATTCAAATAACAGTAAACCCAATGAAGGATTCAAACGAACATCCAATGACGCTTATGTAAACAGAAAACCGTTTTAAATAAATTTGACAAAATTTGTTTAAGAACTTATAAAAAGATCCAAAAAAGTTAATAAAAGTTCTAACGTTAGAATTAGAGTTATATTATTAAGAAAATAATTAAAAAAATATATAAATAAAAGGGAAATTATTTCTAAAGTTATGAGCAAACAATGCCAATAGAAAGTGCAGTAGACAGAAAGATGCGAAGAAGATTGTAATTTATGTAGGCAAAGAACACTTTCGTTACTCATATCAGTCTGAGTCGTTTTCATATGAAAATAATTAAATCAAATTTTTTATGCAATCATTTAATTGTATTTTCAAAGCTTTAAAATATTTAATATTTGAAAAATTAAAAGGAAAAAAGTGAGACCACAATAATTACAGTGTGCAGAAAAATTACATTTTTTAAATTATTTATCTTGGAAATGCACGCATCTTTTTCTCTAAAGATATGATTTGGCAACATACTAATATTAAAAATTTTAATTATCTTTTGGTATTTTTAATATCGTTTTCTAACTCGGCACAGGAAATTAACTGTAAGTAGGAACAACAGAGAAAAAAGTGGAAGGAATTTATATTTATGCTTTTTTTGAAGAGAATTATTGCTTCTTCATAAATTCAAGTACATTGAGAAAGACTGGAAAAAGCATTTCTACAGAAATAATGAATTAGGTTTTTCACGTAAAAGGCAAAAGTAAACTATCTCTGCATTTCTTTAAAAGAACAATTTAAAATCGTTTTGAACAAAATAACCTACTAAAAAAAGCCGTTTTGAAAGTAAAATTTCTAAAGAATATTAAATTAAATTTAAAGAGAATTCTAGGCTTAAGGAATACTCAATAGCTAACAAAATTATATTTCCATATTTTTCATAGAATATCTGTTTAGCTCCTTAATCGATATTCTCAGCTCTTAAATGAAAGGCAGAAATTCGCTTTAACTTAGAAGCCTAATCGATAAGCTGAAAGTGGGTTGCCAATAATGGCTTCCATATTAAGGAATATTATTCCAAATAGTATATTGTCTTCTAACCCGTTTGGAGACCGTTGTAGGATAACATTTTTGACTTTAAGATAGAATTTAGTCAAAACCTGTTAACCTAACGTACATCTTATTTAATTTTTTCCTGTTTAATGGCCATTTATTTCTGGAATCTTTTACAAATTTTGTTGGAATAAAAAGAACTAGTAGAAGTCGCGGTTTATTGTACGGTAATATGCAGCTGGTTGTTAGATTTCTTGAAGTAATCTTTTGGCACTTATTTTAATGCCATAAATAGTATATTACATTTGCTGTATTTCGATAAATATTTTTGTTTTTCAAATTTTTATATCTAGTTCTGCTTTTTCTTTTAACTAATCAAAGTTCTGGAATTAAAAAATATATTAAATGTTAATTACCATTGGTAATTAGTTGATTCTCCAGAGATATTGGCTGTATTTAATTTCGGCTAAATCATTTAGATATAACGGTATATATCGGTTGTAACGCCGCCCCAAAAGTTCCAAAAAAAATCGCCAATTTGGGCGATTTTTATAGTCAAATTGTATAGTATGGAATTTGCACGTTCAAAATTCTTCATAATAAATAATAATGTACCTGAGTATATTTATATACCATCAAAAACATAACTTGTAAAAAAAACCAAGTCTCGCAACTCAGTTCTTCTATCATAAAAAGTTGTGAGATCCATGTAATACCAAGTCGGTCAATTTATTCAGTCCCTGCTTAAGGGTCCTTTTGTCTTAAATTATTACGTAATTAGCTAGCCTAACAACATCTCATAGGGACCATATCAATATTAAAAATCTTTTATGGTTTAAATAAGTAGATTGACTTGGCCATCGCATGAAAACACAACGTATCTTTACATTAAATTAGATTACATTAATATATTATATTAAATTAGATTGTTTAGGGCGATTGCCAAGTCAATCTGTTTATTTAAACCATAAAAGATTTTTAACATTGATATGGTCACTATAAGATGTTGTTAGGTTAGCTAATTACGTAATAATTTAAGACAAAAGGACCCTGAAATAGGAACTGAATAAATTTACCGACTTGGTATTTATTAAATGGATCTCACAACTTTTTACGATAGAAGAACTGAGTTGCGAGACTTGGTTTTTTTTACAAGTTATGTTTTTGATAGCATCTCATTTCTTTTTGTAGATAGTCATTTTCTTATTTTTGTATGTATACTTCCTCTTTTTCTTTTCCGGTACTACTTCTTGAGCTTCAGCTACAGTTTTTCTCAAAGCCCACTCTCTGTCTCTATGGGTTTTTCTCGTAAGCTTTGATGTTATAATTTTTGACAAGTCTGGACGGTAAATGCTTCTTAGTCTGTTGTATTCACAAATTCCTGCGCTTTAATACTCCCAAAGTCGACATTTATTCGATGTAAGCCGTCCAGACTTGTAACTCTCGAAAGTGCGACGTAAGCTTGACCGGATGTGAATACTGCAGAACCGATATCCATCAGTGCATTATTTAGACTTAGGCCCTGACTTTTGTGTATAGTTATAGCATAGGCTATGCATATGGGAAACTGTTCGCGATGAACATCAGCTCTATTAATAATTTCAAATTTAGTTTTGACCGGACTAAGCTCGTAAACATGTTCTTTATTAAATGTAATGTATATTTTCTTAATTATTTTTGTATTTTCCGGATCAACCTTAACTAACCATTAACTAAGCCAAGACTGACGTTAATATTTCGCCTTAACATGACTTTTTCTCCTATTTTTATAATTATGTCTTCTTCCAGGCCAGCAGTCATAGAAGCATCGTCTTCATATTTTTTTATGCATTCACGAGCTCTTTTTGTTAGGTATCTGAGACAATCTATGCTATCTACAGCTGCAAATTTTATTTCGGGATGTGGAAGAGATTTAAGCATTGCAGTATTTAATTGTTGACACATGTTTTTTGTAGGTAATAAGCAAACGATATCATCAGGAAGTTTCGAGAGGTGTTCAATTATTTCAATTAATCTGTTTTCATTTGAATTGGATTTGAGAGTTATTAATCTAGTCGAGAGTAAGTCGCGGTCTTTTTGTGTAGTCACACCTAATCTTATTCTATTTCGCATTTCAACAAAGTCAGAATCATTGAGCTATCGCATGTCAATTTTTAGTTCATCGGATATAAACAGTTCAATGCACAGATTCAGTATACTGAGGGAACCTAACAACTTGTTAGTTTCAGCAGTTGATAGTTTTTCAAAAGGTTTCTTTCCTCTTACCGGCGGAAGCTGTAAGATATTTCCGAAAACTACAAAATGTTTTTTTTCCCAAACCACCCATTCTGATCGTCGCTTATGTTGAATATTTCAGATAAACGTAAATGAATATATGTTAAAGTAACATTGGATATCATCGACTCTTCTTCTATGATAAGCAACACTACTTCTTTCAAATCTGATCTCAGAACTTGGAGTACTTCATCAGAAAGTAACTTCTACGTCGGTATTTGCTTTTGTTCTACAGGCAGCTGCAATAGTCTCTGTATAGTCAATCCATTCACATTAAATGCAGCTATTGCTGTTGGAGCACTAACTGCCACTTTTTTGTTTAAATACGTCTTAACCCAAACTTTCAAAGTTTTTATTAAAAAGCTCTATCCAGTGCCACCAGTTCCACTCACAAAACAGCGTAAAACGTCAGCGTTATTATCAGTTGTGTCCATTTTATTTGTGATCATATCGAAGACTCTTTTTTGATCCGCATTAAGTTTTGCGATCATACTTTGAAGATCAGTTTGCTCTTCTTCAACCAGATTGATTCGCTGAAAGTCACCCATTGCGTTTGCAGATTCCACAACTTCAAATTGAATTATTTCGAATTAGATATTGTTACAAACCTGTAATTTTGCTTCCCACGCGAATAGTGTCATCATAAGAAAGACCGTTTTACAGTAATCTGTATTGGATGCAGTGGGATGCCGAGCCAGTGACCCCAGAGCTTGGTGACAAACTTGGCGACTTGTCGAAGAATTTGCCGAAAAAATGGATAATGCTCGAAACTTTGTGAATTTTTTCGATCCGTCCATTATTACACTCATATTTTAGTTTTTTTCTTGATTTATTTACTAAACACTAATTGTGTTCTAAATTTGAAGCTTCTATGTCTGCTAGAAGTGCCTTAGAGTTTTGATGATCGGTCAGTCAGTCAGTCAGTCAGTGACAAAATTCAAAAACTTTGACTAGTTATAATTCTTAAACTACTAGTTCAAATTTAATGAAATTTGAAATATACCTTGTTTATATAATGCCTGCTTGGTTACTGAAAATTCAGGCTTCTAGTTTTATCCACAACGGAGTTATAGGAGGTCAAAAATGGCCTGAACTGCTTCGAGAAAAGGATGGTTCAGTCGTGCCGCTTGTTTTTGCTCGCCTTGGCGGGGGCACTGCCGTGCCCCCAGATAACTTGGTGAAATTTTTAGCTCACGCTTTTTGGTCGGCGTCAAAACTGAATTATGCCGATATAACTTCATATCGGTGATATCCGTAAGCTGCCAAATATAAAAATTTTGAATATGAATTTTTCTAATGAAGATCAATCTTAGTATCAACACTCTATTAAATGCATAATATCCGGTTTGCTATCTTCTAATTATCGTACTAATGTAGCTTCACTTTTTATTTGTCTTATAAATTCAAGAAAAATGTGTACAAATATTAAATTGGTATAATTAAAAAAACAATTTTTAAATTTTAGAAAGGTACAAAATTTATTTTTGTGTAATAATATTTTCTTAAGTAATCGGTAAAAAACTTCAAATCTAGCTTAATTTTTAATTAATAAAAATTTTAATTAAAACTAAAAAAAATCCTTGAGGGGCTTTTTCTACTCTTTAAGATACACGTTTCATAGCTATAGATCAAACGATCTGGTCCAAAAATACACACAGAATGTTTCTAATAATCCATTTATTTCCTATAATTTAATAATATGTTCAAACATATCAGTTTGAGGTTTCTAAATGTTAAAAAAACTGTTTTTCAACTTTTTTATTAATAATTATTGGTTTGCTTTATATGATTCAAAATTGGAACATAGAACATTCATAAAAACGAAATTATCCTATTGAGTCCTTTTCAACGCAATTTCCTCGTTTACTTCTTTAAAAACTTCAGATATTTAAAAAAAATTAGATTTTCTGAGAACACATACACTTATATTCATCTTTTTTATTAGAACAAATGTAAAATTTTATGGAATGAATTATGTAAAACAAGTTTCGAGTTTGAATGAATAATATCACTAAAATGAATCAGTACTTTTGGAATCAGATAAATATGATAAAAAAATTGAGTCAAAACGAGTTTGCGTCACGGCAGTCCACAGACGTAATATTACGAAGCAGTAATAAAAAAGCCATCATTCCTTTTGGAGTAAAAATGAAAGACGGTTATCGTCATCTTTTAAGTCGCACTTCAGAACATTCGATTTTGCTCGATGATAAGTTACATTGTTAATCTTGTGAAGGGGGAAAAAACTATATTTAACAAGATAAAAAATTTTCAAACAATACTTTTTCATTTGTTTAAGCTCCGTTCATTCTGAATATTTTTTCTTTCGTTTTAATTAATGATTTTTGAAATCGTCTTAAGTTTTTTTTTAGATAGCCTATTTCTATAACTATATAAAATAATTCGCCCACATTCATCATGATATAAAATAATCAAAAGATATTTTTTGATAAAAAATAATCAAACTATATTTTTTGATAAAAAATAATAAAACTATATTTTTTGATAAAAAAATAATCAAATAATATTTTTTGATAAAAAAATAATCAAACGATATTTTTTTTTCGTTCATTTAATATTTTTCTTAGTCAAGATATTTTTTTTTTTCGTTCGTCTAATATTCCACTTAGTCAAGATTTTTTTTTTCATTCGTCGAAGGGCAATATTTTTAGTTTTTTATTTTGCTAAATAATATTAAAGTTTTGAAAATTTTAGCTCAGATATTTACTTGAGGTTTCATAATCTATGGGAAATACAATACAAAAAAGAGAACTATAATTTTTAAGTAGAAAAAAGTCAAATTTCGTTTGATACATGTTACTGCATTTTTTATAAATATTTAAAACAGTTCATATAAGAAAATATTAGTCACTTTCATAAAAATGCTTTTAAATGTTTTACAGAATTGGCTTTTATCTTTCAGTTAATCAAATATTCATAAAATTCAAGTTTCTAAAATATTAAAATAATTATTATTTAATAATTTATTATTAATAATATGTCTAGAAAAGCTTATTTATTTCCAAGATTTTATTTGCAATTTTTTGCTCCATTGCTTCATTTTTCATGATAATGAACACTAATTTACATTTTCTAAAAATTGTTAATAAATTAAGAAAATCTAATGAAACTATTTCCCTTTTTTAAAGAAAACCCAACAGAATTTTTTTTTTAATTTGAATAAACCCATTATGAATAACTGAAAATATTTAAAAATAAAAAGTAGAAATTCGTCATAAGTTACCATTATCAAAGATAGAAAATTTCGTTTACAATAGTATTATAAATAAATATATGCAGTATATCAAACAATTGAGAGTACACCTTACTTTTACTTGATAAATCCGACTTTCAATATAAATAACATAGTACCGAGAACTGCAAACAGGTTTTTATTTTTACATACAACAAATTTAAAGCAAAAATAAAGAACAATCAACGAAAAACTTCTAAATTGAAATGTTTCAGAAGCGTTTTAAATAAACATACGCTGATTTTCGCCTCAAAAAATTGAGAATGCAGCAATGAAATTTTGAAATATCTCTCGCAGAAAGAAAGCACAAATATTTAATTGCATGCCTTTTGGCTGTTATAATGGCCTCTAAACATCTTGGTACCGATTCGACCGATATTGGTGGTATCTGAAGATATTTTACTATATAACTATTATTCTCCGATACCATACAAGGCATTCGTATAATGTCACATAAAATAATATCGGAATTTAACCCTTTCATAACACCACCTGTTTTCATACTTTTTTAAACATTTGACAGTAAGTTAATTTGGAGGGGGTGGGGAGATCTTATTGACTTAAAGATACCTTTATTTCTTTAAATGACTTTATATAATTAATTCTATGTTAGATATCCATACTGCAGTTTCTTATATTCTACTGTTAGAAAGATACTGTAGTTTCTTATTTCATTAATCTTTAGCATCAAAATTAAAATGTTCAACCCTTATTGATTAATTCGGATTATCATGAATTTTGGTTATTTGTTCCGAAAGTTTCTTGTATAGCTAATGCAATACGCGGATTTTTTCCCCATTGCTATGGTGAAAACTCCTTTCTACAATAATCTCCTTGGTTAACCGATCATGGTTAACCGTTGTGAACAGCCGTTTTTCTGCTATGGTGGCTTGCACTTTATCCAGTTGATTGTAGTATTTAGTAGAATTTGGGAAACTTGGGAACTTGAGGAAACAACTCATCGCAAACTATAATTTTCCAGTCCCAACAAATGAACTTTTTTCGAGTGAACTTGACGCTTCGCAACAGTTTAAAGTCTATTGTACTACGACTAAATGCAATTTTAAGGACATGTTGATACAAAATCCAAGTCCAGTCTCCACTGATAAGCCTGTTTAGAAAAGAATTCCGTTAAAGTTGGCGGAGAAGTACATCTCTAGTTCATAAGGTCGGTTTCCCTCAATAGTTGTGAACCGCAAACTTCATATCGATTGGTATTCTATTCTGATCAGGTGATTATGTACCGCTGTCCCCAGGATATCAGTGACATCCACTACCTCGTGAGCACTATATATGACCTCAATAAGAGCAGCATATGTTGTTTCTGAGCAGTTGTTGATATCTTCATTCACCAATTCAAATCAAGCTAAGAGATCGGGGAGAGAGGAGTAAAGTAGCTTTTGAGGGTAAATACCCCTGAACACCCGAGGGCAGAGGTCTGACTTTAGCTCAAATGAAGATGACACTCACACACTTGCTTGCACAACCTATTTTTACAGGGGGGCTTTTTCACACATCTCACAGATGGAATACAGGGCAAAGAACAGCCATGCCGAACCGGGACTCGGTCCCAGAATGCCCAGATCATGGGGAAGACGCACTACCTCTAGACCAGGATGCCGGCTTACCAGCTCTAAATCTGTTAATCAACTGTGGACAATCGTTAATGTTGTAACATTATTCCCGATTTTTTTTAAAGCAATGGAGCGTAACATGAGCACTTTTTTTGGCTAAACACATTAAACGGTGTAAAAAATTCCTTAAAAGAGAATGGGTCTTTAATGAAATATATTTTAAAAGAACTCTAAGACAAATGAAACCGTGTCATAAACGACTAATATATTATTCTGCATGTATATAAAAACATAGTAGTTAAAATGAGTGGAAAAAAACTTTTAGGGCACTCTAATGCTAAGAAAAATGAGATTACATTTCTGCTTTATGCCACGAGGGACGTTATTTGGTCATGCTTCGTCAAAAGTAAAAAACTAAAATTGTGAAAAATATACAATGGAGAATGAATATGTTTAGAAAATTCGGATTCAGGTCATGGAAAGAAAAAGTGAAGGTGTAAATTGATCTAAAGTATTGTTGATATTTTTCATAGATATCTGAAATATCTTCGTATTATTCAGCAATTAGGTATGCAAGCATGACTGTTAAGTCAAGCCATGAAAACTGTCCTTGGTATCATTACATATCTGTGATAAAATCTTCGTTAAATGGAGAAAGTTCACGCTTGAATTAAGTTCGATCAAGCTTTGTATTTGGTTTCATTTTTAACAGATTAAACAGAAACCAGTCTCAAAAAAATTCTTGCTTATTCAAGTATATTTTTCTGTTACAAACATGACTTGAATTTATACCAAAACAATTCTTTTATCTGCTTTATTTTCGACAAACTCTCCATGTTGCTTTCAACCCTTCTCCCTATTTTGTAACTTATAGTTTAAAAACCTTGTTTGAGTTCTAATTACGAATGGGAAACCTGGAAACTAACTGACTCATTAATCGAACAATTTTACACACATTATTTTTAAAGAGATAGTTAATATTACTTTGGTTTTAAATTTTGCTCTTCTTGGATAATTAACTCTTTAATTTATAAGGAAATACTTTTTGCTTTCTCGTATGCTTAGTACAGAGAAAATATAGCAATCGTCAAAAAATTCCAACTCGAGATTTTGATGAATCTCCACGTTTTAGACCGAAAATACACTTTTGGAAAATGTCTGTCTATCTGTAACAAAGATAACTGAAAACTGCTTTGAGCTAGACGGTTGAGATTTGGTGTATGGTATTAAAACCATTAGCTAATTTTGAGTAAGATCTCTTTAGAGTAAATATGTAAGTCCGACTACTCAAATATAAATTAACACGATTCGGTACACAGATTTAACATCTGTAGTGTAGACACGTGTGAAATTTTGAGCCAAATATAATTTCGGATTGACTTTTGGTACGGGATTTTATGATTACAATTTTGGTTTTGGGTCAAATTTTGGTTTCAATCGGTTGAGAAAAATCTTGTCTAAAACAAAATTCGATATTTAGATACTATTAATGTATCTCAGGGATTAATCGCCAATTAACTCGCCAAGTTAATATTTCGTAACTATTGTACGCCAGTTCCATGTAAGACGTTCTCTGGCATGGTAAGTTTATTAGAGAGTATGCTAGAAAGTTTTTGGGAGACCATTCCCAATGGTTTTTAAATTTACTTGTAATTTCATCTTATCAAAATTCTAATTTTTCTTAAAGATTCAACGAAGCATGTTAATATATGTTCATGTAATTACATTTTCTAAAAATCTTTAATTTTTATTTATTGAAGCTAGATATAGTTATGCCAATACTAGGTATCTTTACCTAAAATATTTCTACAAAATTTTATTACACGTGCTTATATTAAGGAATAAAAGTACATGTGAGTAAATTGTGTAGCGACATTGATGCAAAAGTGGACCGAAAGTAGTCATAACATGCAGTTCGTTCCATTTCTTGGAAAAGTGACCACAACACCCGAAATGGATGTGATATGTGATCTTTGAATGATCACAGTATCAAGCGTATCAGTTGCGTATTTTTTTTTTATGTTTACAGATTTATGTTCACACACATATTTTTTTACCTGTATACAGATACACGTAACTCCAAACATGTCCTTTCCGGACTTGGTGAGGTCAAAACCGTGAATATTCATTAAATTTTCAAGGTCAAATTTTTTGACGATTAAAATACTTTTTCTTTGTATATTTGAAATGAAATAAACCAACTATTGGAAATAACAGACCACGGAGTTTTTCAATTTCGTATTGAAATAATGGTGAAACATATGTCTCATAATGTAATGAGGAAAATATAGATCTCCCGTTGTAACTAATCTAGTAGTGATAACTGGTCCTATCGCTCAGCAAACCTGGCACTGAATAAAAGCTTAGAAAAGTTCTAACTGTCAAATGTAGTATCTATTATTTTTATGCTTATTATATGAATTTCCTTTCAGATACATGGATGTACCATGTTTCTGGTGGCAAAATAATTTTTTAAGAACGACGAATTGGCAAGGAATATTAAGTAATTAGCATCTTTTTCCAGGTATATGAAAAGGTCATATGTCACAAAAAATGGCAGAGGTTCATGAAATTGGAAATGCCCTCTTATAGAATTGAAAGCAGACATCAAGTACATAAGAGGAAAGAATGAATCAGGTCTTTCCCCCTGGGAATTAAAATAATTTTGTCAAATCAATTTAATTAAATTGAGAAGACTTGCATAACAGTATTATAATTTTGATTTATTTAAATGTAATCTCCGAAAAGGAGATACGTTATTGAGCATTAAAATCAATAAATTAAGAAGGACTTGTTCATGTATTATGGTCAAGTTTGTGTCAGAGGAGTTAATTGTAAAAGTTGGGCAGAAGAGATAGAGAAAAATCGAGTTAGGGCTTTCATCTTGAAATTAAGGCTAATTTTGAAAAAAAAAATTAAATAAACTATTTTTTGTATATTAATGTTACAGTCAAGATAAGATTGGTTACATAAACAAAATTTCATTTTTTGTATATTAATTTCATAGTCAAAATAAGATTGGTTGCAAGAATCAAATTTGACTTTTTGTACATTAGTGTTATAGTCAAGATCTGTGCTATAGATAAGCTAGTTATTTCATTGTACAATGGTAAGACAAATAAGAAATCATGAATTAATATACGTGTCATTCGTTCCTTGTTTGAATAGCATTATAAAGAGAACCATTGGCCATCGCATATCTTAAGCCATTACCTACTTAGATAACATTTTAATTTGCATAATCTAGAGGAAAATGTTTTTCTGATACTTGTTTCCAATCTTTATACTTTTATAATATTTGTACCTTGAATTAATAAAAAGAAAAGTGTACAATTTTCAAAACTTTGGCCTCATTCTAAAGAAAGCATTTCAATTGAGAATTTCTTAAATTCATACTGCTTTATAGAATGAATTACAGTTAAACAAATAGTCATATCTTATAGTTTATTTATTTGTTATCTAAAAAAAGAAAACAATTAAAAACGAATTCCAATGTAAAAATTTGTTCTTAAACAATAATTCACACATCACAAAATGAAAGATGAGATTGATTATCCGTAGATAAGAAAAAAGAGTGCCTTTTATGGATAATTGCACCTAAAACCTTGTGTGCATTTCAACTTGGACTGATTCACGCTTCAGTTATTCATTAGAAACTAAATAAGGAATTTTATTTATTTTTAGAAGACATGTGGCAACAGGATAAACTGCGAGAAAATTGTAATGATTTTCGTTAATTGCATATGTTTGGACTTAGGCATTTAAATAAAGTTCCATTCCTCTCATATAACTAATCCTGTTTTAAACATTTTGATTTCATGCACTTTCAAGGCTTGTATAAATGGTATTTGGTAATCAATTGTTCATTAGATTCCTAATATTTAAGTTTTGGAAAATCTACGTATTTTTATAGCAATATAATATTTTAATATTTTCAGAGCTTTTTTACCAGTTAATCTATTAACCTAATTAAATTTTTATTCCATATCGATTGTGAAAAATGTGATTAAATTGTAAGAAAAATTAATTTAATTATTCCATATTATTTATAACAAAAGAATTTTAAGTTAAAAACTAAATAATAGAAAAAAAAATTAAACACAAAAAATTTCTACTTTTTATTTTACTAAAAAAATATGCTTAGTTATTATTCCTTGGATTAACGAAAAGAGAAAATGTTTATCCTGTGTGAAGCGATACGGATTCTAAAATTTAAATATCATCGTACTTTTTTCAAATGTTTTGTGAAAGAGAATGGAATGCTTTGAAAAAAGTTTTCCAGTTTAACGTAACTTTAAAGCAATGTTTCGAAAATCTTGAAAAAAGAATTTGAATAATCATATAATTTTTTTTCTCAATTACTAATTGAAGTACAAATGCAAATTTTTTAAAACGCAATTTAAGAGTTTTCGCGTTTTAGATGGCCAATATTAAAAGCAAATCGCTAACTGCATTTCAAATTAATACGAAATTTATGTCATTGTAGGATGAATTTAACTGATTAAACTTTTGACTGATTAAATTTAATATTTAAAAAAAGTTTTTAAGACACATAAGGAAGATATTTTAAACATCTTAAATTATTTTATTTATTTTCGAGCATGTTTCCTGTAACATTAAATGGAATCATTATTTCATTTTTTAACTATAGCATTTATTTTACCATAAACAGTGAAAATACATAATTCATTTTTTACTCACAATTTCGTGGCTGTATTAAAAATCAGAGAAACCGAAAAAAAGTCAACAACATTGTTTTCTTGTTGATTTTCAATTTCATAGAAAGCGTTTTGTGTTTAGGTTTGTTATATAGTGAAAAGAATTTGGTATACATTTTAGATCTCTTCCCTTTTGCTGATTCAATCTAAAATTAGATGCAGATCTATAATTAGAACACTTATTAAATCTAATTTTTTTTAGTTAACTGCATTTTGAGTTGCCATATTAACATGTACGCGTACAGGCATGTAGATATTCCTCTCGTTCGGGAATTTTATCTAAAATTTAACGAATATTCCCCTTTCAAATCTTAACGAGTCTGAAAAACACATTTTTGAAATTATGTCTTTCTGTGATTATAATTCCAAAAAAGACTGTAGGCTACATGGATGGAATTTGGTGAATGGTCATCACACCAGATTTGCTGCCAAAGTTTGAAAGAAATCCCTTCGCAGAAAATCTGTCTGTCTGAGCACAAGTTAGCGCGATGACTTGAAGAACTAGATATATAAAATGGGATATATAAGTTTAACATTTTGAATGAGGATCCTTATCTATTTTCTGTATTTCGAATGCATATAAAGGCGATAACTAAAAAATGTAATTATTTAAATGAATGAAATTTTGTACTTATCTTGTACAAAATCTTATCTTGTAGTTTTATGTCAAAATTTCGTTTCAATCAGCTAGCAAAAAGGCGTCCAAAACACATATTTTCTCGGTCACTTGTATAATAAACACATGCCAAAGATAAATCGCCAAAAGAATTAGCAAAGGATCGTACTCTAGATTTAGTAGAAAATACTAGATTCAGGCCAAAAATCGATATTTCGTAACTATTGTTCCCCAATACCATGTAAGGTATTGGCGGTCTTACTCAAGGCCCCCAATCTTGTGGATGGGAATGGAGATAACACTTTAAACCATTCCCGCTGTCTGAGTTAGCATCTGCGCAGATAAACAAATAAACAAATAAAATAACAAAAATAGTGTTTTGGGATTCAGGAAGATTTAAAACGTGGAGATAATCAAAATCTCTAGTTCAAATTTTTTTACAATAATAATATTTTCTCCCCCCCTCCTTTCATTTCTTAGTGTTATAGAAAATATAAACCTAAGCCACTTAAGAATAATTTCTTGATTTACATTATAGTACAAATTCTTCAGATAACAGATTTCAAAATTATTCCAGGAAAACTTTAAAATTATGAAATTAAAGACAATAATCGTAAATCCCAGAGGAAAAAAAGGTTATTTTGAATTCTTTTAAAACCATTTTTTTTCACATTTTTTGCTAATAACACGTACACACTCTGGTTTTTGAGCACATGAAGTGTACAAGGAAGTTAAGGAGATAACATCCTTGATTTTTTTTTGGATTGCTTCTGAAATATTCATTATTTTATCTGAAAAAAAAGAAAGCTTCTTGAAAAATTTATATTGCCTTACATTGCATTCAAGAATTTGGTGTTACTTAAATTTTGTTAAAAGATTGATCCCTTATTTATTATTTTAACGCTATCAATAATAGAAAATACTCAGATTTTTAAGAAATACTAATACTAACTTTACATGAACAAAAAACAAAGTTTTTCCAAAGAGGATAAATAACAAGTAACGAAATTTTTTTATCTGCATCCAGTAAAGTTTGTAACTTCTTAAAAAATTTTATTCAGTTTTGATTACTTTATTTTTTATTTCTTAATTTTTTTATCTGTGGAATGGGATCATTCCTTTATTCGATTAGAAAATTCTGGAAGAATTCTGAAGAAATCTCCATTGTCTTTTTAAATTTTATACAATAAAAGTATTGAGGGTATTGCACTGTCAGTGAACAATATAAAAAGAATAAGAAATCGTTCTTAATTCTTTCTAACCTGACTCTTCAAAATTTTTATATTTGTCTGAATTATTTGTACAGATTTTGTAATTGATAGTTATGATATCCGAGAGATAGAGAGAAAAATTTTCTCTTTTACTAAATAATGCATTTAATAAAAATGATTTTTAAAAACAAACTTTCATCAGTGCACTATATAATGAAAATATTTTTAATTTAATTATTTTCGTCTTTGATTTAATTTGATTTTTGTTCTTTGATTTTTGAATGTTTATCAACTTTGCCTACGAAGTGGCACCACTCGTATGACATCAATATTTAACTGATTAACTGATAATTCAACTGAAATTAATAAAATTCAGTAGATTTTCAATTATCTGGATTAATTGGAGCCATAGTCATTTCTTATAGAAAATACCGGATACTGGATAAAATATATTGTTCAAGTGAAATTTTCTTGTAAGGTATTATCGCGATGCTGTTTATGCTCATCCATTTACATGCTGAATAAACATTTCTCTGTTTTATTATATAAATAAAAGTCAGCTGTTTCTTTATCTTTAACCGTTTTCATTTGGGAAAATTTAGTTTCAATGTATCGTTTCTGTACCTCAAAACGATCAGGATAAAACATATAAGTGTTCTATTGCTCTGTAGAACAAACAAACGTATGAAGTTCAGAGCCACTGCATCCTTACACACATGAAACAAGTCTTATTTTTTTCACTCAAGTTATAAGTGTAAAAAAAATTCAAGTGCCTTTGCACCTGATAATTATCCTGTTTCCGAAATTTGAATGAATTCGAAAATCTCGGCTCATTTCTACTCATAATAATATTTTTTGTATGTGTATGTGTTGGTACTCTACAGGTTAATCCATTTGACCTATAACAACCAAATTTAGCCCTTATGGAGAGTGACAATGAGAACTTTAATAATGGTGGTAATCTTTCTTGAGTTTTGGCATTTTTAAAACATTTTTTTCCAACAACAGATTTAAATTATTGTCTCAAAATTAAATCCTTTATTTGTTTCATTATATATCTAATCAATTGGCTTTTTTCCTTTTTGAGAACTTAAGATGAAAAATTTTGTTTAATAATCTGTGTAATTTACAACCGCGAAATTTAGAACAAAGATGAGCTGATCATTTTCGGTTTCAATAGCGCTGTAATGTGATGAAACTGATATATATTAGGAAGATTTATGTAAACAAGAAATAAAATATGTGTAAAATAAATAAATAGAGCTTTTTAATGTCATTTGGCGAAATCACGGACAAAATTAAACGATTGAATTGAAATTAAATGTAATCAATATTCCCGGTGAACTAGTTAGTTGCCAGTGGAAAAGAGTAAACATATAATGCATACAAAAATAGTAATACAACTTGCGTTTCTAATAATAATGAAGATAGATGAATGCGTGTATGTGCTGGCGCTCTACGGGCCAGATCATTTGATTTAGAACTAATAAGCTTATAAGTAAATTTTGCATCAGAAAGTAAATTTAAGTAAGTAAAAGTAAATAAAAGTAAATTTTGCATCAAATTAAAATTTAAATGATTATCATTTCAATGACATTCTAACAAATTTTGCCTGAGTGTTGGCAATTTTTCAAATTTCTTGCCAAATTTTCATCAATAGATTAATTTTTTGTTCTGAAATTCAAACCATTTTTATTGTTTCATAAAATATTTAAGCGTGTGATTTTCTTACATTGTTGAAATTTAACAAAAGAGAAAGAGAGAAATTCTGTTTAATACCTGTGTAGTTTTATACTATGAATAAAATAGAGAAATTACGATACTATGTAAGTTATACCGTAAATGAACCCGACAATTAGATAGCGTTATCATGTCATGAGCATGTAATACCATTAGTTTCCATTGAAAAGATATACAAAGCAATTTGACGCTTTAAATTGTTTGTCGACGGAATCAAGGACATGAAGCTATGCATAAGAGCATTAAATGAAATTAAATGCAACCAATATATCTGGGGAACCGGCTAGTCACCAAAGGCAGCTAGTAGGAAAAAAAATATTTGATTGTGTGACATTTTATCTTTTATTAATTTCTTGACACAAATATAGTAAATGGAAAAAAATGCTGCCATAAATATTCTAAATAAGCAATTAACGATAATGAACAGGCTCTATAAACACGTAATATATATATTTTTAATGATGTAACGTGATTTTATTCTTTCACATCCTCCCACAATAAATATGGCGGACCGAAAGCTTTGATCCAGCAGAGTAGTTTAATAAGCCGCATTCGAGACACCACCTGTAATGTTCATCTGTCGTATGAACAGAACGTGTAGCTCGGAAGAATTTGTTCTGTCCTTCGCTCACTTGCGACTCTTACCTTCGGAATATTAAATGATAGCGGCGACACTGTTGCACTTGATGCGTAAGATTACCGGCACGTGTTTACGAGAGGTTTCTTGTTTTTATATTTTTGTTTTTCAAGGTCAGCTGTTATGTGAGGAGGATTATTAACGACAAGATTGTAGAAGTTCATGGTTTGACGTTAGTGGTGTCTTTCTCAAATGTAATAGTTTATTCTACTGATTATAAATTTATTGCTCTAAAAAAAGAAAATGAAAAAAAAATGTGTGTGTGTTTTTATTTTTTTAATTTTATTTTACTTGAATTTAACTAGAATAAGTAATTGAAAAGTAATAAAAAAACTATCCTCATAAGATAATTAAAGATAAAAACAGTCTCTGACAGTGACGGATTTGTTCTAGAAAATAATTTTTATCCTCTTATCATTTCACATCTATTAATCAGAAGTTTTGAAAATAATTATTTTTTATACAAATTTCCCGATAAAATGAAGTGAAGCGGATATCATGCACACGTGGCAACTTTATAGAGTCAAAATTCCCAATAAAATATTCTTTTCATAAATTTTTCTGACTTTCTGTTTAATTTGCTGATATAACGCCGTTGGTAAAGCGATAATATTCAGAATTTTTGAGCAAAATTTAGAATACTTATAAATATTTAAGCATAAAAAAATCGCATTTTTAGAAAATAAATATTTTTATATTAAAAAATACTTTTAAGTTGAATATTATATTGCATAAAAGCTTTTTATCGCCTGCACTTTATTTTTAATTTGAACATAAAAATCATTTGAGCTCAACAATTTTTAAATCTCGTCCAGTTTCTTGAAAAATTACTGCTTGCCCCAAAAGAATTTTAAAAAACTCTTTTGGGATTATTTAAAATGGTATTTTATTTCAATAAATTACAATCTTGAAGATAAAATTGCCTTTTTTTTATAGATGGAAAATCAATCTTTTTATAGGTGGTAAAATAATTTCTTTTATGTTTCTTCTTTAAATCCATAAAAAATAATTACTTCATTAATTGTATCAAAACTTTCACTATAGCCTTTCTTACAAATTATGGCATTGTTAACAAAGTCAGAAAAAAATTCTATAATTTGGCTTTCTACAGAGTACCTATTCATTTTGATTCATATGAACTTTTATTTCTTCATTATGTGAAAAGAATATATTCTTTTTCTGAAAAACTTTTCATCGCTTTTTGTAAAAAAAAAATGTTTTAGCTTATCTCTTAAACGTAAATTTTCATATCAGTCTTCCTTATCATCTTTAATATTTTCCATATAAGCAAGTTTCAATACAATTTATGCCGATATGAATATATGCTTTATATATGGCATGATATAAATATTGTTCCTCTATTAACTGAACAGTATTTAAACAACTGTCGCTTGTGATTAAACAATTTAACCAAAATTAAACACAAAAATAAATTTCGAATTATTTTTCTCCGCATAATTTTGCAGTTATTTTAAATGCATTGCTCAAATTACTTTTTCGTAAAAAAAAATAAAAAAAAAAAGCACTATGCGTTGTATGATTTTTATTGCTTGAAAATATTTTGATGTTTTGTTTAAATAATACTTGATTTCATTCATATGTAAATATTCTTAAATATCAGGTTTAACCTATAGAAATATTCTCCTTTTCTACTTTTGCGTGAAATGAAATATCTTCCGTGTATTGAAAATCATGTCAGCATTATGGATCACTTTTATTAACAGAATGAGTATAAAATTTAACAGAACAGAATTAACATTAACAGAATGAATATAAAATTTGATACAGATTCCTAATTCTGGTGCAAAAGTCGTATGTTAAAATTCATTCCTCTAGTTCCTCATATTTTCACACACACACACACACACACACACACACA
>JAPMOR010026363.1:260573-280031 GCA_026543865.1 Argiope aurantia | reverse complement strand
AGATCTGTTGCGACATAAATCGTAAATATTTTATTTAAAAGTAGCAAACGATTATTTTAATAATTATAAATTTTATTTTGTAAATAGTTGTGAAATTCAGATTGGCAACAGTGATATTTTTGGAACTTTTAATTTGTTGTTTAAAAACGATGCTAGAATTTTGAATGAAAATAAGTTGATGTAAATTTGATAATATTATCTATAATGTAATAAGATTTAGTTTCATAATAAGTTTGTCTGCATTCTATTTTTGTTGATGCATGGACACAACAGATTTACTAAAATGGTTTAAATAGAAAAATGATTATATTTTATGCAACTTAATTCAATAAATGCTCTAATAAATAACGAATTTTTGATTTTACTTAAAGCTTCTGCTGTCGAAATCACGAATAACAAAATGCTCTTGAAACACTAATATTTTAAATAAAAAGAGTTAATTTCCATTCAACTAAATCAATCACTTAAACTGACTGATTTATGAAAATTTGAATATCACTATTCAATAAAAAAAAAGGATAATTTTAGATTTTCCATCGATCGTTTAAAAAAAAATACGCCAATCAGCGCGCAGGTTTCTAAGAATAATTGGCCTAAGATTATGAAAATGTTGAGTTTTTCTAGATTTTTAACATTCGAAACTTCATAAATAAGTCTTAGTTGATCGTGGAAAATAGAAACATTCATTCATTTATTTAAAATTTGGTGTGTCCAGAATATTTCTCAGAATATGATACCTTACTGCATTAAATTTAGATTTCATAATTTTTGAAATATATTTATAGGCTGGAACAAAATATTATTATTGATTTCATTTCAATCCTTTTGAAAGCAAAACTAAAAACTGAATTTTATGCTAAATCTGAGAAATTTTTGTTGAATTATTCTTTGAGATATTACATAAATTATCAAAAATATTTTGTAGTTCACATAAGACTTAAATACCGAGATATTCTGTTTGCAATACTCATATTCAATAATAATAGTAATAAATAAATAGCAATAAAGATGATAAATAAAATAAAACGCTTGGTTTTATTAAAAAATATCTTTATATTAATTGCAATTTCATCATTTTCACTTTAAATTAAAGTTGACGTTTTACCGGAAATGACAACAAATTAGCAAAATATATAGAGTAAATTGAACGAAACGATCTAAACAACAGTATAAGTTTGGTATGACTATCAAAATTTGAAGATTAAAATTGTTTTGTTTGAGAATCCTTTAAGATACCAGTTACTTAAAATATTTAATTGAAAATTGTAGCGAGCGGTAATATTGGCGAACCGGCTGGTCGCCAAAGGCGGCTAGTATATATATATATCAACTCTGTGATCTTTCAAAGTCGTTTTTGAAAAATAATCTGACATTGTCTGAAAGAAGAATGCTGCTACGCTTAACTGATATCCTGTTACGGTTCATTAAACCGGGGTTGAGAAATTTGTCAGTAGAATGGGTGGAAAAAGTCCACCCTCCTAGAATTTAGCTGATAAAAAGCATTTTCCCAATGTTTTTAACGATGTAAAGACATCTCTTCACTGTCATTGACATCAGTGTGGTTCCGGAGCTATGGCATATCAGCTAAAAATTCCATTGTTTAACTCATCTCAACGATATCAGTCAAAATATTTCCAAGATATGATTAATCTGTGTTTAACATTGAAGTTAAATGTCATAGGATAAGTAAAAAACAAATCAGAATTCAGAAATAAAATGAATGATTATCAGAATTCAGAAATGAAAAAAAAAAGTGATATCAAACGTTTCTGAACGAATAAAATCTTGAAATGCATATTTTTTTTATCAGTATATAATATTATTGATGAATATGATGGCAACAAGCAAAGTAATATCATTGATTCAGATATTACCTGCACTTTTTATAATATTCGTTTTAAAAAATAATATAACTGTAGAATGCTATTGTTAGATACAGGATGTTTAAAAAATATCGTTTATAAACTTACTGAGTTGGTTAGGAATACATAAACGTATAATTTTTGCAAAAGGGAATGGGTCATAAACGCTAAGGAAGAGGGATTCTTCTTCAAGGGTCACTTTATCAGTGAATAAAATGAAAAGAAAAGATTGGACTATAACTCCTTTCCTTCGTGATTATGACCTCATGCTGGAGTGATGTGGAAATTTGGAGAAGAAGTGCCAGCTCAGGTGTCGTACACGTCATCTGATCGCGGTTCAAAATTGCTAGGTCCGTCCCAAAATAGCCCTAGTGTTGCTTTAAAACGGGACGTTAATCTAACTAAATTAAGCTACGTATGACCTCATGTTTTATGGCAAAAATGTCTTGTTTATGTACGTTTGACCTACCTTTAAAGTTTATAAAATACCCTGTAAAAATATTAATGTTTTTTTTAAATAAAGAAACACTTGAGCTGTGATTAAACGACTCAATGCGCCTATTTACTTTTCGAAATTCATTATGCACCAATCAAAAGGCAAAGAATCAACTGTCATTCCGAAATTCAACATACAGTTTGACAACAGATGACATATTTAAAAATGTTCCGAATATGATTGCGACGTAATTTGAACTGATTCTATTAGTGATGCAAATAAAATTCCACTTTATTAGTCACGCTATTAAAATTCTCTAAATAACTTCCTTTATGTCATCTTGTTAATATTCTCCTTACTCGAAACAAAATTATCAAAGATCGCTAATCAGTCAGAAAAGCGACACGTTACAAGCTGAAGAATGATGGATGTCACGATAACAACAATTTAAAAGAGAAAAGTTAAATGGACATTTCTTTATGCTCCAATGTAGATAATTTATTCTACAGCTGGTGTTTAGCCGCTGCTTGTAAAATTAAGAGACCCAAAGCGTGAAAGAATTTTATTTTTTTCTTTTCTGGTCGACCTTAGCGCATGGCTTCATTCCATAGTTATTTACTAATTACTCGGGTGAAAAGTTAAGACAAGTGCTCCTTTAAATTATATACATGTATAAGTAAATTAAAGAAACCCCTTTTTGCTCTTTATATATGCATTTCACATTTTACAGAAAATCTGGATTGCATGCAAACATTTTTTTTTCGCGGGAATTTTTGAATCAGAATATTTTTACTAATAAAAAATGAAACTGAAGAATATTCTATGTTCAGAAATTTTTCAATGCCTTTTGAATTAAAATATTTTCTAAAATAAATATAAGTGTTGTCACTTCGGCTTATTCTCCTCGGCTCAGTCCCACCAAAATAACAAATTTTTAAAGAGATTTCATCCAATACTTTAAAAGAATATAAGAACTTTGACTATCTGAAACAAACCATTTGACTTTCTCTATATTAAGAGAAAATATTTTAGTTGCCAAAAATTCAGATACCTATAAGTTGACAAAACAGCTAATAGTTATAAGCTGATTTTAACATTTCAAACCTTTCCTTGGGTCCGAAAAAAATTAAAAAATGCTTCAGAATTATATCTATTTGTCGTTCTGTACTTAAATAAAAATTATTGACATAATGATGAGGTAGCCATTTTGTATTTATTGATAAATAATAAAAATACGAAGTTACATTGTTTAGTGTTACTTTATAATATATATTCTAAATTAAAGCATCTGGTCTCTAAGATGGCAGATAAGGCCAAAAGAGAATTTATTTTTTGTGACTGAATTTATTGAAGTGCATTTGACGAATTTATGACTTTCTGGAACCTTAAAAGACGTTTGAAATCCTAATTCGGAGAAGTGAAATCAATTTATGCTCTCAGAAAGGATTAAAACAACAATTTACGGCTGGATCAAGACTACAGCATTTCCAATTGCGTTAGCTTATCACATGTATTCGATTACGATTACAATTACGATATGTATACGATTACTGAAACGGGATACGTAGATGAATGAAATTTCTGTAAGCGATCTTTGCTCCAAAGTTACGGATACTTATAAAATTTTGAAACAGATAAAAAGAAATAAAATATTTTTCAAAAATACGGGCACAATTTTTATTATGACTTTAGGAAATTACGGAAAAAATGGAGAATAATTTTACTGATTTTCGTTTGTTTCAATTTCATTACTAATTATATGGAATGAAAAAAAAAATTATAATTGGTTCCATTTACATGCTGATTGCCAATTCGTTCTGAAAAATTATATGTAAAAAGCATTTGTAATTCATTACAAAGACCTTTAAAAATTACTTTTTATCTTTAAACGAGCTAAATTTATCAGTGTATTTCCTGAAAAAAAAAAAAAAAAAAACACGATTTTACACACACAAAAAACCATTTTTTTTAATTACTAAGTATTGAAATGTAGCTATGCATGACCTGATAAGGGTATTAGAGATAGAGTGTGATTAAGGCTTTGGACTCATTCATTTTTCTCATGTTCGATCCCGAATTTGCAATTCCATTCAATTTCGTTTGCAACTTTAAACGCACCATAGAATAAGATTTTATTTACGATTTTACAAGAAAAAAAATCCTGCCGAGCGAAATTTTGTACCCCAGGTACTGAAAAATAAAAGCATCGATATTAGAGAAGAAACATGATAGAGCAATAAAATTATCCTCTCAATGAAGAAGTTTTGAATCTAAAGAGCGAGTAAAATTGCTTTCCTTTGATTATATTTCTGAGAATTATTCCACTTACTAAACGAAGTCTTTGGACATTTCCCGTTTGTTAAAAAAGAAATGTTAAAGCAATTGATGCCAATCTGGTTTATTAAAATATTGCAAAACTATTATTGTTTAAATCTTGGGAAATTTTTAGATAAGCAAAACAAGTCATATATTTAAGATCTATAATATAAAATGCAGTGAAAAATGTGATTACGTATCATGTGAGCACTTACAACAGAATTTCGTTTGAGATGAAACATCCTGATAAAATATTAATGAATTGTACGTACAATAAAGAATTTAGAATACTATGTTTATTTTTTAATATACTTGATATTTTAATAAGTTGTGTTTATAGATTCCACAGAAGGACTGAGTGGAATATCAGAATCAAAAACTCCTTACGACATTGCCAATAAAAATATGAAAAGAATAACAGAATCTTCAAACTTAGGCTTTCAGTAATGAAAAAAAAATCGATATTAAATATTTGATGAAACAATAAAACGGTTTGAATTTCATTTAAACAATAAAAAGTGTTGTCGCAAATTATGCATAAATTTTTTTAACGGTTTGAATTATATTTCACCAATGAAAAGTGTTGTCGCAAATTATTAAAATTTAAAAAAATTCTTAAATTTTTAAAAATTATGCATCAAAAAAATGTTTTAATTGCCAAGATATAAAACGAAATTGCATTACAACTAAAAATTAGTATCATTAAAACGATAATTTTTAAAAAATAAAATGTTGTAAAAATTATTTTTATGAAATAAATAGTCGTCTCAAGCGACCAGCTAGTTCGCCGGAATATTGGTTATATCTCTTTATAAATAAATCGTTTAGATATAACTTCATATGCATGATTCCACCAAACTGCCAAACAAACCATGTTATTTTATTGTCTTACATATATTCTGTTCATTGTATATACATACGAAGCTGTTTAAAAGAAATCACCGCCAACACATTATGGCGCAGTTAAAATTGTAAATCTTTGATATATCTATTTTATAAATTTCGCGATATTGTTACTTCACTTTTTTTATCTGTCTCGTAAACTGCACAGATATTAAACAAAATATTTCTTCTCTAATTTTCAACAAAGGAAGAAAATCACGCCATAAGATACTTGATGAAGCGATAAAAACGGTTTGAGCAACTGGGTGACAGTTTAATCTATTGTTGGAAAACATGTACAAAAACATTTTTAAAAAATTTCAGTTTAGCAAAAATGTGCACAATGTCCTTTAAAAGAAAATTTTTTAAAATTTTAAAATGGTGTAAAATTTTTATATAATATTTTTGAAAGTAATTAATGAACTTCAAAATTCAGTTTAATTTTTAATTGAAATTCTAATTAAAATTTAAAAACAATTACTCTGAGTTACTCATTACCACTCTCCAAGGTATACATGCATCAAATTTTGTAGCTATAGGTGAAACGGTCTGGGCTGTAGAGCGCTAACACACACACAGACACACACACAATCATCTTTATTATTAGTAGAGATTTAAAATCATTTCATTGAAAATCATTTTTAAAATAATTAATTTCAAAAAACGATAAAATTTGGATTAATTAATTAAAATTCTGAAAATTCACTCAGAGATGATTCAAAAAAGGAAAAATAAATACTCAAGCATTTCCACCCTCCAAAGTAGGCCAAGTTTGATACTCTAGGTCAAATGATCTGCCCAGCAGAAATGTCAACAGAAAAGCAAAGTTAACTGCGACACAAATCTGCCTTTATTATTAGTTCATAATTATTTTGCGACTATGATGTGTCAGCATCTAACACTGAAAAAGAAGGTGATTAAATTATTACCCAAATTTTTGATGAAACAAAACATGAATGCTTCAGTTTCTTAGTTCAAACTACAAAAATATACATTGAATTGTTAATTAGTCATTAAATAATCAAATTAATTTTTGCTTTAACAATTTTATTAATTTTAATTCGTTAACCTTTCAATTTCATTCTTAAATAACTAAATTAATTTCATCTTAATTGTCTTTTTGAAAATTCAATTCAATTACAAAAATATTTTAATACTATTATTAAAAAAAAGTCTTTTGATGAGTTAAAATTTATTTTCGGAAAAATAATTATTGTAAGAGAAGGTTACATAAGCAATTTAGATCTTATTTGAATAAGATTACTTATTTTATTTTTTAATACGTAAAATCATATCCTTCCTTTTATTTTTCTCTTTCAAAATGCTGAATAGTATTTCCCACTTCCTCATTTCAGATATGAATATTTTTATTGTGGAATTCACAAATCTATGAAACTTTATTCATTTATTGTTCCAGAAAGTCCATTTTGTTAAATTCAAATGATTCGTTAAATTTCATTTTACTAAATTCTCTGTTATGGATTAAATTACTATAAAGAGACAGAAATTGTATTTACTCGACAAATATGAAAAAGAAAATAACCAATGTTTTCGCATCTGTCTAATTACAACTGATAATACTTTGCTTTATGGTACATAATTGCAATAAAACTGTCATTATCGTTTAAAGAAATGAAAAACACGTTTTAAAAAAATCTCATCAAAAGAGAAGGAATTTTTTTTCCAGTCCGACAGTCGTTATCCTGAATGGGAAACCACCACTCTGCGATCATGTCAACCGGATATCTTTGGAATCGTGGGCGGATGTTCTTACATCCGAAAAAAATTCGAAAACACTACTTCACTTTTAGCACTTCCCACAACATTAGCCTTGCGTCACAAAAATCGCACAGACGACATGCAAGGAGAAGAAAATAAGAATTCCGAAATCAATTTGTGAAACCAAAGAACTCAGGAATCATTTGTCAAACCCGGAAGGATTTTGGGAATCCAGTTTTTCGAGCCTGCAGAAACACGTCTGTTTACTTTTGGAGGTCAAAGAACCTACGGGCGTTCGCTCGGTTATGAATGATAGTCAGAATTACGTGTTCTTCGACGCCAAACGATCAGAACATCAACAAACAAAGCGAGTTTCTGTGTTGCCGGTTACCTTGGCTAAGAGAACTTGGCGAAATTCGAGGCCCTTCCTTTTACGTCATTAACTCCTTTTTTATTTAAGAATAAATAACACAACTAATTCACCTTGAGAGCTTTTCGCACCTCACCGAGGCCATTTCGAACCGCATTTTAAAAGTCGTTTGGTTCGTAGGTATTAGGAAAAATTATTTCGGTATTTAATATACTATTCTGGCAGTTTGGAAGCTCGGGAAATTAATTTGGGTGAAGGCTGTTGCTCTGATCAAATATACGGGTGGGATAAGTTAAAATAAATAGCGGCTTTTACTGTGTTTATTCAGACAAAAAAAAATTTGATTAAATCACGTTCCGCTTGCGTATCCTTCGGGTGTTTCAACGTAAGATTGTTTTCTTTTCGAGTTTGTCTTGGAAGTTGAATCATTAGTTTCCTTGAAATATCTGTCAAGTATCGACGAAGTACGAGAAATTAAAATTTCAGCTTTATTTTTTTCCCCTTTTTTCTCAAGGATTTTTATTTTATTTTTTCAAACAAATTGAGTCGATTAATTCGTTTATTTACCCATATTCTCTTTTCTAGTTAAAATAAAAGAAGAAGACTTAACAACTTTTTATATAAAGAAGCAACTATCCTTCAATAATGTTACAATAATTTAAATCTACGTGTTTAAAATTTACCGGTAGTGTTCTTTTAAAAGTACGTTTGCTTATTTATTTTACAGAACTTGACATAGTTTAGAATGAGTTAGTATATGTTAGAATTCAAAGCAGATTGAAAACTTCATGTAACGACTGTAAAACTTCATTTCGTGTTTCAATTTTTTAAATAAGAACTGTTTTTTAACATCTGTTCATTGAATTTATTAGGTGTTCTTTTTTTATTTATAAATTTTGCTAATCAATATAAAATTTTTACTTGACAAATATTTTTCATAGGCAATATAGATTTAAATATTTAAGCCAAATAGATGGAGTTTGTTTTAATAGCATATTTATTTATCATAATGTCAGATGCAATAACAATATTTGCCATGCCATTCTTTGAATTTTGATATCCCTTGAATAAATATGGAGTGGTGATTCTAGTAGATAAAAAGTGAATAGAATAAATAAATGAATAATCTTAAATATTTAATGCTCAAAGTATGATATACAATATTTATTCCTATCTAAATTATAATACTTACAAAACATTGATATTAATATGAAGGGAAACAAACTTAATATAACTTTATTTTCTTTGCTTCAATTTCAGCAGATTCATCTCATTTTAATTTAAATCTTTGGCTAAGTTTTTTTATACAAGGAATATAATTTTAGGTTAGATTCTCGTCTTATTGTTTACTGATTCTCCTGTCTAATTTTTTTTTTTTGTGGCGGTAGAGAGGTTGGGAGTACAGATAATAAAACTGCCCATGTTTCTTATTCATATAATAATTTCTGATTTATACATTAGATAAATAGGATAAGCATCTTACTAGTTTTGGATGATTTGGTCATACACTAAGTTGACCGACTTCAGGAATACAAAAAAAAAAAAATCCTTCTTTTGTTTCGATTACATGGATGCTATTACTGTCAGTATCACATCGCGTATAAATGGTACTCTGGACGTAGGTTTCTTTTTAAAGCTCTAGTCATAACTCATCGTAAAAAAGTGGAATAAATGCAACCATATTTTATCTTCCCTTTTAGCCCCAAATTGGTTCTGGGGCCATTATGAGAATATTATCCTTCCTTCGCCTGTGTCATGGAATTACTATCCCAGAATGGTCAAGGAAACATCGTTTCTGAACAGAAGATCAGCCATTAAACATCCAACTTTTAAAAACCATTGGAAACTAATGAATATTCTGTTCAACTATGTCAACCCTTTGCTTTTTATTTTAATTTCTATAGGTAGTAAAAAAAGTTGCTTCATCAAGGTTTCAGAATCTGATGGCTATTCAAAGTACGCTTGAAGTATAGTCACTTATTTAGTAGTCGTAGATCTGCACAGTTGTAATAGCTGAAATAAATTAATTCTATACATGATTTATTATTAAAAGTTTAAAACAAATTCATGCTCAAATCAACCAGAGGGATTGGTCATCCCAAAACTTTGTCGCATACACTAATAAAGGTATTGTCGCAGAGAACGCCTTGCCTACAATTATTACGAAATATTGGAGTGAATTTAGTATTTTTACTGAATCTATCGTGCAATTCTTGGAGAGTTATTTGGTGATTAATCTCACGCATGCGATTAATAGATCTGTAAACCGAATTTGTATTTTAGACGCCGTTTTTCGCAACAGAATAAAATAAAGATGTGATACAAAACTGCATTTGTAGTCACAAAATCACATACCAAATTTGATATATTTAAGTCATTGCGGCTTTGAGTTATCGCGTTGACATGTTTCTAAAAGTGCAGACTCTCTATACTAAGTATACGAGAAAGTAAAAAAGTTTAAATAAAGCTGAAACTTAATAATAAAAGGGCTTTTAAGAAACAAGAATTTCGGAAAACTGTGTCTCTAATTGATAAAATCAGAGTGTGTTGATCTTTTGAATCCCATCACAACTCTTCTATATCGCGGCTCGACTGAATGAAAAGAGACAAGCTCGGTCTATCTGATCACAGCCCGCCTGTTACTTTTTTCACTTGCTAATTTAATTCAAATGTTTACGTCTAAAATCTGTCGACAGTTTGGATGACAACCCTGGAAAGTTGAAAGGGTTCCAAGATTCTACTCTCCTCAGCTTTCACCTGTGGAAATATGAAGGTTTGAATTCTCACTCGGAATTCCCTCTTTACATTCAACGCATTTTTGAAATATTCACCTTTTTGAACTGGTTGCCTCACCACAGGAAATGGCAGCATAATTTTAGAGATATTTAGATATATTTGCCCAGATTGATTTTAAATTTATTAATGATTAAAAAAATTAACTTTAATGTTCATTTATAAGCAGGAATAGGATGCTTGTAAGCTCAAACAATCGCTAATTTTATAGCAGAAGAGTTAATATGCATAGGTCTTGTTTATTAGATAATTCTTGAGGTTTAACTACTCAGTTTTTGCCGCATAAAATTGTAAATAAGGATAAAGTGTCTCCTTTTTTCATCTCCTCCAATGCCCTTGTCACTGCACTTCTTCAGTACTTTAAAGCCGTTGACATTTCAGCAAATTCTTCATCTAAGGAAAAAATCCCATGGGTCGAGATCATGGATATTCACTGAGCGAAATGCCTAAAAGCAATGTTTTGATAGGCAATTTTACACCAGGAATGACCTCTGAACCAGATCCTAGCAGCGACGTGAAGTGTGGAAAGCTTGTAATTGCAGTATATTCTCATTCGCTGTATTATTTGAGCTGAATGAAATCCGTTTTGACTCTACAATAAGATAATTCGTTATTTGGATAATATCTTAAAAGTTCTGAACTTTCTAAACGTAGCAATATGCAGTTCAGGAGTACTTTAAACAAATGATTTATAAAATTTTTACTGATTTTACTGAGTTTAAATATATTTACAGTTTACAGAGGATGTAAATGGTTCGAATTATTTTGATTCAGTATAAATCTTGCATTTACTCGTGCAATTATACTCGAAAATTACAGAAATCGACAAATTTGGTCTAATGGCCATATGCAAAATATCATCTGCCCAGCTCAAAGTGTTTTGAGTTATTGTGTTCACAGATGGATAGACAGACTGACTTAATGCCAAAAATGCGTTTTTTTGCGCTCAGAGAAAGAAGTTCGAAACGTAGAGATTCATCCAAATCTGCAGCTCGGATTCTTTTACAATTACAATACATACTCTACACTTTGTATACGAAAAAGTAAAAAAGACAATGCAAACGATATATAATTCTTTTTAAATAACTTTTTTATTATTTTATTAAAAGTTTAAGAAGTTTAATGACTTAGCAACAGATCTTTGACCCAGTAAATTTTGTTTTATAGTTAGACATCTTATCTAATAATTTAAGTAGTTAACCTTTCTTCAGACACGTTTTTGAGCTATTTTTTTCTCTGCAGATTCTACGTGTTTTCCCTTTATAATTAATTACTATACTTATTCTGTAATTATTACAAACATTAAAAAAGTGCATGCGAACAACTTTTGCATTTTTAAATAATGTGGACGCTCTGTGAAGAAACAGAGTATTTAGATTCTGTACATGATCATTACAAAGTAATTGCGTACGAGCTTTTAAATTTAATGTCATTTTATTTCTCCTTTTTGTTTATTACAATTTTTAAGTTTTTTTTTTATTTATGAGCCCATCATATCACATCATGTTTACATTATCATATCGTGTTTTTGACTTAAATGCTTCATTATTTCTTCTTATTTGGTTGAAAAATGAGCCTAGGAACAAAGGCAGACAAAAGCTTCTCTTTTCTAGGCACAATTCTTGAACTGTCACTGCCTATTTGGAAATTTATCTCATGAATTAAGGAACAAAAGAAATATATATATGTTGAATAGTTAAACCAGCGGGAGTGGTCTCCCAAAACTTTCTAGTATACAAATTAATAAACTTGCCATGGCACAGAAAGCCTTATATGGAATTGGCCTACAATAGTTGCGAAATATTAATGTTTGACGTGAATTTAGCATTTTTACTGAATTTATCTTGTCAGCTTTGATAAATTATTTGGCAATTGATATTTGGCATGCGTTAGTAGCATCCAAAAATCGAATTTGTGTTTTAGAGAAATTTTTCTCAACCGACCGAAACAAAAAAATTGATACAAAACTGCACTTGTAGTCGCAAAATCTCACACCAAATTTGATATATTTAAATCAGTGCGTTTCTGAACGATCGCGTTCACACGTTTCTGAAAAGACAAACCTACAGACAATCCACCTGTAGTTGTATTTGGCTCAAAATTTGTCAAATACTATAGATATGAATCTCTGTGTTGAATTTTATTTATTTTGCTCTCTTTGTTTTATAATTATCTTGTTAACTTACATTTAAACAGCTGGATAGAAGGACTTCCTCAGAACAGATTTTGCTCAAAATTCGACAATTCGGTGTTAAGAACTTTTACCAAATTTCAACAGTCTAGCTCAAGGCATTTTTAAGTTATCTTTTTCGCAAACAGACAGGTTGGTGGATATTTTGCAAAAAAAAAATTTGTTTTTCGAACTTAGGAAGATCTGAAGCGTGAATATTCATAAAGATCTTGAGTTTGAATATTTTGCAGATTACTATACTTTCCCCCTCGGGTGCTACCCTCAGAAATTACTGCACGGCATCATTATCATCACTATACTTTCCCTATACTGAGAATGCGAGAAAGTAAAAATAGAAGTAACTGTTGTTCGAAATTGGAAAATTTGCAATACATTTACTATCGACAATTTCTCCTTAGAAAATATATGAAAAATTCTCTTGATATTATGCATAAAAGAGAAACGCGAGTGATAGACAGAAAATTGAATGTGAATTAGCATTTCTCTTGTAACAATTGCTCTTTCACAAGTTATGTGCAACCACAATAAGTAATAATGGTTACTGATTCTAATACTGAATAAATATATTTGCATACATTCACTTTTAAATGTAGTTAGAAGTTATTTATGGATCTATGCCTTGACAATTAGGGTTATTTTGCTGTTATAGGCAGGATATATTATACTGCGGGTCTTAACGGTATCCAACTTAATTCATATTTAAACACATTTGTAATTTAACATTATGTTAATGCAAGTTGATTTAGTTTAGGAGAGAGGGAGAAGGGAGGGGAGGGAGAGACGAAAGTCGATAAAAAATGTCATCAACTTTGTTGCCAAATAAATAAATCTGTAAAAAGAACGAATCCTTGAAATTGTAAAATTTTAAAATAATATGTCAAAAATCACAATAAATAAATAAAACTTTGCTGAGGGACGAGATTCTTTATAACTTCATTATGAGATAAATGAAAATAATAAATGAGTTTCGGGAACAGTTATTTAATTATGTTCTAAGTTCCACATTTCACAAGACAAAACAAACACGAACACGAAAATACACGACACTCACGAAGGATCATGGGGGATAAACCTTGAGGTTAATAAGGTAATGCCATCTGTTGTATCGAAAGACAAGGTAGTAGAGTTATGTAAGCTCTACAACTTGTAACTTGTGGCATCCCTAAATTTTCCTTTTTCACTGCATATCGTATTAAAATGATAGATATTTACACAAAGAAATATGCTAAAATTAAAAAATAAAAGTCAACATACCTAAATTTGGGAAACTATAGAAAAAAATGGCAAATAAAAGGGAAAAAAAACCTTGCATCGGAAAGGACAAAGAGCAAAAAATGTCGGAATTATTCTATGATTAGTGATTAATTTTTTTCACGCCAAAAAACCCCCGCCAAATTCTACAAATGCATGCGCAGTAAGAAAAAATAAATAGAATATAGTGGCATGTTGTTGTAATGTAGGAACAATTACTTCCCAAGGACCGAACAGTATTTTTCAGCCTTTCTACGCATGTGCTGTCTACTGACCATCTTATAAATGGCCGAGTGTAAACCCGGCATTATATTAAGCAGGTTTACATTTTAAATTATTTAATAAAACAGGAGATCTTTAAAAAATGAAGTTTCCCCGTATGTGTGGAATGGCAATAAGTTCAGTTTCTATTATCATGACGCACATCAAATAATTTTGAACATTCAATTAAACTTTAGAATACATTGAAAATTTTTCAAGAGAAAAAAGCATAAAGCAATATGCGGTATGTTGGATGACAAACCTATTTACATTTATTATATATAAGGGTGGATTTAACATTTAGGCATTGTTACATTCCTCTTTTAATTAACGGTCAATTTAGTTTGACTTTTCGATGTATTTTTAACTTAATATTACGTTAATTTAATTTAGATTTCTTTTAGTAATTTCGAGGAAATGCGTATTTTATTTACTTATTATATGCCTCATGATTATGCAACATCCGACATTTTTTATTAGACAGTGGACGTCCATAAATAGAACAATATATAAGTAGAGGCAATAACACATATAAGAACCTGAACAACTGTACTCGTCAATTTTATCCAAATATATTATAATTCATAGAATTTTCAATTTCATATTTATTTATTTGGTAATTAGGCTAACAGCATCTTTTTTAATCGACTTGCCTGCGACTTCACTCTGCCCAGCGTCTTTAGGTAAGTGTCTAGTTTGCCTAAACATGTCAGAAAACGGCAATTAGACATAAATTTTATATATATATATATATATATATATATATATATATATATGCATGCATGCATGCATTAACACCATTTCTGAATATTAAGAGCAATTCAGCGGAAAATTCTGTATTAAAAAAATTCTACATTGAATGGAAAAACAAGTAAAGAATATGTCTATCGCACTTAGAAACCTGTGATATTTCGATTGATCTTGGCTGTCCTGATAAGCTATCTTCTTTTTGTGAATTTGTTATTATTTTTATGACAGTAAAATTTATTCCAAAAGATTGCCATTTTACCATTAGGCATTAAAGTGCTTTTCGAATAGTCACGTTTTTACTTAAGATCACGTTTTTCTCATGTGGTAAGATGTGCTTAGATTCTTTCGATTCACTAAAGATGTGATAAACTGCTTTTAAAATATGCCGGTTAGCAGAATTAAAGAGCCTTTTAAAGAGAATTGTCAAAGAAAAAGTAGTGACCCCGAGAAAGTTAGAACTTGGCAGTATGTGTTTGAGCACATAGAGAAAAATTATACAACAAGCGATAGTTTTCTACTCTTGACTTTTTTATTCTTACAAAATACGACGCTTTTCATATTTAGCATAATTCATGCTAAGCATTCTGTTTCAAAATTCTACAATATGAGCATTTTATGTTTAACATTGTCGTATAGATAGTGAATTAAATATGCATGATATATCTCTAAGATCGAGTGGATAGAAATGAAGGAACAGAGCTACAACTTTGATGTCAAGATCACATAATAAATTGTATTTAATTTGCTGGCTGTATTTTATAGTATTGTGTTTATACATACAAGAACAAAGAGGTTGAACGTTGATGGATATTATTCAAAATTAAATATATATTATTACCAATTTGTAACATTGCTTCCCAACGCAGTAAATCTCTTAGAAAGGGAGATACTTTTATAGATTTAGTAATCTCTGCAGAATGTATATCGAGACAATGGTTTCTGGAATTGGTGATTTAAATAAAGGATCCAGAATATTCCGGAATCTTGGAAAGAGCTCCATTAGACTTCGAGTTTTGATGTATATTTAATTCTTTAAGAAGAAGAATCGAGTTTAGAGGTAATATTTTGCAACTGAGTTGAGTGCAAGAGAGTATTTAAGCGACATCTTTCATTGGAATGTTGATCTTCAACAAGTTCTTTTTAAATGCTTTGAGTTTTCAGAGTTGTTTAATAGTGATTTGTTGCTTGCTTTTCTGCTTTTTACTGTAAACATTACTCTTATACAGGGTGCCCAAAAAAGATTGAAACGAGGTTTAATTCTTTACTTATTAGAGATAAATGGGCAACGTAAATTATAAAGTAGTTCAAAATAAGGTATAAAATAAAACCATGTTAATAAAAAATTTCCATTAATTTTACAAAAGTAACACCTTTTAAATTTTTATACGATCCCTCTAGACAAATTCGATCAATTAGACAAAAAATATTTTTAAAAATTGCCAAAATTCAGCAGAAATTTGAACCATCATGACCGTTTGTATCATGAAAATGTCGATTTTTTTATATTAGAAAACAGTATAAAATTCATTTTATACTGTTTCCAAAAAGGTGATTTCATTTTTCTGAAGCAATTTATTTTTGTAAAATGAATTACTATGTTCACTTTTGTGCATTAATAGTTTCATTTAAAAAAATCATTTTTGAGCAGTTGCAGTTTTGGAAATTATCGGAGAAAACAAGAAAATACACTCCAATTCTTAATTAATTAAAATTTCAAAAAAAAATTGCTCCTAGATGCACATTTTCACTCTCCAAAGTATACATATTCCTAATTTGGTAGTTGGAGGTAAAGCAGTTTGCCTATACAGCGACACACACACACAAAGCTTTATTATTAATATAGACTATCTGCTACATGCGTGCATAAAAATGAATTAAGTAATCGATTATCTCACACTTTTTGATGCGCTAAATTTTCTTCCCTTCTGACTATATACGGTTTGAACCTTTTCAAAGTTTTATCGGCTAAATAAATTAAATTTTGATTTTACTAAAAATTGAATTTGGAAAAAAAATAATTCCAAGATTCCTTATTATTTATAATAATATATTATTAATTAAAGACTAAAAAGTAGAAATAATAAAATGCTGATACTATAATAAAACATATTATAATAAAAAGGCTCTTAAATACTGTTTTTATGTTAAAAAAATGAATGATTATTAGTAAAAATATGAAGAAGGTATCAATTGCATTAATTTTCTAACTTCTGAGACAATGATCTTTTCGCTGTTAGAAAATATAAAGTTAAATTTGTTCGAATTACACGAATACGATTTATCTACACAAATGTATTCTAACAGACCTTCTACTTTCATTTCAAATCAAAAATATCGTCTATCAAAACCTATTAGTTTTCCTTTCTTTTTCCTAAATATGAATTCAAGCGACTGCTATCTATAATTGGATGGAATTCGGCAGCTGAAAATCGGAGTCATCTGCTTCGGTAAAACGGTCAGACTCAATATTTTGTTCACTTCATTTGAATTCTTCCATGGAGTACAATAGAAGGGGAAGGCTGACCTATTTTTTCTCCCCGCTAAAGAAGTAAGCGATCAAAAGAGTGCTTTCGCTTTCATCATTTCGTTCTTTTCTCTCTCTCCCTCTCTCTCACTTGCAAAAGCAAGAGTTCTTTCGATTAGTACGTTAAAAATGGTTATTTGTCCTTTTCCAAAAATTCTGCATCGAGGCTTGGATTTGGCTAATCATAATATAGAAATTATTTGTTGTCAACAAAGAAGATTTGAAAGAATGGGATTGGGCAAAACTGAATTGTGGAATGCAGTGAACGCATTACTTTTCATTAGTTACAATAAAGTCAGTTCATGGTCACATGATATACAGTGATTGCATTCAACGCCAAATCTAATTTTCTTGCAGGAGGAAAAGAAGGACACACACAGCATGGCGCAAGATTAACAGCTTGAATGGTCGTGAATGGAAAGAAGCTTTGTGGGATCATCTATAAAAAAGAAAGGTCATTAAATACAAAAAAATTCATTTAATAATAAAAATTGCATTTAATAAAAAATTAATTTTTTTGATCAAAATTTGATTTCATTTGTAACAAATAGTATAATTTTATATAGATTCGAATATAAATTATTTCGTGCTACATTGTTTTCTTCGATATAAATTTCAAATTCTGTGAATAAAGCTGGTGATTTATAGTAAAAAGTGTTATATATATATCCTTTTCCTAAAATTGTCCGTGTCTTACAAATTCTATCGAAATCTCATAGTAAAATTACTGAAGGGAAATTGTTGGTTGCTTCTGCTCTTGTGCAGCTATGTACACTGACACACACACACACACACACACACACACACACACACACACACACACATATATATATATACAGGGTGTCTCAAAAACCTTGACCACTGCTCTTATTCCTTAAATATTGATCACAGACATATAAATTACAAAGTTGCGTAAAAAAAGGTGCAAAATGTTATGAAATGTTTAAGGTATTAAACTTTAAAAAGTACAAAATTAAAATTTTTATACGGACCCCGTACAAAAAAAAATTCCCAGTGAGTAAAATGTGACTAATCCTCTAATAAGGCAATGTACAAGATTTCAGAATTTTAATCCTGAAAACTCTCAAATACATGTTAAAACAAAGTTGGTGAAGGGTCAATCACAAATTAAAATGCTAATGTTTACAGCTTCAGTGCAGATGACGCGACGCAGGAATGAGTCATAAGGAAATAAAATATTCTTTATATCTTTAGTTTTAAATACAAATTTTAAAATATATGCTTCCTGAAAAATACTTTAACATTTTATATCATGAATTACAGAATATAATTTAAAAATAGTACAGTCAATGAGCTTATAAAAAAAACTTATATAATCTTTCCTTTATGCAATTTTTCCTTTAAGTTGTTATGTAATCTTTTTTTTAAGTTATTATTTCTACAAATTTTTAATGCTTTTGAACCAATAAATAGCAAAATTATTATTTATTTATCCAATCATTACTTTCCTTTTTAATTTGTGTACGACCTCTAAAACACGAACAACCGACATGATTTTTCCTCTTTGCAAACTCATATCCAGGCATCGAAAAGTGGTTTAAGTCAACATTTATGTAGCTTCATATCTTTGAGACTTTTTGTGATGAATTGCTGAAATTCTGTACATGACCTTATTAGAGGATAAGGCACATTTTACTGAATGGAAATTTTTTTGTACGATATCCGTATAAAAATTTAAATTTTGTATTTTTTGAAGTTTAATACCCTGAAAATTTTAATCGATTTCATAACATTTTACACCTTTTTTTTATGCAACTTTGTAATTTACAGTATATGTCTAATATTTAAGGAATAAAAGCCGCGGTCAAGGTTTTTGAGACACCCGGTATATATATATATCATATTTCCTTTACATAGAGCAATTGTTTTTAGTTAGCAGTTTTCCCATATTGATTCGTCGATATAATTTTCTAAGCAATTAAGAAAGACCAAATCATCAGTACTTATCAAATCACTGACAGATATGAATATAAATATGATGGAAATCTTTCAACTTTAATAATAAAATTATTGCTCAAAATTCATATATCTCGCGCGTTATATTTATGAATTCTCATGTATATATATATATATATATATATA
>JAPMOR010026363.1:241402-260173 GCA_026543865.1 Argiope aurantia | reverse complement strand
AAATAGAAACATTCATTCATTTATTTAAAATTTGGTGTGTCCAGAATATTTATCAGAATATGATACCTTACTGCATTAAATATAGACTTCATAATTTTTGAAATATATTTTTAAGCAGGAACAAAATATTATTATTGATTTCATTTCAATCCTTTTGAAAGCAAAACAAAAAACTGAATTTTATACTGAATCTCAGAAATTTTTGTTGAATTATTGTTTGAGATATTACATAAACTATGAAAAATATTTTGTAGTTAACATAAGACTTAAATACCGAGCGATTCTGTTAGCAATACTCATATTCAATAATAATAATAATTAATAAATAACAATAAAGATAATAAATAAAATAAAACGCTTGGTTTTATTAAAAAATATCTTAATATTAATTGCAATTTCGTCATTTACATTTTTAATTAAAGTTTAAGTTTTACCAGAAATGGCAACAAATTAGCAAAATATATATAGTAAATTGAACGAAACGATATAAAAAATATAAGTTTGGTATGACTATCAAAATTTGAAGATTAAAAATGTTTTGTTTGAGAATCCTTTAAGAGACCAGTTACTTAAAATATTTAATTGAAAATTGTAGCGAGCGGTAATACTGGCGAACCGGCTGGTCGCCAAAGGCGGCTAGTATATATATATGGAAGAACATCAAACCATCAAACAGATTTTGTGCAATGATCTTACAATTTTAATGCAAAGATCATATACCAAAAGAATCAGCTTGTATTTTTGAATTATGGCATTCAAAAACAAACAGATCTACAAATAATCATTATTCCAAAAGTAATTTTTTTTTCAAATTTTAGGAAATTTGAAATTGGGAGGTTCATTCTCGTGGTCGAATTTTTTAATGAATACAATGCATTCTCTTCGTAATATTTCGAATACAAGAAAATAAAAATTAAAATTTAATTAAGAAAAAAAGTTACTAAAAAGATTATTTTTTTTCAAAATTCGCCAATGGATTCGAAAGATTATAGAAACTAGAATACTAGTGCTTAACCGGTTAAAAGATGCCACGATGTATAAAATAACAAAATAGAACACGAAATGGAAGGAAGATTCACCTGCTCTTCACAAACAGAAAGTCTGGAACACACACACACTAAAAAAAAAAAAAAAATGAAGCAGATACAAGAAGAACAGTTTTTTTGAAAAATGAACTATGGAAGTTTATTGCAAGTCAGTCGATCTTCATTTTTTTTTCAAATAAAATTTTGTCATTTTCTATCTCTGACGATAAAATTGATAAAACAACAACTTGATAAATAAACCTGATAAACTTGATAAAATAGTTATCAAAACATCGAGCTTTCTGTATTATTTAATTTAGCCACTAATAATATTCAGATTATGGAAATAATATTTTTTAGTCCTAATTAAATGATTAAAGCGGCAAAAATCTCGGCAAAATAGGAAAAAATGATTTTATCTGTAGAGGCCGTTTTCCAGCAATTATTGATTGTTGCAATGAAGGCACACAACTTTTTATTCAATCGTTTTAACATAAAAAAGGAAAAAGAAAGAAAGAAATGGAGGAAGAGGGATTTAAATCAAATGAAATCAATGACTAAAAACTAAAATATCATTGAAATGCATAATAAATTGGTATTTTATATAAAAATTTGAGAAATAGCAGTATTTTAAGTTAGCAAAATACTGCTATAAACAATATTCTACTTTCGTATGAATATTATTATTTTTTAACTTTATTTATGTCTTTTAAAGATATCATCAAGCATGTCTTGATTCAGCTTTTATTTGATATTTTACTTCATTGTTTTTAAGGCTAAAAAAAAAGAGTTTAGAATATGTGATTAATGAAATTATTTCAAAGATGGCAAGTCTGACATCTATGTAGGATTCAATTCTCTCGTTTGCATTGTGTTGCTCGTCTCGTGCTACAGAAATAATATCTTGATAGTCTCGATGCATTTTAATAGTGTTAGTTTATGAATATGATGCGTGTTATGTATCTTGGATCGATTTAAGTTTGATATTCATTGGATATTTTGCTAAGTCAAAAAAAAAAAAGGTAAAAAAGAAAAAAGAAGAGGAACTGATGTCATAGCTACAAGTCGATGACATGTCCGTTAATGTTGATTACGTTACTGTGGAACCACTTCAATTACCTTCATTGTGAAGATGCTTGGAATGTGACAGATTGTTATTATTTATATATGTATTTTATAGGTAGACAAAGCGCTTCGAATTTAAAGATGAAAAGATTCTCGTTTCAACATGAGATGGATTCCCCTGGAGAAGCATCAATGATCATGAGGCTGGTTAGCAGGACGCCCATCTTACAAAAGGAAATGATACATGAACCGGTAATAGCCAATTTGTAACTTCCCACAGTGCCCATGTTATTATCATGGTGATCCGATAATACAGAGTCTGGTTGCTTAAGCAGGGAGGGGTGAATCTTTTTTATCCATATATGTAAGAACAACGATTTATTAATATATTATTCTTAGTATATTCTTATATTATTCTTAGCATATTCTTTAGAATTATTCTTTATGATTCACGAGGTATCTTGAATCTGAATATAAAGTAGGTTGAATATTTTTTAATATCAATTTCCTTAATAATTCCTTCTGTCGGCATCTAATATTCCCCTGCTGGTGTGGTGCGAAAGTTCTGAAGAGGATTATCTGCTCTTGTAGAATCCTAATCCTCTAAGTGAGGTCCAGAATCAAGACATCTGTAAGAAAATGGCTCTAGCGCTGTGTCAAAGAAAGTTGTCAGTTTAATGAAATTGGATGAAACACTTTCCCGTTTTAAACCTGGCCATATTTGTTCTCGAAGCGGGAATTTCAGAGGACTCACAACAGTTTCAACCCCTCGGAAACGGAGTTCGATTATTGTTTTGTTTTACACTGACTCAATCGTTGGATATAAGGTATTTTTACACAAGTCTTAAATTTGAAGAATTGATGCCATTTTCGATTTCGTTTTCACCGTCAGGTCAGGATTCGATGTCATGGATTCCAACAATTTTAGGGGAATCTTCAAGGTGAGATGTCAGTCTTAATTCATTTCTTAGCTTTCTATCAGTATCCATTGTAAAAATACCTTCATTTAAACACTGGCCGTTTTTATTAAAACTCCTAGATGTAAAATGGCATAAATCAGCCTATCAGTTAAGAGTGAAAAATTGACTGCGATTTAAGTACGAAACAAAAATTTGAATATTCGCAACTTAGAAATATGTAAGAATTTATAAATCTGTAGCAGTTCTTCGATAACCAGATATTTGACCATCATCTATACATTTAAAATAATTTAAAACTAAAGAATCATTGCCCTAAATGCAACCACTACAAAAGATTTCCGAGATTTTTTTTTTTTAATTTCTTATGAAAAGTGATGACCTTTAGAAACTTAATCAGTGGTCACCTGTTCTCAACAATCGTTCATTTTCAAATAAAATCCTAGGAATAATATTTCCTTGTATAATCTATGAGTGGACAAATTTTAGTCTTCAGTCACCAATCACAGACATTGAATAAATTATCTAACATATCGATTTAACTAATTTTTAATTCATATGAAATCCCATGATTCCTAAATAAGTCATCAAGAATCTGCTACTTCCTTTGCCTCCATTTACAAAGGATATCGCTAAATAAAACTCAAACAGAGGCACCGACTTAAACAACCAGACGGATTTCGCCCCTTTGAAAACATATCGAAGCAGTCAAAACTCTGTTACAGTATCACACAATTATAATTGAGATTCTTCACTCAATTATAAATGACCTTCTTTTGTGTTGATATCGCGCATTTCATCGAAATGGGTTCGTATGACATAGTATCATGTTGGTATTCAACAGCGATGAAATCGACTCAGCTGTTGAGGCTGACAGTTGGGCTAAAGTTTTATTTTGTTGAAATGGAGTAGAAGGAAATAGAAAAACATTGAGGATGTATCGAAGTCATCATTATTAATATGAAAGAAGAATTTTCAAAACCGATGTTATGGTTGCGATTGGGAATTCTGTTCAGGGTCACCTCCCCCTAAAAGAATATTATTTGCTGTGAAGCAACAGTTTTTCAATTTTTGTCGAAAATGGAGAATGCAGGAGATCATTGATGACATATCTAGAGGTCATAAATTGTCACATGAAATAAAATTTTCGAAATCGGTTCAGTGGTTCGAGCTAGCCAACTGCTTACTAAGTAATTTCATTGTCATCCCATTACTCTATTCACCTGTTATGTCCGGAGATTAAGAACCATGAGTTCAAGAACTCCGCGGCACTCCCTTCAAATTGGCAATCGAGGTACAGAATACTGTCGCTAGTTTTTCCCATTGGCAATCCACATTGAGCAGTGTTTTTCTGATTTCTCTCAAAAATATAAGGCGGAGAAGGGCAGGCTTATGAAAAATTAATAAAATTTATTTTGGCGAAACCAAACCAGTTTGTGAGACTAGGCAACTGATTTATTGGTTTTTCCGTACTAATTTAAATATTTAGATAGCTTTATTTTAAAAATTGATAGTGGCAATTGTGGGAACTGCTAACAGATCTCATATCCTGTATGGCGCCATGTTGCGTCATTGGTCACATGATGCTTTCCCGCCATAATTGGCAGACGGGAGCTTGATGGTGAGACGGTAAGACGTACCGCTCACGCTCATGTATCTTTTTATGTGTTTTATGTTCATTTAGTAATGTTTTATCCTTGAAGTCTTAATAAATATATTTTACATATTAATGCTGCCTTTCCTCATATTTTGCAAGGCTCAACCTTTCTCGTAAATACCCCTAGAAAATCCCGCCAAATCGTCGAAACTCTGTGGACGTTAGTACAATTTATTTAAGACGCTAAACTGATGTTAAAAATTTTCATAAGAGTAGATTTTTGCTGTGGATGATTTACTGGATTGATGAATGGACGTTAATGCATGTTTTTGATGGATATGACTCAAGTGGAAACTTTCAAGGTTCAATTACATCGTGCTCTTGTGCAACTGTGATCACATATATTGACTTCTTTGAAAAAGGAACACCATCCTGTTTGAAATTTCTAAATTAAAGAAGAAATTGAATTATTTGGAAATGTGTGAATTATTTAGGAATGAATAGTTCGACTGCTCCCAACCAGGTAGGCGTAATTTCTCTCCCCCCCCACACACACACATTTTTACGGTAACTGTTTTCGTATTTACTTATGTTTAAAATGTATAAATCATGTATATAGATTTATTACAATTTTTCTATCGCTGTTTCTGTTAATGCAAGGTAAGCAAGTATTTTTACAATTTTTTTTTGTCATACAAATTTTGCTGCAATTATAAAATTGGGAAGCAACCATCATTTTTCGGTTTTTATGTTTAACTGTATTATCGTAAAATCTATTTTTGTGTAATTTTCTTCTGAATATTGAACCAATTTTATTGCCTAGAAAGACAGTCTTTGATAGATTCTCAGTAATCTGGTTCATATGAGACTAGAGGATTTCCTAAATGTGTTAGATTAATAAAAATTAATTTTAAAAAGCATTTTAATAGAAAAAACTATATTTATGGCACAAGATGTTCAAAATTGTACAGAAAATCGCTCTATTTATAATACTACATAATATTATTCTAAGTCTGAACTGTTGCCAGTTGTTTACATTGCTTCAAGGTCAATAACATCGGTATGCAGTGGTTTGTTATTCTTTCAACACTTTCCATTCACCCTTCTGAAAAAGTTGGTCTGTCAGAGGACTGTAGTGCCAGATTATTTAGAGTCTACTGCGTTTATAATAGAACAATGGAATCGATTCATACTAAGGTGATATGCACGGAACGTACCTCGCCGCTTTAATTGTGTACTCCATTGAGTATTTTGTAGGAAAGAAGATAAATGTTTCAGAAGATGAATAGAAGAGAAGAGATGTCTTAAAGTTAAATAAGATGACTTGTAGCGTATGTCATGTGACCATAACTGGAATAGATTGCACTGATTTTGGAAAAATACGGCATGGATATTTGACTTGTAATGATTTCCAAAACAGTTTATCTATTTTTAAATATTTTTTATATATAATGCATTCTACAAATAGCTCCGTATTGTATAACTGCTTCCATTTTTTACTTTCTTGTTTATGTAATATAGAGAAAGTATTGTAATCGTCAAACATCTCGAACTTGACATCTTGGGGAATCTGCACTTTTTAGACCACTTGAGTCTTTTTTAAACAGATTCTTAAAAATAGTCTGTCTTGTCTGTGACGAAGAGAACTCAAAACTAATTGGAGCTAGATGGATGAAATTTGGTATATGGTCTTAACACCAAATTTGTAGATTTCTATCAGAGTTTCTGCAAAATCCGTGCAGAAGAAATTTGTCTGTCCGGCGATTCAAATATAATTTAACGAGATAACTACAAAACAAAGAAACATTGATAAAATTCGATATTCAGAATTAATATCTATTGTATAGAGATCTATCAAATTTTGAGCCAAATTCAACTAGGGATTAGCCATCTGTTGGTCCGTACTTTTAGAAGCATGTAAACACGATAACTCAAAAGCAATGGCTTAAATACACCAAATTTGGTTTGGGATTTTGTGATTAAAAGTGTAATTCTGTTTCAAATGTTGGTGGAAAAACGCGTCTGGAACACAAATTTGATTTTTGGATATTATTAAAAATATGCGAGGGATTAATCGCCAAATAACTCGTCAAGAATCACACGATAGATTCAGTAAAAATGCTAAATTCAGTCAAAAGTTAATATTTCGTAACTGCCAATACTATTTTCGTAACTGCCAATATTTGTATGCCAATATTATGGAAGGCGTTTTCTGGGGTAATACATTCATTAGAGAATAAGTGTCAAAGTCCCGCTGATTTTACTTCATTATTTACAAAAAATTGTGACTGTAAGCAAATAAAATATATTTAAATTGTAACATCAAATAAATTCTGATGGATTAAAACAATTTTTTAATCATACCTTTTACGATATTTCTGTAAAAGAAGTTTTGAAATCACAGTAATACTAGAGTACTGTAAAATGCTATTTATTTAATGAGTGTAGCGATTACATTCTCATCATTAGAAAAAAGGATGAAAAATTCTCCTTGATGAGCATTTGCAATGCTTGCAAACGATTAACTCAGAGAAGCGGTTGAAGCAACAACCGATAAGTTTGCATTGCCAATCCTGTTTCTCACCGCAATCAAAGCTAAAAAGCTGTTTATCTTGCTTTCGACGAGTTCCGGGAAGTATTACTAATAAGAGATGTAAGGCATTACTGTAAAACCATTTTCTTAGCTAAGTTACGAAGATGGATTTTCAAAAAGGATAGCAAGTATTACCAGTTCATGTTAAAAGGGATATAATTGGTATATTCTCGAAATCTAAACATATTTTAATAGATTTGAGATAAAATAAAAGGTGGAATTTATTAATTAAATTACACTTTTATTCATTTTTTAAATTTTTTTTATCAATTTTAGCACGATAATGTATAAAAGTTAGTATATTACATGTAAATGTCATCATACGATGTGCATGATGAAATCAGCAGGTGTGGTCTTCTCAAAAATTTCTCGCAGACTAATAAATTTGTCATGCCAGGGAATGCCTTGCATGCAATTGGCGTACCATAGTTATGAAATATTAACTTTGGTAGGGTATTAGCATTTTTATTGAATCTGTCGTGTCATGCTTGGCCAGTTATTTGGCAATTAATCCCTGGCATGCGTTAAGGATATCCAAAAATCGAATTTCTGCTCTAGATATGTTTTTCAACCGATTGAAACAAAAATTTGACACAAAACTGCACTTGAAGTCACAAAATCCCATACCAAATTTTATATATTCAAATAATTGCGTTTACATGCTTCTAAAACTAGAGATCGACAGATGGTCAACCCATAGTTGGAATAGGTTCAAAATCTGATAGGCGTTTACACTATAGATTTTAAATCTGTGTACTGAATTTCTAGCTCTCTTCGTTTTATAATTGTCGTGTTAACTTATATTCGAACAGCCGAACAGACGGACTTCCTCTGAACAGATTTTACTCAAAATTTGATAGAAATCTGCAAATATGGTGTGAAGACCGTATACCAAATTTCAATCATCTAGCTCAAAGCATTTTTGAGTTACCTTTATCATAAGCAGACAGACGGACATTTTCTGAAAATGTGTTTTTTGAACTCAGGGAGGTTTAAAACATGGGGATTCATTAAAATCTCGAGTTTGAATTTTTTGACAATTTCTATACTTTATATACATTATATGTTTATTTATTGGATTTAAAGCTACCAGATTTGACATATAATTACTTTTTGAATAGTTGACGCTTGCTAAAAAAGGGGTCTTAAAAATTTTAATTAAATTTTAAATTAAAAATTATTCGAAGTTCCAACATTTTCCTATAATAATTTCGCAGCATATTATTGCTCGAAAATCCCTTTTACAGGTCTTCAAAATTACAAAAAATACTTTAAGTAATACTATATAATGTTTTATTAATTTTTACGAATTTTTTAAGCATATTTTAAAACGAAATTATTTTATACTCGCTCGAGGTTAACCTGAGTTTAACCTTGAGCTTGTTATGATGATATCAAATACTTTTTTTTTTGTGAGGACCATTGTTATGAGTTTATTATTAGGTATTATTATTATAGGTTTAGTGCTGCTGTATAATTAAGAGTAATCTTTAAAAAAAATATGAATATAAACGAGTTAAGCCTAAAATATTATCGTGTTGCGATGCTTCAAACTAGAGATTTGAGTCTGCTTTACTTTATTTATTTATTCCCAATATTCTCTTTTGTTAGTTTGAATCTGAAACAGGTTCAGTTAAAGTAGATGAAAAAGATCTACAAAGCAATACTAAAAGCTTTTTCTTTGGGGGGGAAGGGCGGTTAAGGAAAAGAAGGTACTGGTTATGATTTCCAGAAAACGATCATGCCTCGCATAACATACGCGTAAGAAAGAAAGAAAAAAAAAAAGAAAAAAAAAGCGAAAGAAAACAATATGTTCAGATTTGTAAATTGAGATAATAGTTATTGGTGTTAAGATAGCGATTAAATCAATTTTAAATTATTTTCATTATTATTAACGATTATTGATCATATAAAAACTGATGCATCAGTATCCTTTTCTTGAATTATTTCGAACTCAACTCGAATTATTCTCAATGACATTCATTGAGTTTTCGCGCAAATACCAACACTATTTTCAACTAATTCTTAAAACTGGGCCGCGGTGGCCTGGTGGTAAGGTATCGGCTTTGGAACCGGCGGGTTTCAGGTTCAAGACCCGATTCCACCGAAGAACCGTTGTGTAAGGGGGTCTGTTGCACGTTATATCCGTCCTGACCAAATGTCCTCCCGCTGATGTGGCGTGGTGTGGATAGGGGGGTGCCAGCTCAGGTATCGTCCTCGTCATCTGACCGAGGTTCAAAATTACGAGGTCCATCCCAAAATAGCCCTAGTGTTGCTTCAAGCGGGACGTTAATATAACTAAACCAAATAAACTTAACTTAAAACTGACAAAGTCTAATCTTAGTAAATATTTGTAATATTTTTAGCTATTGAGAATTCACAGATGTCCGTCATATTATTTTATATATTCTTTTATCTCTTTCACTCTTTACAATTATCCGTTATTTTGTTCATTAAAAATTATTTAGCATTCTTCTTAGCGTTTCATACACTTGCTCCTTTATCTTCTAGACCGCCACAACTACCGCCGGCGGTTGCTCACATCCGCTCAGTTCCATAAAGCACCCAAACAGACCTCCGACAAAGAGCCCTTTCATTCACTGAAACAAAAGCAAGAAAAACAAAAGCCCAACACAATGAAAAAAATGAGGCTGACTGCTGTCCCTTAATCCAGGCCAAGCTTTCCAAAAGGCACCGGCCTTGAGTGAGTGATAAGAGGCGCGGCATACACGAAAACGATCTTCTTTCTTTTCTTTTCCTTTCTGCTCTTGGCAACGAAGACGGAATTTTTTGATCGTGACGTCACCACTCGCTGTGCTTTCGATTTGAGTGACCGTGGCGTACCGTCAAACACAGGTGCGAACGCTCGGCGTTCCATTTGGATCGCGAGTTCAGAATGTCGTTTACGTTTACTGACTGACGTGCAGAATAATTTTTTAGTGTCTGAATCCCTCCGTTGTACGGAATCTGGATGTAATAGATGATTATTGGATATCAGCTGACGTCATCTTCGAATGACCGGGTTCTAGCAAGAACAGTTCTCAACTTCGAATCTGTAAAAATAATGAATTTATATAAGCTATACAATCTCCCATCTCATGAAGTGAAGAGAAAAAGAATTGAATGGTGATTAACATTTGTCATTGAGTACCAGTACAACGCACTGTAGTTCAATTTTTGTTTTAACCAATATAAAAATGCTGTAAAAAAGATAATTAAAAAATATATTTGATATCTTTTGAACAGTTATATTTAAAGAAAAGTGTTTGAAACAGTCATATTTAAATATCATAAAAATATTTGAAATTAATTAAAAATGAAATTTGCAGAAACCACTTTCATGTTGATGAGTACCATTTTGGATTTCGGTGGTAATTAATTTGAGTATAAATGCTTAGTATAAGCAACTGTATATATATATATATTTAAATCCTACGATCTCTGATGGTGTTTATTCAATTTTATTTATTCGCAGGAAATATTTTATTTGATATTCTTCACGAAATGCTTTTAATTTCTTTATTTAGAACTGAAAAAGCAAATTTGAGGTTAAAGTTCCAGCCCTTTAAATTAGTTTATTAGTTTTTTAATAGGTAATGTATAATTTTTTATTTATAACAGAAGATATTATTAAGAGGTTGAGTGAAAATTTATCTTTGAAATTGATAATAATTACTTTTAGAAATATTTTAAGCCATACAAACAAGAGGTCTTTTTATCGATATATTTGATTTATGTAAAATATATATTAGAGTCGGAAAAAAAATCTTTTAACATGTTTTAAAAGAATGATAATAACAATAATATGCGACGATTTATCATGATGCCGGTTCTTTTGCAGAAATACAACATTATATGAAAATATAGAGAAAATTGATGAATTTCATTCATTCGATAACACAGTCATCTGACCACTTAATTGCAACAATCTTCTAGCATCAAACTGCACGTTGTCTTATATTCTGAAATTATATTGTGTTACTTTCCCTCTTGCAAATATGGAAAGGACTCAAAATTGAATTAAAGAGACATATTTGATGTGCATAATGTCAAATATGACTCCACGATTTTAGTCAATTCCATTTTCTAAGTTTTGCGGGCACATATTTCGATTGTGAAAATAACTATCATATTGAGAATATATGCTTCACAATTTTGAAATTCGCACAATTCTTATAAAATTACGACATCTAAGTCATCGAAATGAAATTTGTTATGTGATCTTTGTATTCTGCGCCGTGCCATATTTTGCTTAGAATCGATAGAATAAAAAGGTGTTCAAAATGCATATTAAGTTTCTTCACTATGCTAAGAAGCTCGTGTGAGAGAAATAAAATTTTGTGTATTCGTAATATTCAGAACCTTGCCTTTTCCTCATTGTCTACAATGCTGAAATCGACAGTTATTAGCGAATATGCAAGAAAATTTCATAGAGACCACTCCTACCAGTTTCATACTTCTTTCTCTCTCTCTCTCTCTTTCTATTTTGAATTCGAGCATAACTAAATACATATATTTAAGCAAGTATCAAAGCAAACGACTTTAATGTTTTATTTATTCTTCCATTAGCAAAATTATTAAATAGCACTAAATATCAAAATAAATTAGATGGATGACTGGTGAAAACAGGCAGTTTAACTGTATGGGTTTTAAAAGAGTTTGCAAAGTGTTTTATTATATGCTTTTAATATATAAAATGAATGTGGACTGAAACCCTTGTTTACATTGGAATCAACTTCGTTTCCTTAAAATTATATATTTGCATATCGTAAAAAGCTTTAGAATTATTTTTTTAAACATTACCTTCTGAATCTTTAAAATTACTCTATAAATTTCGTGCAACAGGTGTAAGGGATTTGTTTATAATGAGGATAATTATTCTTTTAAACTTTAAGTAAACAATAAAGATTAAAGTTCTTATTATTTAACTTTCTGGCCGACTTCGTGATGTTGAAAAATGTGATTAAATTCTTCGGGCTTTGAAAACTAATGCATTAACAGACTTGTAGCTGACTGACTTCTTTTGTTTTACTGTGGGAAAAAGAATATTTTCCCTATTTTTTCCCCTATTATCATATTTTGCAAACAATTCATTTTTCGAAAACAAAAGAGTAAACCCCATCATGTTTCTACACTCAACAATTTCGCCAGACCAGATTGAGAACACTTACTAAAACAATGTCTATTGTTTATCAGAAAAGAATATTTAACTTGCAACTCTTGAAATATTCCATTGAAACTGAAACTGCTTTTATATTCTAACCCGACTACAAATTTATTTATTTTGAAAACAGGAAGATCCGAGCTAGAGATATAACCAGATGAAGGATCGCTTTTCTATTACAATGATTCTAAGGTAATGATTTCAAACCGATTCAAACAGGCAGTTAGCAAAATGTTAAGACGAGAAAAATCCGTCATGTTTCTTTAAATAGTCTTTTTAATCTGGTATTTGTTGTTGTTCGTTCATCACATTTATATTAATGAATCAGAGCTAATTGATGTTTTTTGTTCACAATAATTTAGTACCTGTGCGCTTCATATTATCGTACAGTTAAATTGATATCCAGTTTTGAAACTGCGCAGGGACTATTATGAGATAAATTTTATCATTTTGAATCATAATCAGACGACAAGGAGGATTCATGAGTTCATACAATATTGTACTACTTTAAGAAATTCAATATGATAACAAGAGGCTGATTTGGAGTTTCACGTCTTGACGTCACATGGAGATTATCAAGTAATCATTTACTACAATTATTGTTTTAATTAATTAACTAATAAATAATTTTTATGCCTTTTAATATATGATAAAATAGTGTGTAATTGTCAAAAATTGTATTTTCAAATATAAAAAATTATTAATCATGGAACTTTTATAGAGATTTCATATTGATATTAAATCGATTAATGTTGACGCTTTAGGGTATGTTATTAACTACTTATTTGATTAAAATCTATATAGTTTTGAGATATGCTGTGTACTTTAATAAGATAATTTTTCAAAGCATGCCGCCATTCTAAAAAATAAAGAAACATGCATCACCAAATTGAAATAAGAAGCAAATGAAATAACAAATCGTTATTATTTAGCTCATTAAGTAAGCACTTACAGATGAAGAAAGCTCAGCTGTTAAAGTGACAAAGCCATTACACTTATTCGATTGGCTTTCAAAACAGCCCATCAGGCAAGTGAACGATGAAAAGAAAACCGAGTTTTGATTACTCGAGCTATGTGACGTAGTTAGGAATCTCCTCAGCAAGAATGAAAGGGATGGGGAGGGGGGGGCTTTGCCAGTAGCAACATTGTTTTCTCAGCTCAGTCCCGGCGACAATGAAAATGGCGAAGGATTGAGTGGCAGTGAAGGTTGGAGCATCCTTCCGAAATAGCTGCCTCGACGTCAATTGCTCTTCTCATTCGAAAACATAGCAGCTCCTCTTTTCGTAACCTTCCAATTTCAGCAGACGATTTTTTGGTAGCAGGCGGAGAAATTGTACAAATTTAAAAACAGATCCCGCAGAAGGTTTTTTTTTTTCCATTAAAAAAACATTTGGCAACTGAATGGGAGTTAGGATGTTTCAAGGCGATCTTTCAGAAATTCACATTTCCGATTATTTCACACTTTTCTTTGAATCTGGTTGGCAATAATGCTGTTAATATTTCACAATAAATTTAAATAATATACAATTGAAAAATTAACATTTATTCAGAAGAGCAACAGAGATTTAGCTTAGTACTTTTAAGATTTTTTTGATTTTTTTTCCTTGTATACGTAATATAGAGAAAATACAGTAATCGTTAAAAAAATTCAAACTCTAGATTTTGAAGAATCTCCACGTTTTAGACCATCCTTAGTTTAAAAAACACATTTTTGGAAAATGTCCGTCGGTCTGTCTGTGACAAAAATAACTCAAAAGCGCTATGAACTAGACGGTTGAAATTTGGTATACTGTCTTTACACTAAATTTGCAGATTTCTGTACAATTTTGAGTAAAATGTGTTCGAAGGAAGTCCGTCTGTTCGAATATAATTTAACACGAAAACTACAAAACGAAGAGAGCTAGAAGGACAAAATTCGGTGCATATATTTAATATCTATAGTGTAGATATTTATCAAATTTTGGAACAAAATCCAACAAGAGATTGACCGTTTGTCGGTCTGCACTTTCAGAAACATATGAACGCGATAACTCAAAAACATCTCTTAAATATATCAAATTTTGTATCTGATTTTGTGACTACGTATGAAATTCTGTGTCGAATTTTGATTTCAATCGGATGGGGAAAACGCATCCAAATCACAAATATTACAGGGACAGGGATTAATCGCCAATAAATTTGCCAAGCTTAATATGATATAATCAGTAATAATGCTAAATTCCCACCAAATGTTAACATCAGAGGTTATTGTAAGCCAATGCCATGCAAGATGTTTTCTGAGATAGCACCGTTATTAGTGAGAATGCGAGAAAGTTTTGGAAAAATCGCGCCCGCTTTTTTTTTTTTTTTTTTTTTGCTAATGATACAAAAAAAGGGACGTGAAAAATGTATAAAGAATGAAAGATTTAGAAATATATATTTGCATATAGAGGAGAAAATGTAACAACATAAGAATATCATACAATGAAAATTGCTCATCCTGAAAGATATTAATATATCGAAAATTCAATTCTAATTTCTTTAATTTATAGCATATCAGATTCGGGTGAAAACAATAATACTTTTAAAAATTGAAATAACGAGCCTGCTTATAAAGGCTAGGAAATTCGTTAGAAATGTATATATAAATGTACAAATTCTTCATAAATAAAACCAATTGTAAATTGGAAGAAATGTTAATACAAGATGAATCTAAAAGGTAATTCAGATCAACTATTTAGTAAACCGAATCACCAATAACCATTAATATGGGGCTGGGGGAGTATATTAAAATTGTAATGACGTACTTCGGAATTCTCTTTAGTGAAAATGCCGAAGTTGAAATAACAAAAACCAGAAGAAGACTTCATAGTGCTTGTAACTTACCAGAATTCATGTTTCATAAAAATGCTGTTTTCATCAGCTTGAAATAATTTCCGCTAACTGAAATTATCGCCTGTCTATTTAACTCTCCTCTGGACCGCTGAAAATTTTATCTACGCTAGTGAAAGCATAACTTCCTGGATTTGCTTCTCATTATCGAAATTTTAAGGGCCAAATAATTGGAATAGGCTGGTAACATCTGTTTTTCTCTGTCTCTTAACAGATTTTTTACAACTTTCCTTCATAACTATATATTCTTATGAATTGAGAGTAAAATGTAGTAATTGTTTTATATTAAGTCTTTTTGAATTATAGGTTCGACTAGAAAAAGATAAGTTGTAGAGGGACGAGACTCTTTATTAGGTGTTATGCCATGGATGAAAGAATTGAGTTCAGTTTCAGGAACTACTTTTTATTAGCCCGTTAGGTTCCACGGCACAAACATTTAACACAAGCATAATTGAAGAACAAATTCACACGGCAAGCATGGACAACACAAGAGACAAGAATGAGGAATCATGGGAAAACATGGCTCTTGATAGGTGGCTCTAGTAGCGCCACCTATGAAGAAAGGAGAAGGCAGTAATTGTAACCGCCACCTATGAAGAAAGGAGAAGGCAGTAATTGTAACCGCTACAAAGTCATAAATAATAATCACGAAATCATAATACGCTGACACATACAATTCATGCTTGTTACATAATCTTCACTACTAATGGACAAAATTTCTTGGGAAAAAAGTCTACAATTATTTGTAGTATTCCATTAAAAATCTAAAAATAAATGTATTTAACTAAATTTTGTTTGTTTATAATTATTTTATTCTTCATTTTTTTTTTTTTTTTGCTTTCTCGTGTACGAAGTATTTATTCAAAGTATTGCAACTGACGCAATTTTGACGCATCCCCAAGCTCCCAAGGGAGAGAGACATACTTAATAAGGAATATACGAGAAAATTTTAAGGAAAACACTCACGATGAGCATTCTTCTTGTGATGGCCTATTTTTCTTTGTTTTATTTTTCTTGACAAGATTTTTGCCTCTGAAATGGTTTTAAAAATGGCAAATGAATGGAAACCATTTTGCAAAAATTCATAATTTTATAATAGGAAGGAAGAGTTAAGTAAAGTTCGTGCAGAATAAATAAAACTAGTTGTCTTTCTTTGCTGTATTTCTCTCTGTTTCTTTGGTTCCTTATCGCAGAATATTCAAAGATAAAAGAAGCCATTAAACAAATACTTACATTTCTGAGTCCTCTTGAGAATCCTTGTTTAACGATTCAGAATGTGCATAAATTGATGCGTGTTTTACGTAATGATATTCTGCCCAAGGGTATTGCGTTTTTTGTTCTTTTCGTCCAACTTCTCTTCAGTCTTGAACGATTGTTCACAGTTGATGGATTTATTTTATGACTCACTTACTGTTGGGAAGTTTCCTCAGGTTTTTAGAAAGTGCGCCTGGTTAATTTATAGCAGACTGAGAAATTATACTAGATAAGGATCACCAAAAAACCACCACATCATCAAAATATGAATTACGTCAGCTTTTAATATTCTTAAGACAGCAGATTGAATCAAATGATTCAGAAGTAGGAAAGTAACAACATTGCTAAACCGCATTTTATTCGTCTTTATCCTTGCACTTCATCTATGGATGAATGGCATTAACTAACATTACCATTTGACTCAAGGATGTTTCATTCGTATGTATAATTATTGAAAGCAGTATCTCATTGATGTCAGCATAGCGTGGAATTTAAAGGTTGTTTCAAAATTAAAGCAAAATTTAATTTATCACTATTCTTGCAGTAAAGTGTTGGCAACCCTATTAAAAAAAACATTTGACAGCTAATAGTTTAGGGTTAGTAAAAATGGAGCTTTACACGAAAGAAGAATGTGTTAACAAAAGATTTGAGTTTAATAAATAAAAAATACAGTTTTTCTTTAATTGTTGTATTTTTATTGAATAGTAAAATACACAAAGCAGGGTTATGCATGAAATAATACATAGGACAAATGGCTTCCACGGCTTTCCTGGCACATACGCACTCTTTTGTCGACATTTTCCATGACTATTTTGTATAAATGTGACTGAATTTCGTTGATGCAGCGTTGAATTTTCTCCTTCAACGCACGCGTGTTTATAGGCTTGTTGGCATAGACCTTCGACATCAAATAACCTCATAAAAAGAAATTCACTAGTTTTAAATTACATTATCTAGGGGGCCAATTCTCAAATTTCCGAACTGTGGCCGCCAGAATTTCATTTTTTTAAATATTGTTCAACAATGAAAATACGTTGTTCTATCGTTTAACGCTCCATTTCCACTAAGCCTAAACTTGTAGCTGCCTAGTGATTTTTTTCAATAGTATTGCCAACACTTTACTGCAAGAATAGTGACAATTTCAAATCTTGCGTTAATTTTGGGACACCCTTTACAAAGTAACCAATCTACTAATCAGAAAAAATCAATGTCAGTAAAATAATCTTTGAAAAAGTCAGAAATACGTCCCCTTGCGAGAAATGCTTTTTAAATTGTATCAAATAAATATTTGTATGTTTGGCATCAGATAGTAAATTATGAATCATCGTCTCAGCTATATTTAACGTAAACAAACTTACCATGCTAATATAAATAAAATCGACTTGTTTTTTCTTGTACTTGTCACTTTTGCCCTTTTACGTCATTTGTGGTCGGTGATTTTGGTATCATTAGATTCACCAGACTCTCAGACACTACCCTAAAGTAGAAGATAAAAAACATACGTGGTTTATGCATTCACTAAGCTGTTAGGGCAGACCAAATATCCGATGTAAAGTCTAGCTGTAAAAGTTTTATTCTCATTTAGGAAAATTGTATTGAGGTGGCTTACACATCTAATAGGAAAACTTTTACTGGCTTTTCTTGCAAAACTTTTCAAACATTTTCGTGTAATTTTTGAAGGATAATTTTGGCATCTTCGATTCGCTAGATTCACACTATTGTCGTAAATGTCTAGAAATTTGCATTCGATACATTGATTGAAGATACCAGATCGAAGATTTTATGCTAAATAGTTCAATAGAAAATTAGTCCGCACCTAGCAAAGCTAATAAGGATGAAAAGATTGTTAAGCAGTGTTCATAAAAATCCAACATTTCAACCAAAGAGGTTAAGTAATTTGAAGTACATGAATTTCAAAATAATAAGTTGAGTGAATATTATTTCATGTTATTTTAAATAAATGGAAAACAATTCTTCCTAATTAAAATGTTTATGAGTTTCTCATGTATCAAAAGGTACGTCATGTACGTCTATGACCGGAATACGAGTCATAGACGGTATCAGTTTAAGCCAAAACCAAAACTTTACAACGTAAAGCCGTTGATCTCAAACTAATTTGGATTTCTTTTGGAAATTCGGGATATATCGACAAAATCTTTAATCATAGCATTTTTTTTAAAGTTGAATTGAGCGTTACAACGACAGACTGTTTCCAGAATGGAAATATCATATTGGAAATGTAAACAATCCAGTTCAAGGTTAATATTATCGAATAATGAATACTT
>JAPMOR010026363.1:192823-241392 GCA_026543865.1 Argiope aurantia | reverse complement strand
GCTATGAACCGATGGATTAAACATTTGTTAGATGATAAAATAACTTTAAAATTAAGGCTGTCCAATGATAAGAATATTGCATTAATATCTTTAATTTTTAGTTCGCTTGTACAATGGAAATAACAACAATGAAAATACAAGTTTATATTGATATCTAGAGATATACTGATATGTATACTAAATTAGTAAAAATACCAAGTTAATATTAGCAAAAAGAATAAATATAGAATCAAAAAGGAAGAAATTAAGAATACGACCTGAAGACTTTCTCAAGGATCACCCTCAAGCAGAGATTAAAACATTTTTTTTTTTTTTTTTTTTTTTTTTTTTTTTTTTGTGAGAGGTCTGACTTTTGTCCAATAATATTGACCCCTCGTGACCCGAAAATCTCCTGATACTTATACAGATGTGCAGAAATTTCTGTTTGCAAAATTAGGAATGCGTTTTCCACTATAATTTTTTGCAAACTTTCAAATAACAATGTGAATTTAATTAGAGAGTTTTATAATTGTTTTAGAGCCAATGGTCTGCTTTGAAAACGTTTTATATGATTTTTCCATCAAGTATGTTGCAGTTAAAAGAAAATATACCAGTCTATAAATATAATGTTAAAAATAAGATTTTTATGTTATTTCTTAAAATAATAATAATAAAAAAAACTATTCAATGATGTCATTTGAATTGTCATGCTGTTTTTTTTTTTTCTTTTAGATTTACGGTATTTTTAAAATTTATGTTTTAACTATTAAATAAATGAAGTGGAACCAGTAAATTAGAAGGAAATTAATACAGGTGTGATATTAATAAATGCAATAATAAAAACAACTCTATTAAAAATAATGAAGAACGTTTGTGCTTGCGTGACAGACTATTAGATGGCCTGAAGTTTCATTTTACACTTAAATTTCTATTAAATTGGTGAAATTTTTAATAAATAATCCTCTGAGAATCGGGAAACATATTCTAAAAAACACTGATTATTGAATGATTTTGCTTTCTATTTTTCCATGTTTCTTAAGAATTTTTTTAATTTCATCAAGGAGGCTATTGAATTAATTATAATTTCATCACTTTTGGTATAAATTAAAGCTTACATTTTGGGTGAGATGGCAGTAAATTAAAAAAGCATATATCTTGATGAAACTAAATACAAAGTGAGCGAAGTTACAAAAACAATATGAGTTACATGTTTATTAAAACTTGTAGCTTAAAAATACTTTGGTGAGAAAGGCATTTAAGAATAATCATTATCCCGGAGAATCAGCTGATCACCAAAAGCATCTTGTATATAACATATTCATTTTATTAGCAATGGTAACATAATGTTAAAAGCACCTTCATGAATATATTGTTTTCTTGTGTACTGTTTACAATAGTGAAGAAAATTGAGTATACATTTTACAAAAATACTTTTTTCGACAGATTTGGTGCAAATTTGATATACATCCATTATTTATCCCATATACTAAATTTCATTCATCTAGAGTGTGGCATTTAACGTTTTCGAGTTTTACAGAATATAATTCCAAAAAATTGTTTTGTTTTTTTCCCGAACGTAAAGAGATCTAAGAGTATAATTTTTTTTTTATCAAAAACTCGAAATTTAATCATTTTATATCAGTATTTTTTGTACACATTGTAAATGAGAAAAAAAAATACCGAAAATAGGAGAAGTAAACCATTAGAAATATTTATAAATATCATTTGTCCTCTTGTAGGTGAGGCACATGTAAGAAGGACACAACAACCGAGTTGCAGTTTACATTAGATGAAGGCTTGCGAAGTCGAATCTTGACTGAAGTTTTAAAGGCGGAGGGGGGGGGGGAAATAAAGAATACAAAAAGAAGCAGACGATAATTGGTTGCAGCTTTCTTGCAGACAAAGAAAACCGCAAGAGATACGCTTGAAAAAATTAGACCTGAACATAAGGTCTGGAAAGAGTGTGGTTTTCCAAGAAAAGGAAAGGCCCAGTTTAAACAGGCTGCATATTTTGTTATTATTTTTAATCAACATCTTGCAGCTGTGGTGGTCCTGAAGTTATTGAGCACGCCCGGCTGCAAATATGGCGAACTTTCAGCAGATGCGTCATAATAATCTTTGTGTAAGGTGTTACAATGATGCATGTAAATTTTTTTGCAAAGGATATGCAGTTCAAAATTTAATTGGAATTTTGCAAGTAACTTCTAAATCCTTCAGACTTCCTCTCTTGACTTCAGAACGACGACAGCTATAATCATTACAGTGCTGTCTAGATACTGCAATATGGCAATTCGTTGCAGGTGGTGATTATTATAGATGCAAAATTCTGACTCAGCAATTTTTTCTCAAAAATGATATGATCTACTGAAAAAAAAAAAAAAAGTCAGCAGCATAACATAATCGATTTTGTAATGAAAAATATCTTGTGAACATTAGTTCTAAGAAGGAAACCAAAAAATTCGCAGTTGTTTGATCGCATTTTTCAAAACTGCGACTCCATGTATAGACGGTATATCTCTCACAGACCGCGCCAACTCTTTTCTGTCGAGATAATTTATTCGTGATAAAACTTTCTCATGAAGCACTCAGAAGTTCAGTCAATGCCTCTATGATGGTGGATGAAGTATGCATTTTGTAATGACGAATACAGCAAAGGGACCATATACTACAGGATCAAAATGAAAAGTCTTCGAAGACATGTAATTGATGCTTATGTCAACTTGTAAACTACCATGTTGTATAATATTCAGTCCAATCTTTCAAATTGTGTATTGTGGCAGTACGAATGATAAATGACCCTAATGATAGATAAATGATCCATTCTTCCAAATGTATTGTCAAAGTTTGGGAAATAGCGATTAAGCAAACGCGCATATTCAGTGGTCTATTCTAAATATTGGGGTGCCCAAATAATGCTTATAATGTGCTCAAAGAGTTTTTCTTACTAAATCGATTATGATTTACAAATTTGTAATGAATTTTATTCCCTATCTTCCATATCTGTAGACTTCAATAAACATCATGTAAAATATTCCTGACAATACATCCAATACAACCAATAATATCCATTTATCATCCTGTCCTATGATGGCAATTTCAGTTTCATAAGACAGGATACAGAATACAAGAAAAGTCAGCAGAAAGAGTCTACCGAAACTTTTACGCAAATCTCAATAAAGGTCTTATCCCCCTACCCCTCAGCATACAATTGTGGACATTGGGTATGGGTGCGATTACCTTGTATGGCATTGGCGAACAATAGTTTAGATATTTGGCGAGAATCTATGATTTTTACTGTATCTACTGTGGGAATATTTATTATAGACGTCTTTTTACCAAATTATTAAAAGCCAAAATTTGACACGAGATTACAGCCCTAATCACAAGATCACATATTAAATTATATTGATTTAAGCTATTCCGTTTATGAGTTATTACGGTTACATGCAAGTGAAAGTACAGACTTGCAGACTTTCATAGATAAATTTGATAACTATCTATGATTTATTTGGATTCTAAAACTGTGTACCAAATTATATTTTTCTAATTCTTTCTTTTATCTTTCTAGTTTACTATTTTGTAACTATCGAGTTCATTTGTGCGAAAACAGACAGGTAGACGAACTTCCTTTGAATGAATTTATTTAAAATTTGATAGAAATCTATAAATTCGCTCTAAAGCAGATAATCTAAATTTCATCCAGCTACATCAAAGTGTTTTTGTGTTATTGTGTTGTGTGACAGACAGACAGACGTAATGCCAGAAATACATTTTTCTAACTCAGGGAAGTCGGAAACGTGAAAGTTTTTCAAACTCTCCAACACGAGTTTTGTGACGATTACAGTACTTTATCTAAACTTTATATATGAGCAAGAAAGAAAAAAAATATATCTATTTGAGTGGTGCAATTAACAAATTAATTTTATACTCCTTCTGCATATCAGAATACATGTGAATTTGAAACTTAATGTTTAATTGCCATCAAGCCGATTTGCTGATTTGAGGGGTTTGTCACGGAGTTCTTGAACTAAAGGTTCTTAATCTCCGCACATAACAGGTGAATAAAGTAATGACATGGAAAGGAGATTACTCACCAAGGAAGTACAATATGAATCCTTTTAAAATACATACTTTTAATATATTCCATTAATCCACGAAATATTTTGGCTTGCTTTGGAAAATATATTTCGAATAACATTTCGTGGAAATATAGTTCATAAGTTCTACTTCACCAGAAAAAAGTTCGATGCTTGAAGATTATATTCTCTTAGTATATATATTCGGAAAGTAATTTAATAGAACAAAAACGGAATTCTGTATGCTACTAGAATCCAGTTTTACTACAATTATCTTTTTAGGAATAAAATTAGGATCTTATCACACTAGAAGATATGTTTGTCTGGATGGGCCGCTATCCTGTTAAAATATCTCGAATATGAATATCGCAAATTAACTAACGAAAGCTGAAGTAGAAAATCTCATGCACATTGTTAGAGTACTTAAGAAATTGAAATATATATATTATTTGCAATATTCTTTCATTGTAAATATATGGTAGCATTAAAAATTTTATTTCCTAGTGTGGAAATCTCTCATATTTCCTCCTGTAAGGGAATAATGATAAATTAATAGAAAAAAATCCAATGCCAAATACAAAATAAAAATAAAACTGTTAAAAAATATTGGCAACAACCCCAACTTAAGTGAAAATGTTATGAATCGGCATAAATATTAAAATAATAAAAATTGCAAATCTGAGTTCATGAACCTTTTATTACTATCCAGCAATTAAAAGTGCAAATAAAATGTAAAGTTTGAGATCGAATGACTAATTTTTGTTCGTGTTTAGTTTCATTTGCACGCCAATAAATCAATTTAAACATAATAAAAACCTGCCATAATAGCTTGATGCCAAAACGGAAATTGAGATTTCGCATCTGCTGATAATGACGTAATAATATACGTAATCATAATTTTTTGAAGCAGAATCGTGACCGAAGAGAGAGAAGAGTCTTCGAATTTTTAACTTCGTTTTATTTCCATCCCGGGAGGCATGATTCTTTTGACAAGCAGAAACGACAAGCACAACACAGAACGACACAAAACGAAATGAGGAAGAGCTAATGAAAATTTATCTCTGTGAATATATACTCTGAGATTTTAATAAGGATTTAAATCACATGTCAATCACAAGTAAGGGAAACGCAGGGATCTTTTAGAAGAATTTGTTTAAATCAGCAATATTTTATCCCTTCACTCGGAGTGTCGGGACTTGTCGACTTTTAGCCGATTCAGCAATTTTAGAACTCGTGTTGAATGAATTTAATAGAAAAAGTGGAATGGGATCGGGAATAAGAGAATATTTTAGAATGAAGTTAATATGTGTTAAATTGAAGAAAAATTAGGAAATTAATTAAGTTTAAATTAGATTTTAAAATATCATTACACACACACACATACACACACACACGCACGCACGCAAGCACACACACACACACACACACACACACACACATACACACACACACACATATATATATATATAAAATCCAGTCATTTTTCTGAAACTCGTATTACTTACACATTTCGTTTTAAAAAACACCAAAAATACAGAAGTTCGTTAAAACGAACATTTTTATTAAAAAAAAGAAGGCTTCTGCAAAATTCATTCAAATAAAGACTTGATGAAGATATATGACAGATAATATCCATCAAATCATGATACTTTCTGTAAAAACAGATTTAAATATGGAGCTATCGATTTTCTGATAAAGTAGCAATATTTCCATCTACATTACGGATGTTGTCATTTTCAAAACGTGATCCACGGATAATGAGAAAGTACTGAAACCGTTTTCCCCTCACTTTTACGATCCAAAATCCACTACATTTTCCCCTGCACTGCACAGGTGAAAATCGCAGCTGATTTACGAGACAAACCATGAATCAGCGTCGACAATGATGGAGCATTATGGGTAAATTTTCTCATCTATCGGCGGAGAATTATTTTCGGAATCTTATTAACCCAGAATGGCAACGATCATCGCCCGCTCTGATAAGCGCCTAGACTGTCATCCGGAAATCGTTTGCGATAGACAGATGGAGGTTTTCGTTAGCTTTTTCGAAACGAATGCTGGCTCGACTTTACGCAAGGCAGAGAGTTTCAGACAATCGGATTCAACCAAAAAGAATCGACAGATTTTCCGCGTTTGCGAAATAATGACTTAGCAGAACCATTAATAGCTTGGTTACAGAGTGGTAGAGGAAGTTAAAAACAATCAATTAAATTATTTGAAATAATCGATTAGCACAAAAACATTGAACAGATCATATCCCCCCCCCCTTTCGTCAGGAAAAATATCTCATTTGTTTTCTGTCTTTTGAAAAGAAATATGTTTTTGTTTTTTTTGCACTTGATGCTGGATTAGTATCATTTAACTAAAGCGACGAGACGTCCTAGGTATCCGACACCGTCTTGAGACTGTTCCTATTATAAGTCTAGAATAATCCTGGATATTTCTTATAAATAAATAGGCCATATTAAAAACGATTAGTTAGATTTCGATTTTAATGAAAGTTAGCTAAATTAGATGATAATTCTAAATTAAACTGAATAAAAAATGGAAATATTTTCTAGTTTTACTATTTTTTAAATACTTTTAAAATCACTCGATAAAATTTAAAAATCTTTCAAACATACACATACAAGTCATTTCTACAATAGAGCAAACTATCGGAAATGCAATTGAGCCCCGACATAGGAAGCTCCTTGTAAGTAAAATTAGCAAACAAAAAAAATGTGTACTAAATAAAATATATAACATAGATTTAATAGAATGCAAATTTACAAAAGAACAGTAGCCCACTTGCATCTATAACAACGTATAAAGTGTGTATTTCTTTAGATTGCAAGCCCGTTGAACACTTACTTCAAGTATCGCTACTACTTGCCGTTATCGTGTCATTCATGCTTCATAGGGCTTGTAAACACCCTGCATATGATGTAAACAAACATTTCAAATAAGCGAAAACAATTCTGATTTCTGATCCATTGTCTCTTCTAGAAAAATTGCTCTTATACGATAAAAAATCCCGAGTTTCAATTAAATGTTTTGCGTTTCCCCATTCTATATTTATTAGTAAATAACTCATATTAAAATGCTAAATTTAATTTTTAAAATTTTTCTTTCGGATGATTCTGTAATCTTTTTGTAATAGAATGCGACAAAAATAAAGGATGAATCTGAGAGAAAAATAGTAAAAAAGATGTCAAATTATTTTTATTTAAAACTATCCAACTCTTCTTACCAAATTCTTCTTCGAATTATATAAAAACTTATATAATTCGTGTCTATTACTATTTAACCATGTCATTGCCTTTGATTTCTCTTGTTTATTTTTGGACTTACATAAGATCCCATTTCCTCGGTTAACTAGCATATCGGATTTCGCTGTGTGACTCTGAACTACCTCGAATGAAATTTATTAACTTATTATTTATTTTTAAACATTATTATTATTTTTTATTTATTTAACTTACAATAGATGTTATCTGCTGGGTTTCGATATTCATTATTTCGAGTACGAGAAAAAAAATGTCGTAAAAATGTAGTAGTAATGAATTGACCTGATTTTCTGAACTTCCACCCGCTAAGCTCTAGATATTGGAAAAGAGAGGGGAAGTTGTGACTTTTTTCCTGTGCTGAAAAGCAGATCATTTGGCTACTTTACTATAACTTTTAATCCTACAACTCTACCCTTGGAATTTAACGTGCTCATTGTAATTTGATGCAGATCAAGAAAGACTCAACAAAATAGATTTTATGCATACATTGATGTAATGCTATTTATGTATAGTGAAAATTTTTCAAGCGAATTCTTCAGAATATATTTTTTAAAAATAAAATCGAGAAAAATACTTTTAATATTAATTATATATTCAGTAGCGATTCAAAAAGAGCAATTCTGCAAAATGAATTTCATAAAAAATGTATAAATAAATTGCGATGTCTTGAAAAAAGGTTTAAATATAAATAGTCCAAAATTTGAATTATTTCTATTATAGCGATATATTAGAATATTGTGCTTCCTTATCTTTTTTTTTTCTTTTTTTTTTTTGGTGAGCGACTTCTAAAAAAAGAAAGTATATTAAAGCAGATGAGTTTCTGTAAGGAAACATGAAAAAAGGAACCAGATCCAGACCTAGATCGGAATAATGGCGAGCGAAATAAAAAAAAATCAAGAGAGTAAAGCGTGAGCCTTAGATGCTAGAGATTTAAGCGAAGAGAAAGGATCATACGGTTAGTTGATTATGCTTGAACTGCTGAATCACTGCGAAATTCAAAGGGAACGGGGGGGGCGCTTTTCGCTTTCGATATGTCACTTCACCATTGCGCAGTGGTCGAATTTCGATGTTTTAGAGGACTCTTCGATGTACAACTATCCAACTCTACTTTCTTTTTTGTCTTTTGCTGTTCGTCGAGTATCGAATATACAGAAAAAATACCAAAAACGATTAAGAACGAAAATAAAAACCAGCGGAAGTGATCTCCCCAAAGCTTTCTCCTATACACTGTAATAAAAATGTAATCCCACAAAACGCCTTTTCATGGCATTGGCCGTATAATAGTTGCTAAATCTCAAATTTCAGCGTAGATTTGCCATTTTTACAAAATCTCTCTTGGCATTACTTAGCGAATTCTTTGGCGATCAAGCCATGACATGCGGTTAATAGTACCCGAATATCGAATTTGAGCTTTATACGCGCTTTTCTGAACCGATTGAAACAGAAATCGACACAAAACTACACTTCTAGTCATAAAATCCCATTGGTATATTTAAATCATTGTGTTTTTGAGTTAATGGGTTTACACGTTTTTGAGGGTACAGTCCGAAAAATACTCAAACCCTTCTTTGATTTGATACAAAATTTGATTCGTGTCTACACTATAGATATTAAATCAATGTACCGAATTTTATCTATCTAGTTTTCTTCGTTTTGTAATTATTGTGTTAATTTATATTCGAACAGCCGAACAGACGGACTTCCTATAAATGAATTTTGCTCAAAATTTAAAGAAATCTTCAAATTTAGTGTAAAGATCATGCATCAAATTTCATCCTTCTTCCTCAAAGCGTTTTTCAGTTATCTTTGTCATAGGCAGACAGAGGGACATTTTCCAAAGATGCTCTTTCTAAAGAAGAGTTCGAATTTTTTGACGATTACTATACTTTCTCTACACTACATACACGAGAAAGTAATAATTAATTGACCACCCTTTGTTTTGTATAAGAACCAAAGAATGGGAAAGATTGAAAATCGATTAAAGAATATGGTTGATAAAAACCACATTCTAAAATGTAAAAATCGCGGGATGTTCCTTTAGCGTATCTCGTGTACTTTTGATTTGATTGTTAGTGAAATATTTAATTCAAAATAGTGTAGGCTTTTGTCATTTACTTTTAATATTAGCACATTAAACACCACTTCAGGTTTTAGGTCGTATCAGTTTCTGGTGACTGGCGTTAAATTTCCTGTAAAAACCGCGATAATCGTCGATGCCTAAAATAGAATATAAAACAAAAGAAAATTACTTTCTATTAATAAATTTATTAAAATATGTTAATGTGTTTCGTTTAAAACTTGTGTAAGATGAATCTAAACATCTAGACCATCGACGCAGACCTGGACCAAGTAGAAAGGAAGGCAATATATAGTACTTAAATCTGTAGCGGGCCACAAAATATAATTTTTTATTTTATTTTTGAAGCATTCTGCCTCAGTGCAAGAGATCTGCTACCAAAACATTCATTAGTTAATTTGTGACAATCCAATGTAAGATATTGTTTACAGGATAGCATCTCGTCCAGACGCGGACATCTTACAGTTAAATAAAGAATTTTATTGTTTACGAAAGATGTAGACACTTCGAAATGCCAGTCAAGCGGATGCTTATCGAAAAGTTGGTGACAATTTTTTTTATTTGTTACATTGGTGCGCAACATATTTAAAGGTAATATTAGAAAAAAATTTATCAATAATACCGATAATAAATATTAAAAAAAAATTGAACTTATCCGAAACATCTAAACATAGAAATGCTTTAGAAATAATTAATCTTTTTTTTTTAAGTTTTTAAAATTTACTCTTACTTTCATAGCAGCTAATGTTTACACAACCAGAGAGAATGTTCCCATTAAAGTTTTCTCGCATGCTCTCTAATAAAAATATTATTCCCCACCCCCACCCTCACAAAAAAGTGTGGACTTCGGGTAAGACGGAGAATGCCTTACATGGCATCGATACACAATAGTTACAAAATTTTGGTATGAATTTAGCATTCTTCATGAATCTATCTTGGGATCCTTGGCGAATGTTTGGCGATTAATCCCTAGCATGAGGTTAAAAGGATCCGAAAATCAAATTTGTGTTTTAAGCGCCAAAATTTTACACAGAACTACACTTGTAATAACAAAATCGCATATCCAGTTTGAATATATTTCAATTATTACGTTTCTAAGCTACCGCATTTACAAGTTTCTGAAAAGTACAGACTGACAGTCGATCAATCCCTTGTTTTATTTGGCTTAAAATTTAAAAGGTGTCTACAATATCGATGTTAAATCTGCAAACCGAATTTATCCATTTACTTCTCTTCATTTTGTAATGATCGAGTTAACTTATATTCAAACAGATGGGCTTCCTTTGAGCGGATTTTTCTTGAAAGTTGATAGAAATCTACAAATTTGGTGTAAAGACCATATGCCAAATTTTATATGTCAGAACGGTTTTGTATAATCTTTGTCGTTTACATTTGGACATTTTCCAAAAAAGTGTTTTTCGAAATCAGAGAGGTATAAAACATAGAGATTCGTCAAAATCTCGAATTCGAATTTTTTGACGATTTATATATTTTCTCTGCATTTCATAAACGAGAAAATTAAAAGATTATTGAATATTGTTGCAACGTACATGTTTATAAATCCAATTATTAAAAGCAATTATAAATATATGTATAAAATTTTATAATTTTTTTAATTCAATGAATTCTAAACATTCGAATTAATAATTTTCTGTTACAACAATCATTTTACACATGGATATAATTTCTGTGTTTTTAAATATTGTACTTGAGTGTGCTGAAATGTATCTGTGTTTACATACATTTATGAATATACTTTTTCAAGTTGGTATGTTTCAAACATCCCGCGTTTTATTTTAAAACTTTTATTTTCCACTTCAGATTTACGCACCTTCAAAGTCAAGCATTCTGAAATAAGATTATGGTCGGAAATAACCGACACGAGCATTAAAGTACATAGAAAAAGAAACTAACATTTTTCACCAGTTAACCCAACTCTAGCAGTGTTTTTTCGAATCGTAGCGACATTTTCAAATCTAGAATTTCTATGACATCCTGTGTAAAACTCCATAAGTACTTTTTTGAAAAATAATCAATAATTTTCGCATATTTTGAGTTAAATAAATAAAACACATTTTAGATCTTATAAAAATTATTCTATGGATTTAAATAAATGTAATAAAAAGTGGGATGGATGAACATTTAAACCACTGCACATTTTCTAAAATAAGTGAATGGAACTGGAAATAGCTTCCCCATTTCTTTGTCCACATTGATATTCGTGCGATACTTTGATTTTATGACAGCAATTATTAACGCCATCCCATGCCCCCGATGTCTATTCCCCAAAAGGTCATCTTACGGTTGCGGTTGGATGGGCATGTGTTATAACAACAATTGCCAATAGCTCCATACAAATAAGTGGCATAGTAACTGAACTTCAGCATATATATAAAATCTCATTGTTAAATATAAAATTTCATGATGCCTCTTTTAGAAAGTCAAAGTTTCTCCATGACGCTGCGGTACACAGTTAGTACACCTTTCAAAGTGGGTACATAATTTTGAGTGATGCTATATTTTGTGATAATTTTATCATCAAATATATCGAACAAAAATAGTAAAAATTGTATGCACATTTTAAGCATTTTTTTTTTTTTTTTGCCATTCTTTTGGAAATAGGCAGAAATGTTTCTGAGAGGGTTAGTTTTCAATATTTGAAAACATCAGCAACAATAAATTATGGATTTGGAAGCACGAAGATATTTGCTTCATGGAATAATAAATATGATTCAATAAAATGATTCAATATTTCAATAAAAATGATTCAATATTTCGACCTCAAATGGAAGGAATTCCCTACATCGTCAGGGAATGAAATGGAAAATAATAATTAATAATGTTAAAATAAACAAATATATTATTATAGTTATTTTTACCTATTTTTAAGACTAAATGAAATTTTCTACTTTTGAACAAAGCGAATATACCATTTCTTTTTCACGCAAAAATCATTTGAGTGCTTTTTTAAAATTTCAAGATCCATCTTTAAAGATATTACTCAAATATCAATAAAGTGAAGAGAATTCTTAAAATAATAGATAAAATTTAATTGTAGTGAAACCTTTCATGTATGAAATGCTTTCAATGCAAATTAAGAATATTCGATAAAGAATCGATAGATAAATGCCATCTGTGCACTACAAATTGAATGAGGGTTCTCCTTTACAAAAATTATTCACTCTATAGATAGAATTAATGAAACAGATATTACACATCAAAATATAACAGATTGAATGAAGTACTTTGGACGAAATAGATGGAGCCATATTGACAGGTTGATGAATGTCTGTGGGTATTTATTACTTATAATGCAACAAATGTTACAGACCGGCCCTAATAACTATTGAGGGAACTGGATGAGTCTACGAGGATTCAATAATTAAAGATAAATAGAACTTTTTTTTTTAAAAGATACGAGCAAATGTTTACGAGCCAGTTAAACAAAATTCTAAGACTTAACACCACACCTCCGTTTTTAGAGCTCATGTGGCCATTCCCTGTTTGGTATAGATGTAGGTGGACTTTATTTTTTTAAAAAATTATGCAGCAATCAACTGGAAAGAAACTTACACATGACAAAATGTGAATACATATAACATAACAAGAAATGATAAAAACTAGAATGAAAAATATCTAAAATTGGATGAATGAACATGATAATGAATAGTATGAGTGAAAATATAAGGAAATTATAAAAATTAATTACTTGAGAGGGTTAAAGGATAAGTTATGAATAAAATGCGAGGTGTATTAAATGATGCCCTAAAAATTGATATGGGTAATCTAATTGGAACAGTTCCCCATGATAAATTAGGAATCTAATTATGTTTATGATTCCTTTTTTTTTTTTTTGGAAGGGGAATTATTAAGGACTCTTTTGTACCAAACACTTTCTGGGGAAGATGAGGAAGGTGCCATGGAAGAGAAAAAGGGAAGGGTGTCGTAAAGTGGATGTCGTAAAGATTGTCGACTTCTCCACAAGAACAAAAGTCATCCTCTAATAAGAGAAAACGGTGAAGAAAAATAGAGAATGGACAAATCCTGTGACAAACAGAATTTCTTCAGGAGTCCAGGAGAGGGGTTGCAATTTTACTGTTTTCATGACTTTATAAACAAAATGGCCATTCAGTTTATAAAGCCATTAAAACAGTAAAATACTCGGAACCGGGACCCTCGGGAATGTACTATAGTTTTTTAATGGATTTATTTTAAAATAATACATTTTTCCGAAATTTTAAAATTTTATTTTCATGCCTTATAGATTGAAAATCCTTGTTTCAAGTAAATAGTCCTTTTTTTTATTTTCTACCAAGAATGGCATAAACTAAGGGTGTCAAATTCACATGATAGCACGGATTAAATAAGGCAAAATTCAAACTTATGTGAACAGTAAAATATAAATCAATTTTAAAGAAAGGTTGTTTTTTTATGCGAACTGTTTCATTTAAATTAAAAAATTTAATCTATTTCGGAAATTTTATTCAGAAATGGAACAAATGAAGGACAGGTGTTCTACTGCTTAGTTAAACTATTGTTTTTCTTGAATATTTTTAATGTATTTTTGTCCTCAAAACGGAATTCAGCTATTTTGTATGCTTACTTCGTTTATGGCATAAGTTTTTCGCCTACACACTCATCGGGAAGCATAACGGAATGTGCCACATTATTTTTTGCATTAAAAGGAAACAAAAAAAAATTCTTTCTCATTCTTCGAGCGTGCCCATTGTCCTTTGGAGCGCTATTAAGGAAGAAGCACTTGATGTTTACGCAAAACTTTTGTTTTGATTCCACTTCCTGTGCTACGGCGAAGGTCCCAGCGATTAGATCATGCTCTTATCACTAAATGCGTTTCAGTTTATTGAGTTCACGTAATAATTCCATCGTACTGCGAGAAAAAGGGGTAAAAACATTCCAAGGAACTTAAAAGACATATTTAGTAAAATAAAAAAATATCTTGATGGATGTAATTTTTTGTAAAAGTTATGTTATTTTGATATCTATCTCAACAGATCTCTCTCAATTTGACAGTAATGGCCGTCATTTTTAAGTCGTGATTTATTCTTAAAAATAATTATATTCGAAATGATTTTTTTAAAAAAGGAGAACAGTAAAGAACAATGATTCAGACAAAAACTAAGATCTTATCTCTTATCGTCCGAAACACACATAAAACAAATATTATAAAACCCCCAGAACTGATTTTCTCATACATTCTAATATATGTTGATCTGAATACTCGTGTAAAATGGTACAACGGTGGATTTTGAAATTTTGTTGGATTTAGGATTTAGACATGCCAAGCTGTATAATTAATTTAATTACATATTCTATATATTTTTAACTTAATCAATCTGTTAATAATTTATTTTAATTTGATTTTTTTTTAATTTTAGCAACTTTGTAAAAATAAGAAAAAAAAACAATTATTGTATGAAAATAATGTCATTCGAACTTAATATTATTTTTCCAATTATATTAATTTAAATGCTCCGCCATTCTTTCTATAATAGATATTTTTGTAAATTGCAGTTTTTTTCTCTGACTGAATTAAACTAAACGAAAAGCTTTATTGTTTATTAAACAATTTTTTTTCTCTTTTTAAATTATGATGATTTTTTTTATGACAGGCTTATACTTCCGTTTTAAATTTATTGATGTTAAACCTAAGCTGATAAAGGTGCAAAAATAAGCATTTCAATTTATGGAGTTTTAACATTTATATATATGCAATTGTGGCTAATCGCGGCATTCCATTAATTTTTTTATGAATATGTCTTTATAAATTTAATTCATTGGATTATAATCAGAACGTACAATACATATTCTTTTTGTTATTGCTACATTCTTTAAAAGATTGCGTAAATCCTCTGTATAAAATATTATCAGAGCTCGCAGGCTTTTGATTGTGACATGATGAACTTCCGTTAAATCGAAACCTCATTAAAAAAATAATTTTTCAGCTTATTACTTTCTTGTATACATTGTATCGAGAAAGTAGATACAGTAATCGTCAAAAAATTTGATTTCGATATTTTTACGAATGTCCACGTTTTAGAAACACACATTTGTTCGAAAAACACATTTCTGGAAAATATCCGTTCTGCCTGTCCGACTGATTATGATAATGATAACTCAAAAACGCTTTCAGATAAACAGTTGAAATTTGGTATATGGTCTTTACACCAAATTTGTAGATTTCTGGCATATTTTGGGCAAAATTTGTTCAGAGGATGTTCGTCTGTCCGACTGTTCGAATAAACCGAAGAGAGCTAGATAAATAAGATTCAGTACACATATTTAACGTTTACAATGCAGAGACCCGTCAAATGTTGAGCCAAATCCAACTGCAGGTTGACTGTCTGTCTGTCTGCACTTTCAGAAACATGTAAACATGATAATTCAAAGACACAATGACTTAAATATATCAAATTTAGTATGATATTTTTTTGACTACAAGGTGCAGTTTTTTGTCAGATCTTTGTCCCAATCTGTTGAAAAAAACGGGTCTAAAGCACAAATTCGATTTTCGGATACTATTAACGACATCCTAGGAATAAATCGCCAAGAAACTCGCCAACGGATCACGCGATAGATTCAGAAAAATGCTGAATTCTCGCCAAAGGTTAATATTTCGTAACTATTGTACGCCAGCTTCATGAAAGACGTTCTTTGGCATGACAAGTTTATTAGTATCATGAAAAGTAAAAGTTTGGGGAAGATCATTCCCGCTGGTTTTTCTTTTTGATAATTATATCGCTTGATGAGCTACAGTCGATAAAAAACAAAATAAGTCATTGAATGTGAAAACTGAAAAAAAATGTGAATAGTTTTTTAAGGAAATTAGAAAATTTGTTGCAAAGAATGCAGTCAGAATTTAAATTATATTATATATAAAATAATTTTCAGCTTTCTTGATTTTCAAATTTGGCTGCTTGCCAAAACAGCGAAGAAATAAAACATTTGCCACGGATCCGCATTTCTGTAGTGTAAATATTTGAACTCGCGAGGGGGAAAAAATGTAATTCTAAGTCAAAGAAAAAAGGTATTTTGATCATTCTCTCTTTAAATTAGAGATCAATGTTTGAGGTATCACCTTAAAAAAATAGAAATCAAAAAATAGAAATAGCATATTAGATGCAGGAATTTTAGTTTCAATTCTTAAAATTTTTCTTGAAAAATGACTAATATTTAAAAATACAAAAAAATTGTGCCAGAGATTTTAAAACAAATTTCTTCAGAACGACATTTTTTTTTTTTGACGCTGGTACACATATTTTTTTTAATAATCTTTAGAAATGTTATTACTTGTAATTATGTCGAAAAATCATCCAAAGCTCCAACATAATATGGAATAATAAATGGCCAAATTTCATAGTTGTAAATACGATAGATTTGCTCACATAATGAGTAAATATAAAATAGAACGTTTTAATTGATCACTATAGAGTTTTATTTTCTTTTGTAATTTCTTATTTAGTTTCTAAATTGGAACATTGCTAAAATGCCGTCTTACTATGTAAAGTAATCAACCCTACAAAGAAAGGGAACAAGACTACAAATTCTTTCTTTCCGAGAAATTTGATAGTGAATAAATCTTAAACAGCAAAGAACATCTCTCGTTGAGTTAAGTTTTAAATAATGCTATAACAAATCGGATTTGAACTCCAACAATTCAATAAATGCAACATTATTGTATAGAAGAATGAATATCAAGGAAAAATCAAATCATGACCAAAATACAAAATACGACTGAAATTGTATTCCTGAAATTCCCATTTCACCTTTAATGAGAAGGTTCTTGGCATGCAACTAACTACGGGTGGGAAAACACATGTTGCTGCTAATCTCATTACCAGACGGATGCAAATAAAAACGTACAGTAATGAATAATTGCACAAGAGAGGAATTCACAATTTCGTCTTTTTTTTTTTTCTTTTTTTTTTTTACATATTGGTTTATCTTTAAAAAAGTAGTTCTGTTAATTCCTAATATTTGGAAGACTGAGCTTCGCTAGGTACTTTTTTTAATCATGTTTTTTCCGGAGAAAATACTTAGATATGAACCATATACTGATTACATATGAATATTTTTCAACCCTTTCTACAAATGTACTGGTCATTTAAATTTTAAAAAATCATGAACGCACATAATTTAACATGTTATTCGAGTCAATCTGCTATATTAGATTATTCATTTTACAGTTTATCAATAATCACTTATATTTTTCATGGTTACACTCAGTTTTACGATGATGAAATCGGGTCTGAGATGGCGCAATAAGACACTGTCAGCATGAGAGCAGATAGAAAAAAGCTCTAATAGTTAGTTACAAAAATGTTTTTTTCTTTGTAAAAAATCGCGTTTTTTCAAGAAAGATATCTATATAGATAGACTTAAAAAGAAAAACCTTATCTAAATTGAAAAAAAAAATTATCCAAATCGTTAGAGCCGATTCCGAGATACACGAAATAAATTTATATATATGCAAGGACTGTTCGTTTAAAGTTGTAAGATCTAAAACTTTGTGAATCAGCATGAAATTTTTATTTCAAAGAGTAGTGTTTTCTTGTAACTGTTAATAAAATAAAAAGAATAATAAGATGTCCCGTTCTGTTCGGGAAAGACTTGATTTTAATTTATTCTTCCCATTAAAGTGATTAGTAACTGAAAACAACCCAAGATGTCTTCTGTATAAAACAATAATAAAACGCCTCCTATTTCCCAATCTTTCAATTTTAGTTAAATAATTCAAATCAAAAAAATTTTGACTGATTAATTCTATTTAATTTTTTAAAGTTTGCTTCAAAAATTCTCCACCTTTACACTATGCACATAGTCATTCTGTTTCCGTAAACAGTCCCAGTTTCTTGAAGTAATTCTTTTGAATATTAGTAAATTTTGCGTGTAAACTCCCGACAGCTTAAGTGTCTTTGGTAAACTGACCAAGCGACAAACTTGATTCCCTCCCCCCCCCGCGCTAATATTTATAAAGTCTCGGACTGAAGTTTAAAGACAAGCAGTATGAGATCTGTGACGAAACAAATGTTGCTGGCGCCCGACGTGTGATATTTATTTTCCACTTCTTACTAAACCACAGACACCTATATTTAATATAAGCAATAATTTTTGACTTAGCGGCGCCCTTTTAGACTGGTGTCCAAAGAATCTTTACCTACGCCCCCCCCCCCCACATCCCTTCTGTTTATATCCCTCTCGCTGCGTCATAAGTACACGTTCCACTCTGAAAAGGATTATGTACTTGAATTTGGGATTGCCAAGATCAAAATCTTATGATGTTCTCCAATATCAGAAGCTAACATAATTCGTAAAGTAAATCGATTTGGAAAATTTCTTTTTAGAATAGTGAGAAAAAAAATGAATCGAATGAGGCTGTGGGCATCTTTACACTGTCCACCGTGCAAAGATGCCTTGTGTTTTGAAGCAGTGTTGGTCGGTAGTGGGACAAATGCGTACGAACATTTGCGTACGGGTCATAAAAGGCCAATACATCACGCGTAGCTCTGAAAAAAAGGGGGTAGGAAGTGATTAGTCTAGGTTTGCTAAAACATATGTTATCTGTTGGCAAGAGTATTTGACAAGAAAATGTATTGGTATTTCAACTAAATTTTGATAAACACAAGGAAAAAGCTTTTGTCTCTATGTGTATATACTGGCTCTGTACACACCAGGTCGTCTGCCTATCAAATTTGGTAAATATATACTTTGGATGGTAGGAAAGTGATTTTTTGAATTTTTAATTAGAATTTTAACTAATCAAAAATTAAGAGAAACATTGCATTCTTTCCTTGCAAACTTTCTAAAAATTTACAGTAAAAAATAGCTTTTACTTTCAAATCATATCAATTCTCTGCATTAATCATTCACAGTCAAAGTATGCTAAATATAGTTCTGAAATGAAAATCAATCAACTTTAAAAGAAAACCTGAACTAGAAATTCCATTCTAAAAAATTACACCTGAACTTAACTTTTACCATCACAAACGATTCCAATTGTTTTAAGATAAGTGGATTATTTAAATGTGCATTTCAGCTAATTAATAACACACAAGTCAATAAGAGAATTTAATAGTTGATAAATTTTCTACTATTTGAAATTAAATCTGTTCAAAGTTTTTGATAAATCTGGTAATCAAATAAATAATTCATATACACATGCAATAAATAACTTAACAAGACTGATATAGTTATAAATATATTTAACTTATATTTAAAATAATAGTATTCTAGTATATATGGAAACTTTTTCATACGTAAATATAAACGAAAGATCTTGACTATAAAACATACATGCTATCCAAGATCTGTATTCTCTTTGCAGAATAAAAATACGCAAAGACTGATAAACCAATAAAATTAATGATTTTTTTAAAATTTTACGATAATTTACGGTACAGATAACATTATTTTTTGTATTAAAATTTTTAAATGCCCTTAATTGCATATTTCTTTCTCCCAAATATACGTGTGTTAAATTTAGTATCTCTACGTGCAATGGTCTATATTTTAAATAGACTGATAGTCACATATATATGCATTCACTTTTATTCTTGGAAGAAAATCTTATTCTGTTAATTAAAACTTTTAGATTAAAGTCTGAATATTCCACACTTTAATTTTTGAATAATTTTAAACAAAAAATTTGGAGATATCTGTGAAATTTAAAGTATATGCTTCGGTGTTAAAAGTCAATTTTTTCCATCCCCCCTTCCGTGTGTGTGTGTGTGTGCGTATGTTATCAGGTAGTTTGTTATTTAAGTTTCTAAAATAGTCCATTTTTTATTTTAAGAATTAAAAATAAAACTCAGGATATTTTAATGAATAATTCTTTAAAATCTAGGATTTGATTTGGTATCCCAATAAAAATATTTTCAAAAAATCCAAAAGTAATAATTAAAACTTTTTTAAAACATTACAACTGGAAATAGAATAATAATATGTAAGAAAGCATTTTTCCCTATTTTTAAACTTATCTCGCATTTACTATTTATTTGATTTTTATAATATTGCAGTGTATTGAATATTATTTTAAAATATTCTCAGTGTGATATGTTTTATCTTTTGTGACCTTGTTACAAATTTAGATAATTTTGAAACACTGTATTCTCTTATTTTTCCATTGATGATGTAAATTTTGAGAGCAGAATGCATACGAAGCTTATAAAGAATACTTATAATAAATATTAATAGCAAAATGCATATGCAGGTAAGTTAACATAATATTCTAGTTGGATGAAGAGGTATTTAAATATCACGAGTCTGATTAAATGACAAATCATAACAAAGAGTGATAAGTTAAAAAAAGCAACAAAGAAAAACACCCTCAGCTCTTGATAATTTTTAGTAATTGTAGAAAGGTATTTAGTTTTATACTTTCATTTAATGACAGAAGGTCCTGCAGTCAAATTTATTCAAGTCATAATCAAGTATTGATTAAATTAATTTTGGAAATTTATTCTAGTAATATTCCTAATTACCATTTACAAGTTATTCATTATGCTATTTTATAATTCTAAAAAATTTGGAACTTTACAGTTTAAAAAAATATATTCCCTCCTTTTACAATATTGTTTAGAGTATTATAGAAAGTTGTCTTTTGTTTTCGATATTTCAAAATTTACTATTAAAATTGCTGAATAAAAATTAAATTAAAATCAATAAAAAAAATTCGGAGAGGAAAAGTTGCTTTGAGATTTGCAATATCTCAGAGCCTCTGGAAGGTTTAAAATGACCATGAATTCTTCTGAAATTAGAAATAATTACATTGTTTAAAATATGGGGAAAAACGCATAGCTAATCAGTAAACATTATAATAAAGGTGTAGATGTATATTGTTGAAGAATGTATTATCAGAACTTCATTCAACACTATTTTGAATGATTTATTGTACATATAAGAACGATCTTCAATAAAATTAAAGTTTCTGAAGAACACATATTGCATATATTAATGTAAAAATCATTTTTCTTAATTCTATTTTATTTTTTAACAGTAGATTTGGATTTTGGTTTAATAAAAGTGCAACTAGAAGAAAATTAAATTTGAATTCAGCTAATATCTCCTACAAATTTTCGTAGATACAAATGATCATTTAGCAAAATATTAATATACTTCTGATTTAGTAAGCTGTTTATTTTATGTACAGTATGCTTACAATATTTCATATACAAAATGCAAAGTCATATAATGAACAAATAATTTATCTTTATCAGAGTATAGATTTTTAAAAATTGTAACAACATTTAAATCAAATCTACTATGATAAACAGAAAAGTTTAAATTTGTAATGGCGTTCTACAGTGGAAACTGATTTTTTTTTTTTAACTGATATAGCATGGAAACTTAACATCCGTAGTTGGAAGCTTTTCTTGTTACATACGGCATTTCAAGAATTGCTTTTGCAACTTTTCCCTCCTTACAAATCATTCCAATACCACTAACCTCATTTAATTGCACTTTAAATTTAATAAACTACTTTTTTAAGTGCCTATATTTAAATAACATTTATTTTAATGTTCGAAATTATTGAATTCAATAAAAGAATCAAGAAGAAATAAAGCAAAAACTAATGAAACGCAAACTCTTTCTTTTAATGCAAAACTGATATAGATGATATATATTTATGTAAAGTAATGCATTTATATCTAAAATCTAGAAGAAATGATTATTATATAGAAGTGGATGCACTGTTTATATGAGAAGAAATATCATTCCTCAATGATTTTTATCATACATTTTTGAATAAATACATTGTAAAGCAATCAATCTTTCATAAAAAGCAAAGTGGAAAGCATTCAGATTGTATTAAAACGCATGAAGTATTAATGAACGTATCGTTAAGTATTCGAAATTATGTCAAACATCATGCTAACTCTTGTCAAATATGACACTTTTAGATAACGTTTAAAATGTTGTAACCTCTTCTAGAACTGACCCTCATCAGTAACACAACCGCATAGTAAACGAGACTATTGATTGACAGTTTTATGACTGGTACGCAAAGTGTACTGTACGCAGTTGTCATATAACCGTGGTGGTCAGGTCTCGGCTTCAGTACCGGAGGGCTTCAAGTTCGAGATTCGATTCCACCGGAGAACCGTCGCGTAAGTAGGTCTGGTGCATGTTAAATTCGTCGGGACCAAACCCCATCCCGCTGGTGTCGTGTGGAAGCTTGGAGAGGAGATGTCAGCTCAGGTCATCTGACCGCGGTTCAAAATTACGAGGCCCGTCCCAAAATAGCCCTAGCGTTGCTTTAGAAACGGGACGTTAATATAACTAAACTAAATCCACAGTATTTTGCATTGTGAATTGGGTTAAAAATACTATGTATATGCGTAATTATGGTATAATAATCGCGCACAAATATTTATCTATCTAGGTCATTGTGCTTTTGAGCTATCATTTTCGCAAGTAGACAGACAGATAAACTTACTATTGGACCCTTTTTCACAGCATTTTATCATATCTATAATTACTTAAAGATTAGTCCCCACATTTCATTCATCTGTCTCTTTCGCTTTTGAGTAATCTTGTTCACAGAAAGACATTTTTTTTTTCTTTTTAATCTTAGGAAGTCGGAATTTATACAAATCTAGAGATCAAATTTTTCTGTGAATGTAGAACGTTCTCTTCTAAGAATTTTCATACTCATTTTCTATATACTTAACTAATTTTCTTTTTGTTTGTTATCAAATAAAACTCTGTTAGTCAATTTCATTCTTCTACTGAAGTGCCCTTCTCGGGTACGTCTCATACAATGGAAAAAGTGGCCTCCAGTATAGTGATTGTTTCTCCCCATTCTCCTGGATATAGAAATGATACACCCAATGGTGGAACAACTACCCCCTACCAATGGTGGAACATGCCTCCTAAGGAAGGGGTTGTGCTGTGGCTAGCGAAGACACAGCCAGGATTTCCGCCTATTTTGTCACGACGCTCCGATCATTGAAATTTCTCATGAAAATTCGGACATGTACGTGTTGAAATAACCACTTTGTGGCTTATCATGTACAGATCTTCATTTATGAACATCACCATATTTTCTTACTTTGGCGGTAAAGGATAAAAAAGTTTAAAATGTCTATGAAACATGTTACATGACTTGTATAGAAACTGAAATTTTTAATGTTGTTACAGCGAATTATCAACAAAAAAAAAAAGAATTGCGCCGAATTATTTATATATTCCAAAATGAGTCTTGTTTCAGTGTTACAAAAATCAATCAGAAGCCACTTAAATAACCACTGATAGAAATGGATCAACAGTTTAAAGTAGGCGATAATTCCGTAAGTGGCTAAAACACGCGGTCCTCTTAAAATGCAAAAGAAGATTACAGAGAGCTCTAATGAGAGTTGGCGAGAAGAATTTTTTCTTGGAACGATTATCTTTCTCTCACGCCGCCATTTCTTTCTTCAGTCGCCACCCGGCCGCCTTTTATCTATCCAGCTACGCGAAAGAACAAGTACAAATTGCTGCACTGTTCTTTTTTTGAAGATAAAATTCAATTGAAGTTATTTTAAAAATACTTTTTGAATTAGTTTTAAATATTATGCCCCTTTGAAGCTTTGAGTATTCTTTGAAATAAAAAAAAAAAGATTAATTTTAAAATTACTTTCAGTTTTACTTTCTTTTATAAATAGAAAATTGTAATCATCTAAAAAATTTTGATGAATTTTCGCGCATGAGTCCTAAAAGAGACATAATTGTAGAATTGTATCCATATGTTTACAATATAGCTTAAAACGCAACAGGATAGTAATATAAAATTTATTTAATGCATGGTCTCTACTATATAACTATATGTTTCTATTAAATTTGAATCTGTATGTTCATGAAAATATCAGCATTTATAGTAAGTAATTTTAATTGTGCTTATGTGAAACATAGTATTTTTTTTTTCATAATTTAGGAGCCAGATATTACAAACAAATTCCGGATTTACCTTTAAGACTCAGAAAAATGCCGGAATGCAACAAATTCCTTTTCAGTTGCAGTCTGTCTTAAAAAAAGATAAATTATGAGGAATTTCCCACAAATTTATATATTTCAAAATGAATCTCCGAATAATTACTGCAGGAGCGTCGAGTATTAGTAACATATATAAGAGTTGTGATATTTTAATTTATACAGAATACATAATTAAAAGCATTTGCAAACCTTCATGCTTTGCTTAGCTTTCAGATGCGTAGATAGTTAATTTGAAGTGTGGACACCTTTTTCTGCAATAACGTTACTATTTTAGGAATATCCTTGAATCTCTCTGCAGGAATTGCATGCCATTCTTGTAATGAGGACTGGTAAGCTTAGTCACCGATATGAGTCGGTATGATTTAACTCGAATTAGAAATTCTAATTTGTTCCACAGATATTAAAGAAATGGATTGGATTGCTCGAAGCTTGGTCTTAATTCTATACAAATCTAATATTTGTGCGAATAATGAGTGTCAGGTGCTTTGACACAAGTGATGACACTTTTCTTGGGAACATGGGTTTTTTATATCTAATGGATAAAGTAATCGATAGGTATTTACGTATACACAAATAAATTCTAATTTAAATCTAAACTCATTTCTTGGAGTTCCCACTGGAACTCCTACAAATGCACACTCTTACTGGTGTCAGCCGTCAACTCTTCTCCTCTCTCTTTACTTCAACTCCTTTCAGCCTTGAGGCCGGAGATTAGAGGCATGGCAATGCGAATAATGTAATAAGTTATATATTACGCAGCCAATAAAGTATTCATAATGAACGTAACGTAAATGAAGAGAAATCGGATCCAAATTTCTATTACTTGTTTCTTCCAAAGGTTAAACTGAATCGAATAAAGGTTTAAAATATGTTAAAGAATCCTTGTATACTTATAAATTAAGTACAAAATTTAAATTGTTAAAACTTCATAATTAGTAATAAAATTTATTACTTTATTCACAATGTTAGCTCTAGATTATAGGACTGCCAGATTAACAAAAACATGTGATCAATAGAAGATCATTAAAAATGCAATTTAATAGTAAAATATAAGTTTATCACGCAAGACGTATCAAATTGTACAGAAAATCTGTGGGAGTGGTCTTTCCAATACTTTCTCGCATATAATAAAGATGCTATACCAGACAAACGCCTTGTATAGCATTGGTGTACAATAGTTACGAAATACCAACCTTTGGCATGAAATTAGCAATTTTATAGAATCTATCGTACCATCTTTGGCCAGTTTTTTTGTGATTAAGCCATGGCATGCGTTTAATAGTATCCGAAAATCGAATTTGTGTTTTAGACGCGTTTTTCCCAACCGATTGAAATAAAAATTAGACACAAAATTACACTTGTAGTCACAAAATCCTATACCAAATTTGATTCATTGAAGTCATTGCGTCTTTGAGTTACCGCGTTTACTTGCATCTAAAAGTAGAGACAAACAGATGGTAATTCCTTGTTGGATTTGGCTCAAAACTGACAGATATCTTGACTATAAATGTTAATTCTGTGCATCTAATTTTATTTATCTAGCTTCCTTCGTTTCGTAGTTATCGTGTCAAATTATAGTCGAGCAATCTGACAGACAAACTTTCTCAGAATTGATTTTGCTCACAATTTGATAGAAATCTACAAAGACCGTATACCAAATTTTAGCTGTCTAGCTCAAAGCGTTTTTGAGTTATCTTTGTCGCAGACAGACTGACAGATGTTTTCCAAAATCAGGGGGATCTAAAACGTGGAGAATCGTCTTTCTGGAAAAAGAGACCATATTGATATCGGTCGAATATTGAGTACAATTGGACGAATACATATTGATATCGGAGTGTCGAATTACTGAGAGCATGTGATTTAAATTGATAGATTTTACTATTATGTATTAATTGCTTTCACACTAATTTTTGTACCTAAATTGGGTAGGCTTAATATTATTTCGCAACACTAATTTCGGCATAAAATCTTTCAAATGTATGTTATTATTTTTTGCCCCCTTTTTTTGGTGTTACTTTTCTTAAAGAAAAAAAAAAGAAAAAAGATGGTCACACCGCATCTGCAAAAGAGAACAAGTGAAGCAGAGAAGCTTTCGTGAGAGAAAGGCAGGGGGCGTCAAGAACCGATCGCGAGTGAGGTCATCGACCTCTTTTGCGTGAAAGTGAGCCCACTTTTTCCCTCTTTCCTTTTTCATCATTCGGAAGTTCAAGGGCAGCAGTACTGACTCTGGCAAGACAAAAAGTGCATCCCCCAGACTTTCATTTTTTTTATTTTTATTTTGGGTTCCTTCCAAAAAAATCAACCAATGCATCTCAAGAGGAAAAAAAAAAAAAAAAAAGCAATGCACAGAAATACCATCGGACTGGTTCCTCTAATCTTTCTTGGTGGCCACTTTTAATTTTATTTCCATTATAGAATGTGGTCATCATGACCCGAACTTTAGGTGATTCAGGTTGGCGAAATCCTTTTTTCCCCTCATCAACTTTCACAAACTGACTTTCATTTTATTATATTAGATACTATCGATTTTGATTAAATTTTTATTTGTTTAGCTTTTTGAGTAAAAACATTGTGACACTTTTTGAAATAATAAGACATTTCTCTTAGATCCTTCAACAGCGGTCTTGTAATAAACTTCGAAATATTAATCAATTTTTTGAAAAAATAAAAAACTTAATTTTTATATAAAAGTTTCAGAGTTAAGATGAAAGTGTTTTACTCTTCTCAAAATTTCCATATATATTTATATACATGGAAGTTACTTATAACATAAAATCCCAAATGTCTATGCTTTATATTATCAACTTTTCCGATTAGCCTTACCCTCTCGATTAAAAATACCCAAAATTAATTTTTCAGCGGAAGGTTAGTTGCCGTCTTTTTTTAAACACGTAACTTTGATATTTTCCTTTTATATTCTCAGAAATTATTATTCGAAGAAAACAATATATATAACCATATTTACTCTTTTTCAATGTCTGGTTTGGTCATTTACACCTTTATAAATTCAGTCCATAAATTTAAAATATTGAGGAAATCAAATGAACCAGTTGCTCAATTTCAAACACTGATCCGATTTTGCCACTTTTTGTTTCATATTAAGATGCATAACATATAGATATTTCCTCAAGGGTTATCTGCCTTCCCATAAATTTGAAATAGAAGTAAATTGCAAAATAGCAACTGCAGAATGCATTCTGCATGGGCAAATCTTGCGACAGAGCTCGCCGGCCCAAACCACTGAGCCTATTTCGATTTCATATGAAAGCTCATAACTTCTAGATAAATTATCAGGGGTTACCTGCCCTCCTCCTATCGTTGCTTTGAAGAGAAATCGAAAAATACATATTCATTATGCATTCTATGTAGGGAACGCTGGCGACATTGTCCACTGAACCGATTCGATAATTTTGGTATCTCTTGACCCCTAGATAGGTCATCGATGGTCGTTGACCTCCATTAAGAGAGGTTTTGCGAAATAAAATTTTAAGTTTGCTAACAACCTCAACAATTGGAACAATTTTTCCAATTTTCAACACCAGCTTGCGATTTCATCACTTTGAAATATAGTTAACCAATTAGAATGGCCTATCTTTATTATGCATAATTTATTTACATTGCTGCAGTTATTCTTTTATTAAACGTTTGTTGTGATAAGATATAGTTAATCAAGCTTGTCTGGCATGAGTAAATTAATCTAATTAAATAACTTCGGCGACCCTATTAAGGACTAATATAGTCATATTGACGTCAGTGAAATATGTGCTATGAAAATGAAAGAATGTGTTAGGTGAAATTATGACCGCATTATTACAGAGGAGCATTTAGATTGGTTAATTGCACTTGATGTGACGAAAATAGTCAAAACCGATCCAGTAGTTCAGGTTAAAAACTTTGCCTAATTTTTATTTTATAATATCTCTTGAAAATGGATGCGAAGAAGATAGACGAGCATTGGTGACATATAGAAAATTCGTAAGCTTTCTTGCGAAATGAAATCGGCAAAATCGGTACATTGGATATTTTATTTAATAACTGCCAAACTCTGTCAAGGATATTCCAAAGAGAGAAAAAGAAATAAAATAAAGATTTAAAAAAAATTCTGAAAATGCGCGACGGTTGAGATAATAGCATTGTTGATTTGATATGACATTTATATTATCTTCATACGAACTTTCTAATCATTAATTTAATATGAGATAAAAATTAACGAAATTGATACAGTGTTTGTGATTGCGGAAGTAGTCCTTTAGTTTTGTCATATATTTTAAATATATAGATGTATGGCAAAGAGCTGGTTGCCAAAGGCGGCTAATAATTAAAAAATATAAAGTATTTTTCTTTGTTTTTTAAAAGTCAAAGCACAAGTAAATCAATGTAAAAATTAAAAATTTATATAATATTTTTATTCCACACGAATGTCATCGCGCGTTTTTATTGCAAGCACTGATTTTTCAATACAATGAAGCAAATACTGGTGTCAGCCACATGCAAAATTTCATTTATTTAGCTCATTTATTTTCAGTTTTTGCATTCACACAAAAAAAGAGATTAATTGCCAAGAATATTTTTAGGTGTAAAACATCGAGTACAATAAAATGCTTTAATCATTTTTTTTTTGAAAATTGCGACATTTTGTTCGTTATTATTCTCTTTGATACGAGAAAGTAAAATGTATAGAAGCATTCTGCCATCATTTGCAAGAGTAAAAAAAAAAAAAAAATGTCGTCGCCACGCAAAAAAATAACGCAGTTATTTCTTGAATAATTTCCGTAAGTGTGTCACTAGGCTTTCAGCGCTTTCCCTAGTATGATTATAGTTGAACTGATGCAATTTTTTATGATTACAATCTAGTTTTCCAAAGTAATTTTCAAAAATATCTTACAAGCGAAATTTCATAGACTGCTGATTGTCTTCGTGTTTTCCCTAACAAGTATTTTTAAATCATGTTCTGGTAAGGAATATTCTTTGTGTGAAAATTCTGTTTCGTTTTCAGGGTCAGCAGTTCTGAGCATATAACGCCTATGCAGTGCATGTTTAGTTCTTATTACGTGCATTATGCAGGCGTACAAAATAATATTTTTTTCATTTGGTGCTTAAAATTATTTAACTCATTTTAATTATACTTGGTGCGCTAATTTTAAATATTAGTTTTTCTTTATCAGCTTTACTTTTTACAATTCAGAGTACTAAATTGTGAAATATTTAAATGTTTAAAGAAAATATTATTCATCGAACTACGGAGACACATGAAAAGGGGGGGGGGGAAGAATATTAGCATCTGAAGTCACGTGACGAATGAGGGGAAAATATGACATCATAGCTTTGATCAAGACGAAGATTAAGTTTACAAGCATGACGGCATAATATGCGTGGGGATATATAAAATAGTTAGTTTCTCCTTGACCAGCAGGGGGTAGGGGAGAAGGTACTCGAAATACCCTTGTCCCTTTCGTTTGCGGAAAAGCAGAGCCAAGCAATATCATTGAATAAATAAATTCCTCTCGGCAAGGTACAGGTAAATAGATTCTTTTACATCTATCTTAATAAATTGTTGATGAAAACAGTCAGTATTGGGGCTTAAAAATTACTTTTCAGTACCTAACTTCTAAGATATTGCCGTTATAGAAAACCATTAAATACAAAAGTCGTTCCTCTTAATGAGGCGCTCATTCATGAACTCGTAGTTAGCCGAGACAGAATCGTCTCGTTTCCTCTGCATAAAAATTAACGTTAACGAAATCAGTTCTTGAAAGCAATGCATCAGGATAACCCTTGCTTTGCATGCATAGGGGAATATACCTGAAATAAGAGCAGGAAAACTTAAAGCTGGAATTTTTGAAGATCCGGAAATCCACGGTGGATTCAAAAACACGATGCGCAGAAGCATGCATTCCTGCGCGTTTCGTAATTCAGGTACTGATTTCGAAATCCTTCATTAATTCAAGTGTTTTCGAATGAAAGAAAAAAAGAATTATTTCTTCTATAAGAAATGCTTAATGGTTCGTTATAGTATTCTCATTTTTTTTTTTTACATCATGAAATAATGACTGCCTGGCTCCTTTATTTCTGTTACCTTTGCAATTCCAATTAATCGATCCATTTTTTTGAGAAAACCTTTTTTTTTTTTTTTTTTTTTTTTGCTGTCTAGTGGAAATTTTTAACCAATGAAAATAAATGTTATTATTTATTTTTTAGAATTTATTTAGTCAGGAGCCAAGGTAAAAAGTATCCCAAATTAAACGAAATATTTGAATTTGCTCTAAAGTGTTGGCAACTCTGTTCAAAAACCATTCGACAGTTGATAGTTTAGAGCTAGTAAAATGTAGCGTTACACAATAGAACAACTTGTTAAGCCAAGATTTGAATTAAATAAATAAAAAAAAAACACAGTTATTTTTATTTTAAATCGTTATATTTTTATTGAATCGTTAAATACACAGGATAGGGCTATGTATGAAATAACACATTGGGAAAAGGCTTCCATGGCTTTGCTGGCACTCTTTTGTCAAAATTGTCTATGGACATTTTGCATAAAAGTGGTTGAATTTTGTTCCTTCAATGCACGCGTGTTTGTGAGCTTATTACAAATTAAAATGTAATGTTTCTAAAAAATTATGCAATATATAAGTGTATAATTCTATTGCGAATTGTTCAATGAAATCAGTTAAGTAAAAATGGTCATTTTAGATCATGTTTATTAAAAATTATAAATTAATTTTAAGAAGGTTCTCAAAAATAGTTGATTTCTTTTTTAGTTTGGTGACGTAAGTGAAACAGTATTATTTTAATGAATGTGTATCTTATCATCCCAAGTAAAATTATTCCTAATTATTTTGCTCTTTAATAATCGTCTTAATGTTTACGGACAATTATTTTATATTTCTTACATAGAGACCATAACAGAAAAATAGATAGCCAAACTAAATGTTTATTAGAATTTTGTATTACATATTTAATTTTTTATTATTCATTATATGTGACTCGTTTGAAAATGCTTCAACAAAAAATAGATCTCTCATAGAAAAACATTTTCTATTGCTGAAAAAGTTCTCAAACAATTCATTTATTAGTTACGTAGCATTGGGACAAAGAAGCTAGTCCCCATCCTGACGTCATCGATGCACCCGCCCTCTATGAATCTAACCTTACTACGCTGAAGTAACCTTGTTTCAAATCATTTCGTGGATTCTATGAATGAGATGCAATGATAAAGTGTGAATATCGTTTGCTGTAGTCAAGAAATTTTTGTGCAGCTGTAAAGAAGAAAATTATGATGATCTAGTTAACAACATACTTAACAGCTTGAAGGATTTTTGTTAAACTATCAGCATAAAAATTCATTACTTGTACTGTTTCCTTAAAATTCTTGGCGATACTAATTAAGAATTAGATGAACGGTTTCGCCAAGGCATAAATGCAATAGAGAAATCAGGGAAATTAAAATGCTATAAAATGACAAATTGAAATTGAAATTTGGAAAGAAATTGTATCAACGAAATTAGACTAAGAATGTCTAATAAAAGAAGAGTAAAACAAAATAATTTTTGCTCTTATTTTTATTCGATTTTTCTTATTTATAAGTTTTAACAAAAGTTATTGTTGTGCAATTTCAGTTTACAGCTATTTACAGATGTTTTTGTTTTATTTTTTTATACATCAATATGAATTTTTTTACAAAATTTATTAAGGAAAATAGTTTAATATATTAACAAATATAACCAAGGGTTGATTTCGGTATTTTGAGGACTTAGACAAAGCACAATATGATATATCTGATTTTATAATAAAATGGTCAGTTTAGTTTAGCATTTAAACGCGTGTTTAATACGTTAATGACATATTTTGTGTTGATATTTTTTATTTTATTAGCTTTGTGAATATATTGTTTTACTTTTATTTATTATAACGTATCCAAGTTGCCTAGCATCTCTGTACGTATGTAATATCATTGATGCATAAATTCGATATTATAAATATTCTAAAAAGTGAGTTAGTGTAATTAAACATATAGGAACCTGACCAATGATGCTCGAAAAAATGTTAATCATATTCGAATATTTTATCGCTCATAGAATTCCTACTTTTTACAAACTAATTTATTTGGCAGCTAAGAAAATAAAATTTATTCATACACCTGCTTGAGATCTCCCTTTGTCTACCTGCCCTAGGCAATTGTCTAATTGGAAATCTGTTGCTGAATATAATGCTATAGACATATCGTCACAAACAAGAAATGATGAACAAAAATCTATCGTTATATTTTCTTCTTCAACACGTAAAATGTACATAAAATCGGTTTAAAAAAATTTTCGGCAGCAAAATATGTGTAAGCTTATATTATTTATATCGCTCAAGAATCATCCGTTTAAGATCCATTTTAAGATCAAAATCACTTTTAAATTCAATTGTTCTCAACGTTTCTTTGTATTTACTGTCATGCCCATTTGCTTATTAAACTGGTTTCATCGACTTTCTCTTAAGCGAAATATTATTAATGGGAATTCGAGGGCGAGATGCATTAATTATTTATATAAACATCTTTCATATTAATGTTCTATCTGTTTATTCTATTATATACACAATTATCATCAAGCAAGCTCTTACAGATGTATTATTTTGTTTCCAAAAAATAATATCGCAGTAATTATTAATAAGTATTTATTAATATCATCAATGCAAAAAGATTGAAAAATAACAAGCTTTTTCAAAAAAAAAAGTACATGATCAAATTAATGAAAAGGGCGATTTCGTTGATTAGAATATTGATTAAAGCATAGTTTAATATTTGAATGGAAGTAAAGGTATAAATTGGAGGCCTTAGCGTCATTACTCATTAATGACTCAAAAGTATGAAGCTTGTTTCACTTTTTAAAACCAAGCTTGATGATATAAAACAAAATAATATGTATGTTATATCTTGTCAATCATTTATAACACATTTTGTCCTGTCTTGGGTTTTAAGCTTACTTTTTAAGGTAAAGTGAAAAGAATAAAATATTTCCAGGGATAAATAAATAATTTTAAAAAGTTACAAAGATGTCAAAATTGTTATGGGATATAGAGAAAAATCTGCCTTGCAAGCCGTCGGAAAATCCCCAACCGAAAAAGTGCATCGAGCGAAGTTAATAAAATATACATCGTGTTTCCTCTAAGATAAAATTGCCTTAAGATAACTCACAAGGGATCTTTCAGAGTGAACAAAAAAATTTAAAACTTGAAAAGAAAGGCTTTTCCAAACCTCTAAAAGAAGTTGTGAAGCCCCAATGGCTCTTGGACGAAAATTTGAGAACTCCTATTTTACATCAATTCCTTTGACAATCTCCACAAGAATTAAACTTGTATTCTTATGAAATTCATATTTGGGGTAAATATATGGCCTATTCCACTCTACTAAAAGGAGCCCAATCAAAACAAGAATCGGCAAGTTGCTGCTGGCGACACATAGTTAATACTTTGAGCGCTAATATGTGACTCTGAAGTAAAAATTAAAATGAAACAATAAAACTTTATCTGTAAAAGCTGTGAAAACTTGCATTCAAATAACAGCAATTTTAGTTGTTTTAGATGTAGAAAATACAGTGCACTAAACTAAGAAGTCATATTTCTTAGATTTTCTGTTTGAAACGCACGGCTTTCATAGTGAGACATTCAAAGTTGAAAGCAGTTCCCGTCTATCATATTTTCAGATTTCGTATATGACCTTTATAGCTTAAATGAAGTTTTCAAGGTCAGAGGGTTTTCATATTTATATGAGCAATTTTTAAACTATATCGATTTGATTAAATGTAATTTGAGAAACCAAATTCTAATGCGAATTAGCAATGTTTGAAATTAAAATCTCTTAATTACAAAACCAAATATACAAAAATTTTCAATTAAATGGTAATTGTTTGTTCAGACTGAATAAATCCAGTGATTTATATTTGTTATTATCGCATGTTTAAAAGTTAATATGGATGCTTACAATTTATTCGATTCTTTCGTTCCAAAAATTTAGGTCAAATGAACAGTTTTAACAAACGAGAAAGAAATTTGTCAAGGTTATAAAAAAATGAGGATTGCTGAGCATAACATATATTTTAAGATTGCATACAGTATATATGAAATACTGAAAGAGATAAAATGAAATTTGATAAAATAAATGAATATCATAATCAAATTTCATTTCATTACGATTAACTGACTTAAAAAAAATCAGCTATAGTATTTAGTACACTGTATAGTCCTTTGACAGAACACTAATCTGTGGATTTTCGCATTTCTCTGTTTATATGAGATAACGATTCTGATTACCGTCGTTTTATTTTTTTCGAGTTGCAAAAATAGATCGGCAAGGGCTTTGAACAGCAGTGTTGCTATGTAGGTAATGTAAGGTTAGGTAATAAAATAAGAAAAGCGTTCAGCTGCTAAGAGGCCGCATAATTTGGGGAGGCCATAGATCGTGACAAATTTCTCTTGCAATATTTTCAAGGTAATTAAAATTTGTGCTTTCGTTTCAATTACAAACTGTTTACTCCAAATAGTAAGCAGAGTTCTAATTTTTGAACAAGTTTCAAAAGATTTTTTTCTTTTCTTATTTTTAAATACGTTTGCAGATCAGTAAGGTCAAATTTTTATTTATTTATTTGCAGCTGTTTAAGTTGCAAAAATCTTGGCAAACTTTATATTAAAACATTTAGAATCTGTTAATAAAAGATTTTGCAATCGCGAGAACTTGTCACCTTTTCTTTTAAAAGAGATTTACGATAGATTATTTTGTTTTTTGAATTTTTTAAATATTTTTTTACCTATAAATATTTTTTTACCTTTATATTAAGATTAAATTAAAAACAAAAAAAAATTTGTTTTTGAAAGCTCACTAAAGATAAAAAAAAAAAAGGTGGAAACCTGCATTTCATACAGTGATTAGTGCAGCGCTACCTTAGGGCATAATGTGTTTTACATGCTATCCCAACTGATATATTTGGCTTTAAAAATATAAACAAAACAGCAAATTTTGTTATTGCAGCAATTTTATAAAATTGACCCTTAGAGCATCGAACCACTTCTCAACCATCCCTATCCCTAAACTACTGACCTTGGGGATGATCCCTAAACTACTGACCTTTACTCATTAAAAGCAGGTGACACAATGATTACATTGTAGAAGATGCAAACAATTTTATTCGTATGAAAAGGGTAGTCATTTGTCTGTTACTCAGTACTTGACCTTGCATATTTAAATGCATGAAAAATCATTAAATCCAGATTAAATGCTTATTAAAAAAATTACGCCTAAACTTTACCTTATTTTGTATTCAGATAATTATTATGACTGGTGTTAAATACAATATAACAATCACTTAGTAGCAACAAATAATAATAACAATCAATTATAATTCGGAAAGTGCTGCGTATTAAGGAACCGTCTCTCCTTTATGAGATTTCGAGTTCTTTTTTGCGAACTGCACCTGTGTCTAAAATTTTTTGTGCAAAACTTAACTTAACCGTAATCCAGTCTGTTGCTAAATATCCTGCTGCATTATGCATTGCATTTGGAAAAAAAAATGTAATATTAAAACCTTTTCTATAATTTTTTATAAGAACTGTTGTTTTTGATAATTCCAATTTTTCTCCGTCTAATTAGTAATCACATTTTAACATGTAGTAACATAATTTCAGTATAATTTAAAGGCTGACATTCTTTAGTAAATTGCATGCCTCGAGACGCATGACACAAAACTCATTTTAATCATCCTACACAGCAGATGATTTGTTCTAGAGTTAGTAAATTTTACATTTAATTACTTCTTGGTGCCAATGAATGCTTACTAATTTTAGTTAGATTTTTCATTTTAAAATGAATCGAATTTTTATTTTTATGTTTTACTTCATTGATTTCGAAACATGTTATTGCTTTAAAATAAAAATCTTATTGTCCCATTTTAAGATTTAAAAGATATGCTTTTCAGCAATATCATTTGATCTTTTGTTATAAATTTGATAATTTTTGAAAATATATTTAAATATATTTTATAGTTCTTTTCATTATTTTATAACACCGTGGTATTTTATATTCCAGGATTGACATAATGATTTAAATATCACTAAAAAGACAGATAATATTAAAAAAATATTTTCCTTTGAAGTGTTTTGTATGTTTTGATATCCGCGAACAAGAAAATTACAAAAATGGTCTCACTGGACTTTTATTTGAAAAAAGAAAAAAAAAATCAGTTTCGTCTGTTATTTATCAAATAATGCAATAAGTGCATTCGTTTAGAACGCTTTTGAAATGGTTTCCGATTTGGAACTAAACATTATGGTTTTCTTAACAGCAAAGTGAAAAGTATTTAAAAGTCATATATTGAACTACATCCAGATTCGATTATTTTCATTGTGTAAAAAATATCAATTCATTTACGATTTTGAGTTGTTTAATAAAACAGTATGCGCTATCACAACTGTTTATTTAAATCAGAAGATCAATTTCAGCTTGATGTGACGTCATACTTTATAGCTTCAATTCATGAATGCTTGTTAAAACTATTTCAAAATCGTTTGGAAAACAATTATCCACGTAAAATGAATTTTTTTAAAAACTTGGCTTTCAGATCTGGCAATAAAAATTAAATGCAATGAAATTTCAATCTTTTTAATCGTTCACATAGAATTTATTTCCTAAATACTTCTAAAATTAATTGCGATTTTATCATAAGAATTCTTATAAAAGTTTCCTACGTAATAGCTTGATTAATGACATCGAAATGTTCAAGTCTTTCAATTTACAAACAATTCTTAGACGAAATACTGCGATTAAGCCTCATTTTCTTAGAATGTTATTAACTAGTAATTTTCTTAAAACTGATAAAATGCTTTAAAATTAATAAATAGTAAGAATTTTATTGAATAACAGTGTGTTTTGAGAAAATAAATTAGTTAAGATAAAACACTTACTGATAACATCTATTAAAAACCTATTCATATCTTTGGAATTTTGATTGCAATTATTTTATTTAAAGAACAAAATAAAAGTTTTCTTATTTATTACATCGAATTCTACAGAATTAAACTGAATTCATACAATTGAATTTTAAGAAATAAAACTTCTGGGAAAATTTTATGAACCGTAGCGCAATAGTATCACCCCTTCAGAAAAATGATGAATTACCACTAAAATTTTCCCCTTTTTAATCTTTCGCTGAGTATCGTCATAGAATTTCTAACGTTATTTAATCATAATGTTTTCCTGTTTAATTTCATTTTTAATTACATGTGTATCTTTACCTAAAGAGATGATTATTACATGCATTAATAGACACTCTTTTATCGTACAAATTGAAAAGAGAAATTTAAAATGGTCTTTAATTATAAAAGTAAAACAAATTCTGTTTACAAAATAGAAATTTACTTTCATAATAAAAATAATGTGAAACTCAAGTTCTATTTATAAAACAGAACTGATGGATTGTTTCTGATGGATTGTGTTCAAAATTTATTAGAAATTCATAAAGTTGGTATAAAGATCACATATTTCGTCTATCTAACTCTTTGCATTTTATAGTTATCGTATTCATATTAGGTTTAATTCATTTTTTTTAATTCAGAGAGAAATAAAACTCGGAGATTCATCAAAATTTTGAATTGTTTCTTTTCCTTTCTTTTATTTTCCAATCACAATCCTTTCTCCTTGTATATTTATTATTTTAATCTGTACATAGTATAAAATTAAGTCTCCTGAAAGCGTCTGTATGTTTAAACCAGAAAACTCGGTAAATAGTTAACTGATATTGAAGATATTTGTATCATTTTGTACGGCATTTATTGGGGAATGTTTTAGCATATTGAAGTCATATCAAAATTGAAAAAGGAGTTATATAACTGCGATTTTAATTATTTTGCTACTACGATTCGCGCATGCGTAATACACTTATCCGCGCATGTGAGAAAACTTCAAATTGTGCATGCGCAAATACAGTGCGCGAAAAAAGTATAAGGACAACATGTAATTGCATGAAAATATGGTTTATTTCCATTTCACCTAACTGAACTTTTTATATTTCTTACTTCTGCTGCATAATTTTGTGATAACACTTATACCACATAAAAAACATAATTTAGCTTCAAAATATTGATTTTACAAAATTTAACATTAAAGGAAATACGGAAAAAATTATAAGGACATGTTGTAAAATACTTAAAAAATGTTTCAATAATCAAGAAAACTACCTTTTTTTTCAATCACTTGAATGAGCCGAGAGGTCATAGATCCTGAAAGATCTTTTAAAATGTCCACAGATATTTTTTCCCAAGCGTCTTTGATAGCGACGACAAGATCTTGTGTACATTGATACTGTGTGCCGATTTTATAAACTTCTCGGGCTAGAAGTCCCCCATAAGTTTTCGATTGGATTAAGATCGGGACTTCTCGCAGGCCAATCAAGTAAATTTACAGAAGTAGCTTCAAACCAGAGTTTTGTACTCGTAGAAACGTGTATCGAAGCATTATCCTACTGAAAAATATAGTCCCCTGAAGTAATTAGTGGTGCTTCAGGTAACAAACTTTCTCCTAACATATCAGCATACCTGTCCGAATTCATTTTAAGGTTGATAAATACAATTGGAGTGGTTCCATTTGCCGCAAAAGCGCCCCATACCATAACCGAGCCACCACCATATTGACGCCTGGAAAACACTTCCTTGGACTTTCGCAGATCATACCAAAAATAACGAAAACCATCAGGTCCATCAAGATTGAACTTTTTTTCGTCCGAAAAAATTACATCAGCCCACTTTTGACCAAGAGAAATATATTTTTTGGCAAAGTAAACTCTTCTTTTCTTATGATGATTTGTAAGAGGGGGGCGTGACACTAATTTCCCATAAGAAACTTGAAGATGTTTACTCAAAACATTTTGAACAGTCCTTGTTGAGCATGGTAAACTCAAATTTTGTCTAACTTCATTTGCGGTTTCTCTTTTCTCGCAAGCTCTCCTTACTATCATTCTTTTTTGCCGACGAGTGAGAATTTCTGGTCTCCCAGTTCGCTTTTTCATACCATACATCCCAGGATTTTTTAGAAAATTATAAACCACCGTTTTAGATCTCTTGATTCTTTTTGAAATTTCCCATTTCCCATTCATTTGAAATTCCACATTCTCGAAAAGCAACAATTTTTCCTTTTTTAGAGTCAGAAAGTTGAGTTCCTTTGGGCATCGTTTAAAAATTCACGCTGAAAGTCGCCGAGTAGGAAATTCTTTTCGCAAATGAATCATTTAACTCGGAATTGTCATTTTATGCTTTCAAATATGCAAATTTTTAAATAATTACTGGAGAAAAAGCAATGTCCTTATACTTTTTTCCGTTTTCATTTAGGTTTAAAAATCAAAATTTAAATTTTAGCAGATTTAAAATTGAAAATTTTAATTACTTTACGCATAAAATATTTTAGTTTTACTTCTATTTTTTCTACAAAAATTTGCATTCGATTCTGTAAACAAAGCTTCTAGATTTGGCGATTTTTCGCGTGTCCTTATAATTTTTTCGGGCACTGTAGCAAGAGCTATGATATGCATAAGCGATAAATTTCTTTTTTTACATTCGATTTTAAACAACGATTCAAAACTCAACAACTCATTACGCCCCAAAAATTTATTCATATTGAAGATATTTGTACCATTTTGTAAGGCATTTATTGGTAAGATTTTAATACCGAAGGACAAGCGTTTCATAGTGCTGGAATAGACCTAAGCAAAGAATGTTTTCCTCATGCACAACCTCATGTGGCACTTTCTAGAGTTGCATCCAAACAAAATCTTTTTGCCTTGGCACCAGGAGGAAAAACAACCAATATAATTTACAAAGAAATATTACGAAGCAAGCTGAATTTTATTTTCATATCAAATTATACAGAGTTGATAAACAAGTGTGGAACAGTGGGTACAATGAGTTGTGGTTTAAATGAAGATTAGTGTGCCCCCGAGTTTATCGCCAATATGGCAACCCATCGGAAAGCTCTTCTAGCAACCCTCATGCTGTTTTGTTTACTACTTTTTACAATGATTGAATTGTACATGAACTACAACTATTTTAAGAAAAATGTCAAATTAAAAATAATAAAATAAATACATAAAGATTAAAGATTTTAATTTTGCTCTTTATTAAAATTAAAAGTTTTTTTACAACTAATAAGACATTGCAATTTTATTGTTAATGGGAATACGAACAGAAAATATTTATCCTTTGGCAATTTGTAATAGTCAGTATGTGCTTTAAAAAATCTTCTGAATTCTTACTTCACGAAATCGTCTGTATTCTTACTTTAAAGTCAGCTGCTATGGAATTCTTCGCAGTTCTTGTTATTCTTTTGGTGTAACATTTGGTGCCCTTGATAATTTGTTATGTCGGCAATTGTGCAAGATTGGATGTCGGGTAAATGGGATGGGAGACAGTATTTCGAACCTGCAGAATGGATGAAGGGCGAGTGGAATATATATATATATTTTAAGAGTTGATAAAAGGAAAGGATGCTTGTTTGAAATTTTATATGGAGAATGATTTGATTACTTCTAAGTGTGTATTAAATAAATCAAGTAAGCGCATTAATTCTTTAAAATTCCCTCCGGTGCCTTCTACAGATGCCGAAGACATCTGTAGAAAGTTCAGGGCAGTCTGGAAAAAAAAAAAAAAAAAAAAAAAAAAAAACATTACTTATCAGTAAAAAGTCCTAATTATGTGGCGGGAAATTGTAACCGTAACTGTCCCACGGAAGTTTTTTTTAAAATTTGTCCGCCATCTTTATTGGCGACTTGGCAACGTTGGGGGAGCAAGAGCCACACTAAAATTCACTTTTACCTGAGTTATTTGTATATTTTTAAATTTCAAAACAGCTTTTTTATTGTATATTTTTAGTATATTTTTTTTTGTCTATGAAAATGTCATATTTTTACCTTTATAACAGTCTAAATATTTCGTAACAGCTTTGATATATAGTATTTTCACCAAAAAAATAATTTATTGCCAAATTTTAGAGAAATGGCAGAATGTGGCGCGAACGGCAGCAATAGCATAACGGTAGCAAAAGCGCCACCGAAAAATTGCCAACCTCGCAAGGCGCCAAATGACTGTATATCAAAGCTTAACCAATATTTCTGAATGTGTGCAATAAAAGATGGTTTTGTAGTTATTTTTGATTATTTCTAAATATATTTTTATATTTGTTTGATGTTGCGTGACATGCCCATGTCATATCGGGTGGAGATAAACTTAAGTTTAAAACTACTTTTTTCCCTTGGACGTTATGCCACGGTTACTGCTAGTTAATAAAATAAATTAAAGAGAGGCATTAATCATCAAATAGGATGAGAAAAGTATCTAGGAATTACAAATCGCGCAAGTCATGTTGATTAAGTCATGCTGTTATTTTGAATGACCAGGTGGTTGTAGATGCTCACGTCATCAGTCGACTTGTTTATCTTGACAAGCAGGAGCAGGACGCACTGCTAGATGATTTGGTTGAAGTAAAATATTGAGCTTATTTACAACTGCGACGCTGTCTGGTGACAAGCATCATACGGCGAAACCGCACATAATGACTCCGCGAATTTCAGAATCAGCAGGGGTTCGTTTTTAACTGCGACTAGAGCTGAAACTACGGACTGTGAATACTTGGAGTTATTCTTTAAATTATAAAAATGAATAGGATGAATTTATTATATTTATATAAATCCGATTCATTTAAAGCTATGTGGCTAATTTCGAACATTTCAGTTTTCAGAGAAAGCAAAGCTGAACTTGATTACTTCAGTATTTTTACAATTATTATATAATATTTACCTAAGATATGTTTTTCTTTTTTAATTTTTGGTCTGTTCAGTTTGTTGTTGTCATGATAATTTTTCAAATAAATTACTGTTTCTTTGAACAGTAAAATAATTAAAAGGAACATGACTATATCTCATTGTCAATCATATCCAGTAACTTATTGAAAGTTTAAATTGATTGCATAATATTTTTTTAAAGAATTAGAAATATTCTGCTTCTTTTGAGGTTAAAGGACTATGTGTTGTTTGCTTCTGCATGTAAAGTTTTATAATTTTTAAACATCTTCTAGTAAACTTTATTCGTTTCATATTCATGGAAATGGACTTTTATAATAAATTTTTCACTCGTTTCTTTGTGTTAAAAATTTTGTACAGTTGTTTGTTCCTGATACAGGAAAGTATTTTCAATATTTTCAGAACTTAATTATCAATTATTAAATTAATTATAAGTAAATTTTGATTTTCATCAGTTTACTTCTATATCTATACTTATAATAAAGCTCAATGTGTGTGTGTTGGCGCTCTACAGGTCAGACAATTCGACCTACAGCTACCAAATTTGGTGCATGTATACCTTGGAGGTCGGGAATATGCCTCTCGAGTCTCTTTTTTTGAATTTTGAATTAGAATTTTAATTATTAATTAAAAACTAACTTTCCCGCCAAAAAAATCTTCATTTCACCACCGCCAAATGAGTAAGGTTTCAGTTTTTTTTTTTTTTTTTTTTTCACGCTAATGAGTTTTGGCTTAATATTTTTCTACCGATTATTTCAAACGATTTTATTTTCTTAATGTTTGATGCATTTAAAATTAAACATTGTTAATTAATCGATTTTTCAGATTCATTCTGAAGTACTTTTGAATTAAAATAGAACTGAATAAAGGAAATTAAAAATTTATAATCTGCATAGCGTTACCCCAATTGGCGTAGAAAAATTCACGCAATTGCGTTACCATAACTGGCGTTGAAAATTCACGCATGCGCATTGTGTGCTGATTGTTGACAACTATTTTCAACAGATGCGGACTTTATTTAAATTACTTTTAGATTAGTTGTAGACTTTTGTAATTAAATTGTATTTATGTTAGTTATATATTTTTTTGTATATGCTTATAGTTTTAAGTACATCGTTTTTTAAATAGTTTTTTAACCTGTTTTCGACCGATTATTTTAAACGATTATGTTTATTTTCTTAGTATTTGAAGCATTTAAAATTAAACATTGTTAATTAATCGATCTGCTCATGATGAATCTGAGAAAATTTTGTTTACAAATTCTTGAGATATTACATAAATTAAGAAAGATGTTCTTTAGTGCCCATAAAGTTTAAGCGCTCAATGACTATGTTTTCAGTAAAAATGTTATAAAAAATGCTTTGTTTCAGTAAAAAATATTATATATTAATTGCAGATTAATCTTTCCACTTTAATTTAAAGCATAAATTCTACGGGAGCTAACAGAAAATTAGAGATATACATATTGCGTTATGACTGAAGGCATTTATAATATTATGAGGGAATTATATAACAAAATTTGAAGTTTTAAAATATTTTGATGAAGAAGCTATTAATATAGGAATTACATAAAATATTTAATTATTAAAATTTTAACGAGCATTAAGATTGGGGAATCGGCTGGTCGCCATAGGCGACTAGTTTAAAATAAATAAAGATTGAAAACTAAAAAAATAAAAATAGTTTTAAAAACTTTTTTTTGAATAATAAATTATAGAAAACCTCCTTATAACTTTAAACGAGAAATTCTTGTATATATATAAATTTATTTATTTATTTCGTGTATCTCGGAAACGACTTTGACGATTTGGGTCAAACTTTATATTTAAATAAGGTTTTGCTTTCTAAGTTTATCTATATAGGGTCTACCCTGATAAAAAAAAAGAATTTTACACAAAAAAAAAAACATTTTAATAGCTAACTATTAGAATAAGTATATTCAACTTCCACTTCGAAAAGTGGGCAGTGCAGTATAGTGGCCAGAACAAAATGACTGATTCATGGTTTGCGGGTCCTGGGTTCGAGTTGCTCTTTAAGCTTTATTTTTTAAATTATATATTTGTATTTCACATTTTTGCTTTTAAAGTTTATCTATCTAGGTGCCTTTCCTGAATAAACGCGATTTTACACACGCACACAAAATTAATAGCTAATTATTAGAACCTTTTTCTATCTGCTATCATGCTGACAGTGTCATATAGCGCTATCTCATACTTGCTTTCACCAGGGTAAAACTGAGTGTAAGTTCAGAAATATAAGTAATGATAGATAAACTGTAAAATATATATTGTAATATAGCAGGTTGTTTCGAATAAAATGTTAAACTAAGTGCATTCATGATATTTTTTTATTTTATTTAAATGATCAGTTCATCTGTAGGTAAAATTGAAAAAATATTCATATGTAATCAGCATATGATTTGTATCTAAATATTTTCTCTGAAAAAAATACGCTTTTACAAAAAACTACCGAACGAAGCTCCGTCTTTCAGATATTAAAAAATTGCGCTACAATAAATACTATCATTAAAATTCATAGACAATGAATGGAAATTAAAATATATCATAAATATATGAATTTGCTTTGAGTATTTATGGTTTTACAGTTTTTTTATGTTCAGATTTCTGATAAAAGAAAATTATTTTCGACTATTTTATACGATAATAAAACCCTGTATTTCTTAAATTGAATTTTAACTCATAATTAAAATTCTGCCAACAACTCTAGTGCACAAAAATCTCGCATAAGGCCGATACGTACATCTTGATAATGCGTTGTCACCAGATACAGTGATATAAAAGCTAAAGCTCTGGGAATCCTGCATTATCTTTATTCAGCTCATACTATTTTGTAACTTTATATTCTTATTAGAAAGAACTTTGGATTTGCAGAACAAATATTTTTTTGCAATAACATTTACTATTTATGAATAATAATTTTCGGTAGCCAAGTCAGATTTCTGTTACTGAATTATTTCCGCTACCTGTGACGAGAATTTCAAACAAAAAATTATCAGTAATTTTTCATTATCTTTTTTTCATGTAATTAGCAAAAACTTTTTGATAAAATATTATACTGCTGACTTTTCCAGACGTATGTAAATAAATATTAGGCGATACTGAAATATCTGTAGAATATTAAATGAATTTTCTTTACAATGTGAGATTATTTTCTTATCTTTTAGGATTATTTCACAAATTACTCAGTTCAGACCAACACCGGTGTTTTACTTATCTTACGAATCTATATCATGTAATTGATATCATAATCAATGAGCATGTAACAAATTTCGCTTTGGAGCAAAATAGTTCATGTTTTCCCTAAAAATTCAGAATTGCCGGGAAGAATGAATATCTACTAATTATAAAAGCAAATATATGTGGTTTCTTCTTTTCAGGAACCCAATACTAAAACTTTTCAACCATTTTACTCATCAAAGGACTGATACGCAGTGAATAAGATGGCCGCATTTCCGGAATTCTTTGTCAGATCTTGACCTTAGTTCCTTTAAATTCATTTTTCTTCCAGTTTTTTACTTTCTTTTTTTTTTTCTGCTTGTCATTTTAAATCACGCAATTTTAAAATAATTTGAAACTTGTTTATTTATGGTTGATTGGCTAATTCGATTTTGCAGATTATTCATGGTTTCTACGCCATCTAATTTTCCTGATTTTCGGTTGTTTTTCTGTATTTCTAAACAAAATACACACATTTCATCTATTTTTCCTCCCACATTTGTTTTTGTAAAATCATTGTTTCTTGGTTCATGCGTGAAGTAGCTCGCGGTTTCCGTATCTGAGAATAGGCTCTATATGTATTTTGCCTCTTACCGATTTACTAAATAAGTCACTGGATTTAGAACTACCAAATATGATATAAACAGACATTGGAATAAGGATGTTTTCATTTCTGGAGAATTTTTCTTTCTTTTAAAATTTTATCAAACAAAATTTTGTTGTCCTATGGTAATGTCCAAAAAATGCAAGCATACAAAAAATATTTTAATTCTAATCTAAGGCTAAAAAAACTATTTTTCAAATGATATAAGTTTAGTTTTAATGGACATTTTTCCTAATTCTAACGATTTTTAAAGGTACAAGGTTTGTTCAAATGAAAAGGTACGAAATGACACTATGGGTATAAATGAAGACTTTATTCAAAGTATACACCATAGAGGCCTGAGCACAACGATCCCATCGATTAACGGGCCGAAGGATTCCTTGTTCCCAGAATTCCCGTGACCGTGACAAGACAGAGTCCTTCACAGCGTCCTTGAGTTCGCCGTCCGAGTTGAAGCGCTTCACTTTCAGATGTTTTTTCAGGGGATCAAACACGTGAAAATCGCAGGGTGACATGTCCGGGTTGTAGGACGGATGGTCGAGCTGCTCCCACTTGAACTCGGCCAGTTCGGCGTGTGGACGAGCGTCATCATGGAGCAGAATCATATCCTCCATACACCTTCCACAGTACACCTGTAACACCTTCCGCTATCAGAAAGCGGATAACGCCGCTTTGCTCCTCAATCAGCGAATTTTGCAATGTGAACGCCGTCCTGTATTCACATGCACTGTTACGTCAATTGGACGGTGCTCTTTATAAGAGCCTCTGCTCTCTCATGCGCATGCGGGCACCCGCGCATGCTCCGATCTACGCCCGAGACTCCAATCGCATTCCTTGATATCTCGCTACGTTCTCCCAAAGTGGCCCAAATATGTTAACGGTTACTTTGTTACGACGTTTCGGACCTTTTCATTTGAACACCCCTTGTACTTAGACATATTAATATGCTAATAAAAAAAAGTGGTTTCACACTTTTTCCACTAAAATGAACTTTCTGTGAATCTTTGAATCAACTTATTGGATGATTTTGGGCTACTCAAAGATCTACCAATCAACGTATGGCGTTCCTTGAGACGAATAAGAATACAAACGAAGAATTTCCACCAAACACTCACTCTGTAAGAGCACTAAAAGAAAAGCTTATGAAATCACGAAATTCAACCAATGGGATTAAAGCTTTACAAATTACACTATATTTTTAAATTCTTTTGCAGGAAGAATTTCTACCGGAATTGTATGAATTCTTTCTGCATGTTCTATTGCTTTAGAAACTGAGAAAACGTGCCAGTTCTGAATTTTATATCATTTTAAGAAATTTATTCAACATAATATAAAATAGTTTCTGAAATGAAAAGGTTTATGAATATGGAGAATTCTTGTGCATTAGAGGCTGAAAATGAAATCACGTTAGAATCACTGCGAAGTGAAGTATCATATTAAAAGATTCAGTTATTTATAATAATTAACTGCTAGTTAAAAATAATTGGATTGCATCGGAATCCTCAGATTCAATTTCTCAGGAAACAATCTTGATTGGCGAGGAAATTTATATATGAATTTCTGGAATTAGTGAATATATTTTTTATTTGATATGTATAATTATCAGTAATATTTATCAAAATTAAAGTTATATTTATAATTATTTTTAATAATTTCATAAGGATAAACTTAAGTGTAACTTTAAATTAGAATAATATTTTTAATTATAAATAATAAAGTAATAATTTTTAATAATAACAATAACTTTAAAAATAATTCATGAATGTTAATTATAATTCCAGTATTAGATTATTGGACGTTTATTTTTATATATAAATGATTAACATATTAATAAAAACTATTTGAAAAGTCTTAATTTAAATTTAAAGAAATTTGAAAGGAAATAAAAAGTAGTCGACGAATGAACTCTTCTCTCAGGAATACAAAGCCAACGTCTTATTGTATGCTCTGTTAAGAGACTGCTTAGACATGGCAAATTATTAAAATATAAACTATGCTGACGGCCATTTTTTTCAGAATTGGGTAGTTATTACATTATAATATTTCTATAAATAAACATCATAAAATTGTAGGTACTGTCTTTATACTAAATCTCATCCCGAATTTAATTTTGCAACCGTGTAAGACTGATCTCTCCTTGTAAGACTGATTCGATCTCCATTTTCTTTATTTGATGACATATTGATGAAAACCTCTAATCAATTTCATTTTGAGAAATTATTTGCTTATCAATTGGAATTCTTCGATTTGTTTATCAAAGAATGAACAATCTAACATATTTTCAATGTCATGAAGATGTCAATATCGCCTTTTTTTTCTCTTTCTTTGCATTTACATGCATTGCATTTCTTTCTTTTGAATGCATTTTAAACTTGTATTGTTAAAATCTTTAAAAACTCTATTTGAGGATCTTTTTAAAAGCAGAAATGAGTACAGAGATATTATTACACGCCTAAAGCATATATATTTCAGATTTCATCATTTCAGTTGTTGGATAGATTAATATTTGTGTGTTAATTAA
>JAPMOR010026363.1:170787-190144 GCA_026543865.1 Argiope aurantia | reverse complement strand
TTTAACAAGAATTATATAATTGGATATATTTAATATAATTTAACAAGGATTACATAATTGGATATATTTAATATAATTTAAAAAGAATTCTGTAATTGGATATATTTAATAAAATTTAACAAGGACTATATAATTGCATGTACTTAATATTATTTAACAAGGAGTATATAATTGGTTATATTTAATATAATTTAACAAGGATTTTATAATTGCAAAAAAATTCAAACAAATTTTATTGTTTCCTCAGATTTTTCTCGCATGCCTTTTCCTGTCTTAAAGTTATGATTACAAAAATTGCTTCTTTGAATATTAATTCCTAAATAGAATGATATTTTTATGTTGGCATTATTTCTATAAATAGCATAAAACATTTTGTAGTTGTTGATGTTGTGATATCAGACGAAGCCAAGACAAATTAAACTAAATCCTTGTCGTGTTCCAAAATTTGAATTAATTTCAGCATTTCTGAGTCAAATTTTTCTGTCATAAAATGAGTGACTGAATTTTTATTATAAAGAACCTTGAAGAACGAATAAAATGAATTTCATTCCGAATTAAATTTTCATTATCATAAGAATACTAAATTTAAGTTAATGGAAAAATTTTATATATTCCATGAATTTTTAAAAATAACTTTCCAGACACATTATGATACACTATTTGTAAGCAAATCCACACCGTCATCTATCTGTTGTTGTTGTTGTTTTAATGAATAATTCAAAATTCCCCGCTATTCAAAATTACGATGCAATGTAATAATGACAAGATATTAATATTGTACACCCATGACCCAATGAGCTCATAATGTAATAATCAGGTAGCGAATGCATATGATGAGGCTCAATGAATTATGAGTGGGATAATGAGATGAGAAAGGCTTTTTATGAGCTGCGGTTACAGTAGAACCTGTTATTCTTCATTCTTTTTAGTAAAGTAAAAGTTTCGTTTTATGTGCCATTTAATTGAATGGTTCAATTCGTTCTAGTTGTTGCAGAGGGAAGTGGGTGCTAATGGCATGGAGCGACTTTTTTGGGGTCGTCCCTATTTCTTATCATTTAAACATCCCCTAAAATGGTTTTAAAAACTTCCTCAAGAACGTCTTCAGCACTCAAGGAACATTATATAGAATTGAAGCCAGTTGAATTTAGACGCGATTTAGCCCCTATTTCAAACGTAAAATTTAAACTAAATCTGCCTTTAATATTTAAAAAAATCTGACATTTTTTTTTGAAAGTCGTCAAATGCCTTTTTACTTTCTCGTATACGTCGTGTAAAATATAATAATCGTGAAAAAATTCGAACTCCGCGTTTTAGACCTCCTTAAATTTAAAAAAAAAAAATAGAAAATATCCATCAGTTTGTGTGTCTGTGATAAAGATAACTCAAAAACTTTTTGAGATTCGCCGTTTGAAATTTGATATACAATATTAACATCAAATTTGTAGATTTTTATCACATTTTGTGTAAAATCTGTTCCGAGGAAGTCCGTCTGTCCAACTGTTCGACTATAAGTCTACACGATAATTACAAAGATAGATAAATAAAATTCCGTACATATATTGAACATCTATAGTGGTGATACCTATAAAATTTTGAGAAAATCCAATTACGAGTTGACTGTCTGTCTGTCTGTACTTTGAGAAACAAGAAAACGGCACAATTCGAAAATGCAATGACTTAAATATATCAAATTTGGTCTGACAATTTGAAGCTACAAGTTCAATTTTCTAATAAATTTTTGTGTCAATCGGTTAAAAAACAAAAAAAAAACGTCTAAAACACAAATTTGATATTTGGATACTATCAACGCATATCAGGGATTAATTGCCAAATAACTCGCCAAGGATAACACAGGTAGTTTCAGTAAAAATTCTGAATTCACACCAAAAGTTAATATTTCGTAACTGTTGTATGCCAGTGCCATGTAAGGCGTTCTCTGGTATGACGAGTTTATTAGAGAGTATGTGAGAAAGTTTTAGTGAGACTACTGCCACAGGTTATAAATAATTTTTTAATAATGATAAAGAAAATCTTTAAACATTGTGCGGAAGAATTCAGCGGCAAACAAATAAAATTATTTCAAAATATTTTTATATTTATTCAATAACGGTAATAGCATTATTTCCGTAATAGCATAGTAATAGCATTCATTTTTACTTATGGAAATACAATTTTTTAATTTGTAATTAAAATTAGTAACTTAATTCATTATCTGAAAATCTTAATCAAAACGTTTACTTCCTAATATTTGCGAGTAAGATTTGGAAAAAGAAAAAACATTACTCAGTGCTTTGGATTTCTATAAAAACGAATTATGAGCTTTCATTTATATTCATATGGATTAGTCAGCACACTAATTATTTAAAAACAATTTTATTTATATTTATGCTGAAATGACTCAAAGCCGAAGGTTGAATATTACGGTGTAGCACTGTCGATCATTAGTGACCGTCGCGCCTGTGTCAGTCACTGTAACCGACACATCAACTGTGTGATTATCCAAAAAATACGCCGCAGTAATAAAAAAACTAGAATATTTTCAAAGAATTCCCCGAGAATAGATATCTTCTTGGAATAGTTTTTAATTTAATTTAGTTAGATAAGCCTCATCTCTTGAAGCCGAACGAGAACTATTTTTAGAGTGAGTGCATCTCGTAATTACTATGGTCGATTAAAAATTATGATTTCTGGGCTGGCATCCCTCGTGTTTGCATCAGATATGACAATGTCAGTGCGATCGGGGCTCGAATCTACAATCTTCGAATTCTAAATCGGATTATCAAGTTGTGAAGGGAAAATCTGTTTCACATAGTTGTTTTTTAATACTGAAAATTGTGTTATTTCTCTACTAACGCAAAATATAATACAATATTTAAATGGTAATATTCAATGTCGAACCACAATTGGACTATTATTATAATCGGTGGAAGTAGTCTTCACAAAACTTTCTCGCATACTCTCTAATAAACCGCCAGAGACCGCCTTGCATAACACTGGCATACTATAGTTATGAAATATTAATCGTTGGCATGAATTTAGCATTTTTACTGAATCTATCGTATCATCCTTGGCTAGTTTTTTTTTTTTTTTTTTTTTTTTTTTGGTGATCAATCCCTGGCATGCAGTTAATTGTATCCGAATATCGTATTTGTGCTTTAGACACGTTTTTCTCAATCGACTGAAACAAAGATTTGACACAAACTGCATTTCTAGTCACAAAATCCCATGCCTAATTTCATATATTTAAGTCATTGTGTTTTTTAAATATCGCGTTTATATGTTTATAGAAGTACAGACCAATAGACAATCAACCCGTTGTAGTTGTTCTCTCAAACTTTGAAAGGTGCCTATACTTTTCAGATGATAAATTTGTGTACCGAATCTTACCTACCTAGCTGTCTTTGTTTTGTAGTTATCGTGTTAACATATATTTGAACAGCCAGACAGGCTGCCTTCTTCTGAAGAGATTTTACTCGGAATTTGATAGAAATCTGCAAATTTAGTGTAAAGACTGTATATCAAATTTCAGCCACTTAGCCAAAAGCGTTTTTGAGTTATCTTTGTTACAGATAGGCAGACGGACATTTTCCAAATTTGTGTTTTTCGAACTCAGATAGGTTAAAAATGTGGAGATTCTTCAAAATGTCGAGTTCGAATTTTTTGACTATTACTCTACTTTCTCTATGCTACGTATCTGAGAAAGTAATAAAAAGACAAATGTTGCAGTCACTGGAAATTCGTCGATTATTTGCCTATTTTATTTTATTGTGCAATGGTAATATGATAATTCGCTTATAATGAAAACGAAACTATTTTTCAACTTCTGTAAAATTAGATAGGACTGTACTTCCAAGGAAGAATACTGATACATTGAAGATATCTTCAAATGATCTTTGCTGTTGTATCATCGAGTAATCAGAGTGATTTTACAATTGAAACCATTCAAATGTTCAATAAAAATATACAATTTTCAGATTTTTACAATTTTTATAGTTTGGCGTTTTCTCTGCAAATTGTAGCAAGCGTTGTATGGTAAGTTTTAAAAGTCATGAAAAAGGCTCAAAAGTGTAGATCGTTGAAGTTAAAAGGATCAAATTTAGTTTGTTGTCACTTCTTGGATTCGCTAAGAAACAGACTTTTATAAAATTTTGATTAAAACTTATCAGAATTTTTTACGGGTTTTTTTTAATACATTTTGAGAATATTATTCTACAAAAACCATTTTCGCACTTTAAAAATCAAAACCTTAACTCTTTCCATAAACAATTTTATTTTTGTGCAATTTTTACTCCACTTTAGATAAATTAAAAATCATTTTATGTAAATCATACAGCAATATTTTTTTTTATCTTTTTAGTAACTGCGTTTATAAACACGTAGTGGTATTAAATGCGTTTTTTGTATGCACGTTTTTATAGCTATAATTAAAACTAGATTTTTAAAAACAATATAAAGACTGAATGAACCCATCCTAAAGTATCATCGGATTACGATGTTTCGATCTAGAAGAACCACTTTTATATTTTTAAAATTTTCAGTGCTTCTCTGGAATGTATGAAAAATAAAGTTAAAATTACATTTAGTTACTTCAATATACAGATAGAAAAAGGAAGATTTTTCCTAGTTATATGTTGCCGGAAATCCGTAGGAAGTTTATGCTCTCTTACTACAGTAGCAATTTCCCCTCTTTTCAAAAGAGTTTTTGAAGTGTTTCGATTTGAATTTTTTTCATCAAATATTACTTTTAATACATGAGCATATATTATACAATCACATTTAAGGCAAAAGAAAATGAATTAAATAAATTCAAAAGTAACGAAGAGATATCCTGTGATTCTAAGATAATCATATCATCAATGTGTCTTTTATTAATATCACTATTTGCAGATTACAAAAGTTAAAAAATTTATTTACGATATTTGGTAAAGCGTTTTCCATAAATTTTCACTGATAGATTTTAAATTCTAAACATTTTCGGCAGTAAAACAGTCAATAAGGATACTATATAATTTTTGTTATTGTTTTGCGACTTTTCGCACTTTACAAGCCCGCTCAAGGACGCTGTTAAGGACTGGGTCTCGTCACGGCCACAGGAATTCTGGGAACAAGGAATCTTTCGGCTCGTTAATCAATGGGATCGTTGTGCTCAGGCCTGTGATGTATACTTTGAATAAAGTCTTCATTTATACCTACAGTGTCGTTTCGTACCTTTTCATTTGAACACCCCTTGTATTTCTGTCCGTCTGTGAACAGAATAGTTCAAAAATACTGTGAGTTAGAGGCAAGAAATTTGGTATGTGGCCTTTGCACAAAATTGTAACTTTCTATCAGCTTTCAATGAAATTTGACTTTTCAGCCACCGAATACGAATGAACTCCTTAATTATAAAATGAAAAGAGCTAAATCGATAAAATTTGATACAGAGATTTAATATGTACAATAGAAAACCTTTATCAAATTTGGAACCAAATCTGTCAAGTAGTTGACCGCTTGTTGTTCTGCACTTTTGCATGCATGCCAATGTGATAACTCAAAAACATATTAAGTAATTGATTCACAATTTTAGCTTCTAAAGTTTAGATTCTTAGCAAATTTTAAACCAAATCTGTCAAAGTCATGGATACTTCTCAGTCTTGTAATTTTGCTAACACGTAAACATAACGACTTAAATGAAATTTTACGTTTGATCGTGTGACGACAATTGTAATTTTATATCAAATTTTGATTTCCACCGATCGGGAAAAAAGGCATACAAAATACATATTCTATATTCTAGTGTTTCTGTATTAAATATATAATCGTGATTAGTAGCAAAAAAATATACCAAAGATCGTAAGCAAAAAATTCATGCCAAAGATAAATATTTCTTCACTATTATTCGCTAATGCCATGCACTTAATACACAAAGACCTGTTTTTTTTACTGTACTTTTTTACTGTGTGGGACTTTGAAAATAAAAATCTGAGCACTCGTATTGCTCACAGCATCTTCATTAGAAAGTATGCGACAAAATTTTGGAGAAATCATTCCAGTTGGTTTATTTTAAAATCCTTTTTTTTTTTATTTTCAACTAACATTAAACAAAAGAAATAAGAAAAAGAAAGATGTGTGCATTTTATAACACTTCAGATAAAATTAATAATAATTGACTTTGCATCTTAAATGCGTTTGTTTTTCCAGCGAAAGGCAGTTATCACAAATCTTTAAAAAAATAAAGCAAAACTCGAATCCATTATCTTTTGAAATTTACTTTTCTCCTTATATTTAACGCTGTTATAATAAAGATTGTAACTTTCAAATAACTTAGAAATTTAATCTTGAAAATGTATTCATCGTAATCTTTGACTTGAAAATTTTATTAATGACAAAGATATTAATTTCCGTAAAATGATTCGATAAAACTATTATTTACGTGGAACTTTTAATTGTTTCCTGTTCCTGAAAAGTGTTTATTTCAAAATATATGGCCATCGAAATAAATCTGAAATACCTCTAAATTATGAAACCGGTTTTGTGAAATTTATAATCAAAATTCATTTTTTGATTTGGTATTAATATTACACCACTTGAATTTAATAAGTTTATTACGTGTTGAAAAGTTTATGTTTAGATTAAATAATTGTGCAAGACATAAAAATTGCGTTTTCAAGCAGTAAAAAGTGATAGGAATTAACTGATCAAAAACATTCGTACAATGCTATATATCGATTTGTAATAGAAAAAAATATCATAGATTGATTCATCATAAAATACTCATTCTACAAGGCATAGGAACACGACATTTGGCAGTTATTTCTTGGTTAGTAGGTACTTGTTAAAAAGTTTTAATTTTTAATTTTTTAGATTTTTTTTTTAGATTTTAGATGAATGAAATGAAAGTCCCTCAATAAAAGCGGAAGCATATTATATTTTGTGCTAAGACTTCATAAAATTTAAGCTTTCTTTGCATGATGATGGAAATTTCCATCATAACATTTAGTGAACAAAAAAATTGTACTCAAAACAGGTGTACTGTAAATTAGTTATTGCTGTGCAACCTTTTTTACGACTATTGCGTGATAAGGAAAGTATCTGTCAAAAAAAAATCAAATGCTATATTCATTACAGCGAGTTTGAATTTGTCATTCCGCTGTTTATTGAGGTTGGAAAAAACGTGAGATTTCATGAATATTTTTTTAATTAATCTGAGATTTTTTTGCTAATAAAAGAGATAATGAGTGGAGAAATTTAGAAGAGATGGACATTGAAAATTTTCCACTAAGCTTATGGATATTTCCATCGTACTGTTTTTTAATTATTTTATATTACAAATTTATACTAGGATTTTTTAAAAACATTTTCCTTTTAATCTAGAGCATGAATTATATCATCCTGATTTATTTCACAAAAAAAGGGAAAAAATCATGCAAAGAATGGTTAAACAATATTTAAAATTTTGATTAAGTTCGAAATAAAAATTTTATTAAACTGGCCGAAATATTTGTTTTGGACTTCTGCAACAAAAAGAAATTTTCTAGCTAACCTCAGTTATTATAGATAGAAAGGTTCTTCCTGTTTAACTTACTGTCATTAGGGCGGTCCGAGTCATTTGGTGTGCAATGTAAATAACGAACATCCCTTGACATTTATTGCCTTCTCGGTGTAATTCCATTTGTTTCACTTAAGAACCTGTTCGATCCATTTTGTTGATTCTATGTTTACTTAGAGAATTTCTTTGCCAAAAGAAAAGAAGAAAGAGGGAAAGAAAAAAAGGAAGCAGAAAAGGAAGAAACTTCTTTTTTTATAAAATTTATTTCACCAACATTATTGACGTTGGATGTGTCCATTAATTCTTCTACCAAATATTGATTTGTATTTAGTCAACTTACATTTAATTAAATTGCATTCGTTAAGTTTCCATTTTGAAGTCACACAAATGATATGGGTTGTGGAACTGACAGTACTCTCTTGAATATCCGGATTAATGCGGTGGAAGGGTAGACCGGATAACAGAAAAGCCGGATGGAACAGAATTCTATGAACTCATTTCTTTTCCTACCAATGTCGGAAAATAAAGTTTTTATACCAAAATTCAATGTTGTATTGTGTATTTTCTCACTTCTTATTAAGTACTAAGTCCTCCATTTATATCAAACAACGCAGAATGTGAACGCAGCCGCGGCCTGGTGAGTCATAGAAGAAGTTGCCGGTAACGTATCGAGTTGAAATAGAAGGCTTGGTACTGGTAGTTAATATATGTTTATATAACTCCTAACTCCGAAGTTATATTTTTGGCGTTTATACTAGAGTTAGGTGCTGTTTCGTTTTCCACCCATTTTGGAATCTTCACTGTGGTGCATTTAAAAAAAGCATTTAGCACACCCTAAGAACAATTTAATTACGAATATTGTACGTACTGCGCAGTAATAATCAGGAACAGCGGCAACAATTGAGGTCCTTTACACACTGGCGAAAGAATAAAAAACGAGCAGAACGCTATTCTTTTCATTTGAAAACTTGTATTTTTCACATGACATGTTAGAAGATCGTAGCAAACGCCCGTTTCCAGTGCCCTGGCAATGTTGCCAATGTAATGCCTTGCCACCCTAGATTCTGCCTTTAATTACGATAAAAGAAAACTAGGGCGAATGGTAAGGAAGCCGGAGAGTCGCGAACCGGATACTCGTGAGTGTGCTGTATTTCTGAAAATATTTGTATGATAAGAATATCTATATCAGTTCACCATATAACTACCATATAAAAGAAGGAGTGTGAAACGCCATGAGCTCATCCAGTCTTCAAAATATAGAGTAAGTTCAGGGTTCAATCTATCAATTATTCAATTTATCAATGTTCCCGCGTATCGATCCACCCCCAACTCTCCCAACACGAGAAAATAAAAACCGACTTTAGTTCAATATTATTTATTGGGATTATGTAACCTTATAAAAAATTTATTCATTTCCTTTTCATTCAAGCTGGATCTATAACTTCCTTTGATGCTTACATAATTAATGGAAAGCATTTTATCTGTTGAAAATATTGAATATATGAACTTATCTTGATTCATCTCAGAAAATATTCTATTCTTTTTTTTTTCGTTGAAAGGCAGCATTCAACCTCTATGTAATAGAAGTGAAGCCTCTAGCAAATATTGCCGAATAGTACTAATAAATTGTTAATAATGTACAATAATAATAGAAGTTAATAATGTAATGTTAGCGCGCACAGTAATATGAGCGAATGATACAGAGAAAAACAATATCTGCTTTCCTAAAAGATTTCTAAAGGGCTTTGGAACTAGGTTTTATAGGACGCGACCAAATGAAAATGAAGTAGAGTTTCAAAGACGGTCGAATTTTAAGATTTTTCTAATAGATGGCTCTATATGTCAGAGATTATAAAGTAATTGTGACTGTGTGCTGTTGGCAAAAGAAATGACAAAACAAGCAACCATAGATTCCTCTAGATAGGTTTAGTACTCAGCAATTCAATTTTACAAAACAAGTAACCATAGATTCCTCTAGATAGGTTTAGTACTCAGCAATTCAATTTTTGTTGGCAAAGCATGGAAAAGACATTTGCAGTCACATGTGTAAGAAATGGGTGTATATCCCAACGTGTGGCTTTTCAGTAGTAATCATAGACTAGTTTTGCATCCACGATGTCGAATCAAGATTTTTCATTATTTTATCTCCGCAACCTTTTTGGTACAAGGAGATGAGTGAGGCGGAACTTCATATACCAGTGCAAAATTTTATACATAACTAAATAAAACAAATTATTTTATCTATATTAATGTACCGTTCTTCTTCTTCTTCTTTTTTTTTTTTTGAATATAATTCCGAGTTATTTCCGGATTTTCAAACTTGTTTAGCCGAGTGTCTTTCTCCTAACTTTCATATCCATAATTACAAGATATTTGATCCTTGATCCTGGTAATTTTAACAAGGACCAGGAACAACTGCACAGTGGATCTTCAGTAAAAGCATGTTGCGAACACATGAACATTCATTTTGGCCGAAACCCAGCCATGAAATCTTCGCGGCACAGCAAATGAAAAAAAGCATGGCAGCCTAATTCATGATAAGCAAGCAGAAATAGTTATAGTTATTTAAATTAGTAAGAAAACTTATCATGAAGCTCTATATCAAGTTTCCTTTCTTAATTATTCTTGTGTATTAATACCGAAGAATCTATTCAAAAGCACGGTCTATCAGTTAGATGTTATTATGCTGTCGGGAATCAACTACCTTTTTTGCGGATTTTGGAATAATTCTCAGAAGTTGTATCTAAATATAATTGATATGCCATCCAAACACCAAACAGTTATAATACACAGAAAAGCAGACTACTGCTAGTGCAATCATTTATTTTTGGGGACAAATGCATCATGGGAATATTCTTTATTCCTAGTTTTGCGAAAGCAAGTATACGTAACCAGACATGCCTTATTAGACTTATTTGGACTGTTTGTCCCGGATTTGACTTAGATATTCTATATTTTCTTATAAGTAAAAAGCTCATGATAAAAATAAACCAGCGGTAGTGTAACTTTCCAGCATACTCTTAAATAAACTTGTCGTGCCAGAGAACGTCTTACATGGCATTGACATACAACTGTTACAAAATATTAAAGTTTTGGCATGTATTTAGCCTTATTACTGAGTCTATTTTGTCGTTCTTGGCGAGTTATTTGGCGATTAATTGCTTGCATGCGTTAATAGCATCCAAATATGGAATTTGTATTTTAGACATGGTGTTTTTTTTTTTTTTTTTAACCGATTGGCACAAAAATTTGTCAGAAAACTGGACTTGTAGCCGCGAAATGTAAGACCAAATTTGATATATTTAACACAAAAGTTTGTCAGAAAACTGGACTTGTAGCCGCAAAATGTCCGACCAAATTTGATATATTTAAATCATTGCATTTTCGAATTGTTCCGTTTCCTTGTTTCTCAAAGTACAGACAGACAGACAGTCAATCCGTAATTGAATTTGACTCAAAATCTGATATGTGTCTACACTATAGATTTTCAATACATGCACGGAATTTTATTTATCTATTTATTTTATCTATCTTTGTAATTATCGTGTTGGCTTATAGTCAAACAGTTGGACAGATGGACTTCCTCGGAACAGATTTTACTCAAAATTTGATAGAAATCTACAAATTTGATGTTAATATTGTATATCAAATTTCAAACGGCGAATCTCAAAAGGTTTTTGAGTTATCTTTGTCACAGACACACAAACAGATAAATATTTTCGATTTTTTTTTTAATTTAAGGAGGTCTAAAACGCGGAGTTTGAATTTTTTGACGATTATTATATTTTATACGACGTATACGAGAAAGTAAAAAAGCATTTGGCGACTTTCAAATGCCTTTTGTGTTTTGGAAATGTTTTTCTCAACCGAGTGAAATAAAAAATTTGATATAAAACTGCGCTTGTAGTCACAAAATCCCATACCAAGTTTGATATATTTAAGTCACTGCGTTTTGTAGCTATAACATTTACATATTTATGAAAGTACAGACAGACAATCAACCTAGTTGGATTTAGCTCAAAATTTGACAGGTGTTTGCACTATAAATGTTAAATCTGTGTACGAATTTTATCTATCTAATTCTCTTCGTTTTGCAGTTATCGTGTTGACTTAGAAGAACCAGATAGACAGACTTCCTGTGAATATATTTTATTAAAAATTTAATAGAAATCTGAAGATTTGGTGCCATACCAAATTTCAACCACCTATCTCAAAGCAATTTTGATTTATCTTTGTCACAGACTAATAGATATCTTCCAAAAATGGGTTTTTCAAATTCAAAGAAGTCTAAAACGTGGTGATTCGTCAAATTCATGAGTTCGAATTTTTTGATGATTACTTTCTCTATATAACATATAAGAGAAAGTAAAAAAGATTAATTAAATTTAACTTTTATAGAGATAAATAAAATGGTTGGTTTTAAATAAGCGTAAAAGTACAAAAGAATTCTCCTTTCCGACTTTTATTATGCAAGTATATCGATCGGCACCTTGGATTAGACGGAACTGTTATCACTTCCAAATTTTTTGTCTCTCCAACAAAAATAGTCTCGAATTGGAAAAGTGTCTCACGTACGAATTAAACATCTTCAATTGTCCCATTTTAAACTTTTAAGCAAATATTTCGTATTAAAATAAAAACAAGTTTAGACTAGACTTGAAACTAGATTTAACTTTTTGAAAAGTTAGCATCTGAAAAGTTTCTCCTTCCAACTTTTAATATGTGTATATTAATAGAATTTATAGAGATTAGTCAGCATTTAAGCTTATTTACAGTGCCGGCACCCTGGGGTGGCGAAAGAGGAAACCCCTGAGTTCAGACTGGGTTCTCATGCAAGCTGGACCAAGAGATAGAGGCTCCTCTATTAAGCAGGAGGGCGAAATTCTCTTATTTATTGTTGTTCAAATTTACCTTCTATTAATCGAGGGTGTGATCTAATATTGCAAGTTTATAATGCTTTAATAATTTAATTAGCTTTCATCAAATCATAATTTGATATACCTTTGTTGAGTTTCACAATAAACTGTTTAAAAAATTGCAGTCCAGTTCATTTTATTGAGCTACAGACAATCAGCCTGACGTAATAAAATAATAGCAAAATATCTTATTATGCTTTTTTAAACCTTCCTAGTTATTTTAAGAAATATTTGTAATGAATTATTTCATTGTTTCTGATTTTGCAATTCATTTATTTCGGAGGAGGACTTCTTATCCAAAACTCACTTTTTCAGGAATTAAATCCAGTAAATTTGATCTACTTAGATACAATTCAAAATGTAGTTTCATGTTTAGATCTTAATTTCGTAATTACATCCGATTCAAGCATGTGGTCAAAAACTTTAGTCTATGAAACCTTGAATAAAAGCAAAATATAATATCTGATGCGCTCCATACTTGCTTATTAAGATCTTAGGTGGCATTTCACGACTTCCGTGGTCGATAGCCACAGGGTAGAACAAATATAGTTCCTAAGAGAGTATTTAATGTCTTGCTGGCTGCATTATGTGGGATGTAAACACACAAAAAATCCCACTAAGTCGACGGTCGATTTGATGGTATTGGAAATTTACCGACTTCCCGCTGTTTGCCCAGAAAAAAAAATGGCTTCCAAGGGAATTGAATTTTGCTTGTGAGGCGCATGCGTAGCTAACTGGCAATTGTGAGCGGAATACGAGTAAGACATCATTTACAATTTCTGGAATCGTTTATAGGGAAAGGAAGGCACATCACTCCGTTGATTTCCTTCAAAGATTTGTTTATTTATTTATTTTCGGAAAGAATAAAAGCTAGGAGGGATTTTATACAGTTGTTGTTAAAACCTTATGTGATGGCCTTTTTTCGATAATTTTTGAAAAACATTAATGAATCGTTCATTGAATATAAATAACGGCGGGAAAAATCGCTATATAAAAAAAGTTGCTTCAAGACATCATTTTCAACAATAGCTTGTTTTCAAAAAGTTTTTTAAAGCATATGTGCTTTATTGCTTACTTTTACGATCATTCGTTTTATCAATAATTTTTTAATCCATATCTTCCCATGACTGATCGAATATAAATAACTAAAATATTTTATGCATTTGCTTTTTTTTATTAAGGAAGCAAAAATAGGGAGGACGATATATTATAATTGCATTAAACTAATTTTATAATACTTGTAAAATTAGAGATACACTTATCAACTTTACAACTATAAAATTACCTTTTCCTTTATTTGCATGTCATTTGTATAAACACACTAACCAATTTTTTAAACATATCTGAGGTATAAGGAAAGAATCCAACCACACAATTTTTTGTTTTTTAAAATAACTATAGGTTTTTTACAACTGAATTTTGATTACCGAATTAATATAAAAGCATTTCTGTCTTCAATTCCATAACATTATCGAATTAACAATAGGGACACATCTACAAGTTTATTAGAAGAAAAAAAGAAACAATTATTTTTTAAAAATATTTTTAAGAAATAATGCATTGTTAAAATATAAACTACCTTCTGAAGTTCAAAGTCATCCTGATATTTTGTGTGACAAGATAAACCAGATTTATCATGTCTTTTTCCCGGATAAATTTTTATCTTTTTGTTTAAAGACTATGCGTTCCGGGCGAACTACGTGATAAAGCCGTTGCGCAACGCTTATATCGCTAGCATTTGTTCCTGTAAAACGATAGTAGGTCCACATGAAATATCAGGGGAAAAGATATCCCCCTAAGTCTATCTTCAGCAGTCAGACTTGCATTTTTTAAAACAAATATTAGATGTTTGATTTTCCAAAAAATAAAAGAAACTACTATTTATTAATTTTGGAATATAAAAAGAAAACAACCAAAATTAAATTCATTTGCTTTATGTTGCATACAAACTGATATAACCGGCGTTGCTTTGGAATGAAACAGTTTTTGATGTTTTTTCTATGAAAAATTAACTATTCAATTAAATGGCACAGAACTTTCTTTCAAACTGATCTTATATTCCATTCATTTAAAAATATTCTATAGCTTTTTAATGCTTCAATATATATAAAAAATTAAACATTTAATGGCGTTTATTAGTCTAGCCCACAATATCGAAAAAGTGATAGGAATACAGCTTATTTTTTTAATTCAGGAATTAAGTAATATATTTCTTAAGATATCTGCAAAATTTTAAGCAAATCATTTAATAAAGATTTAAATTAAAAAGTTTTTTGATCGAATTTTTCAGACACATTTATTATTTAACGTATATTTTGGTTTCATACATGTTTTTTTTTCCAATCTTTTTTAAGCAGAAATTTAAAAATATAATTATTTTTAAGCATTTTTTAAAAAAATGTATCCTTAACTTGGCATATTTAAATCTTTAAACAATTTTTAAGTAAAATAAAACCTAAAATTTTCAAATTAAAACAAGTATTTTAAAAAAATTTCTTAATCGCATTTAAATATATGTCTTTGTAATATTTTGGCTATTTTAAATCGCGTTTACTAGAAAATTTCTGAGTTAAGCTATGTTGTTTACTTAAGCAGTATTAAGTGAGGGCAATGGAAACAATGATTTTTAATTTATGAAAAAACACTAATTGAATTATCATGGAACATTCACAAAAGTATTCTTTAAGTTCCATAGCATTTGTGAGTAAAATTTGAAGAAATTCTATTTATTATTTTGCATTTCTATAGGGTATAAAAATTCAAGCATTTCAAGTCTATTTATATAGATTAAGCTTAATTATGAAATAAACCGATGGAACGCCTTGATTTTTACTTTAAGTCATAAAATATTTTTCAAAAGTAAGTTTGCCTTGTGGAACAAATGGTAATGGCAAACACTCCAAGTTTTCATTTCTTCAACTTTTTATACATTTTTAATTACTTACACTAAATACATAATAAAAATTTTCATACCTGTCATAAAGTTGTCCAAGAAATGATAAACTAAAATTGAATAGGGAGATCTGCCATCTTCAAACAAAAAACTCGGAAATTGTATATGAATACATTAAAATATATACGAGCAGCAAGCTATCTGAACAGGATTCCCACATTTGATTTTGGTCTTTTCTTAATTTGGAGTAAAAGCAGTGGCGTAATTTAGGTGGGTCAGGCAGAGCAAATGCCCTGGGCGCCATTGTCAGGGGGAAAGAAATTGCAGAATGAATTATTTTGAATTAAGAGAAAAGTATGTGTTTATTCTTAAACTCCCATTCCTGGGATTCTTCAAAATTAACACGATTTTTTCCTCTCATTTTAATATATCGATATATTCAATTTATTTCAGAATTTCGAGAATTCAAGTCCCTAATTAAGTTCCCTGCATTCACTTGACTTCTGACTTTAACAATCGAATTATGTAAGGGTAAAGATATATATAGAAAGACAAGTGGGTGAAAGAGAGTAATGGAGAGATATTTGATAAAAACAGATTTTTAAGTAATTAGAGTGCATAGGGTGAAAGTAATCAACATGATATTGGATTTGATATTAATAAATTCATTAGAGAATATTTTTATTCATCGAGTCTCCCCATTAATTAGCAAAAAAGTGATTAATATTTTGAAAAAACTAAGAGATTACTTAGAAATTCCAAAAATTAAAGTGAATCAGAAGACCGAGAAATAAATTTCACTAAAAATAAAAATACTCAGTGTACTATTAAAAGTACCATTAAAATAAAATTTTGCTGTGATGGAAGATAGTATGGATAGAATAGCAAATTATTTTTCGGTTATTTTCATTACTTCTTAAGGCCGGAATTGATATATTTTGCAATTAGTTAGAACTGCAAAATAACAAAACAGAAAATTTATAGGTGTTTTTTGTTTGTTTGTTTGTTTATCTTTCACATACACACACATAAAAAATATTAATGTTTGAAAATGAAATCTTTACCATTAATTCGATTATATAACCAGCTCATTGTAGTCGAAATAGAAATAAAAAGTATAAATATAATTAAAAAAATCGACAATTTTTTCGACATTCAAATTGAATTCCGAATTTTTACTTTTCTTATTTTTTTAATTGTCTATTTAATTTAAAAATAATAATTTTCTGTTTTTTTTAAACCAGTACATTTCTTCATAATTCAAATAAATAATAAAGGCTTTAATCAATATCCTATAGTCATTTTTTATATTTTAAGTGATTACAAAATCGATTGCTGAATTTCTTTCATATATTTAATTCAAAGAAGAAAAGGAACCAAAGTCTTAAAATATATTTCCTTTAGAACAAAGCATGCCAAAGTCTTCCGTGATATATTATCCGAGTAAAATGTTCAACTCAATTTTGAAGTAAAAAGAATTCAAAATGAAAAATCAGTTTAAATTTTACAATACCTGCTACTGACTCGAATGTGATAAAAAAAATGCTATATCCTACCATTCCGCTTTTTTCTTTCCAATATTAAAATCAAAGAGTTACCTTTTATATTTTATAAAAAAGATTTTCTAAATTCTGATTGGTGAAAAATATTTTTTATTTAAATTTCAGTTTTTGGCAAAAAAATTGATACATTTTTTGATATATATAAAATTCTAAAATATGTACTATTGCATCAAATATTCTTATGAAGGTGGACTTTGGATTTTCATATGTAAATTATACTTGAAACATTGTTTAGTAATTATCTTTTTGAGTATTTATAATTAGTCATTAAAAAATAAAACAAAATCTAGGCAAATCATGAAACAAAGCATGCAGTTCTATTATATAATTAAACAAAATGTTAATATTGTAGGTAAATATGCATAATTTATAATACTTGTCTAAATATTTATAAACACGAAAAGTACACAAAAATTTTAAATTATATCTAGTTCCAACGAGCAAATTGTATTAATTTAATAATGACAATCAATTTAAATTTAATTATTTAACTTCTGCCATGCTGGAAGCAGTAATTACTACTAGAAATCCTTTCCCGCAAGAAATAAATCGAAAAATAGGCCAAAAAATTATTTTATAAAAATGCATTACTGTTAGAACAAGACTTTGATTAATTAAAAACAACCCTTAATCACTCCCCTTTAATAAACTCAAGGTAATCATTTTATTTTTGTATTCTATATATGAAATACGCTATGCCAAATTAATTTTGGAATCAATCGCGCAAGAGAAAAAAGGGTCACATCTCAGCATAAGACGACGTGCAATTCAGATATTATAAAACACTGCGATCGCATTATGACGGAGATTTTTCGTGATTTCACTTTATTCAAATAACTAGCCACCTTTTACGACTAGGCGGTTCGCCAATTTTAATGTTAATGAAGAAGCTATTAAAAGACAAGTTGTCAGTTGTCTTTTAATAGCTTCTTCATTATAATATTTTTCGGATTAAATTTTTGATAGTCATATAATTCACTCATACTATTATAAAAGCTTTAAGCCATAATGTACTAAGTATCTCTCTAATTTTCTGTGAGTTCCCCTAAAATTTCCACTTTAAATTAAAGTGGAAATGATTAAACTGTATTTAATATAAAAATCAATATTTGCTGAAACTAAGCATTTTTTTTTTTTTTAAATATGAATACTGAAAACAGAATCGTTCGGCATTTCAGCCTTATGTGTACTACAGAAAAATTTTCCTAATTTATGTAATATCTCAAGAAATATTCAACAAAAATTTCTTATCTTCAACATAAAATTCATATTTTAGTTTTAAAAGAATTTAAATGACAGGGATAACAATATTTTATTTTATTCAGTCTATAAATATACTTAAAAAAATTATGAAATTTTATACTGTCCTTTAGTTTTAAAGAATTTTATTCTGTGAAATATGCTTAACACTTCAACTTTTAAATAAATAAATAAACGTTTTTATCTTCTGCTATCAAATCTAATCAATTTTTGAATAGAATAGTTTAGAACAATCACCATTTTCATAGTCTTAAGCCAATCAGTCTTGAGAAACTCTGGTCGCTGATTGGATATCATCTTTGAAACGGTCGATGAAGTAGTCTAAACTTGCCTGTTTTTATTGAATAGTGGTATTCAAATTTTCATAAATCAGTCAGTTTTTGTAACTGAGTAAGTTGATTGAACGGCAACTCTTTTTATTTCAAATATTAATGTCTGAAGAATTCTTTGTTAAATATGATTCACAGAGCAAATAATCTAGATAAAAACTTACATTGGTAATTTATTAGGGCATTTATAGACTTAAGTTACATAAAATAGAATTATTTATTTCATTTAAACCTTTTTAATACATTTATTTCTATTACTAGCCGCCTTTGGCGACCAGCCGGTTCGCCAATCTTAATGTTCGTTTAAATTTTAATAATTAAATATTTTACGCAATTCCAACTTTAATAGATTCTTCATCAAAATATTTTAAAACTTCAAATTTTGATAGTCATATAATTCACTCATAATATTATAAAGGCCTTCAGTCATAACGTAATATGTATCTCTCTCATTTGCTGTTACCTCTCTTAGAATTTATGCTTTAAATTAAAGTGGAAAGAATTAATCTGCAATTAATATCATAATATTTTTTACTGAAAAGAAGCATTTTTTTATAATATGATTACTGATAACAAAGTCACTGAGCGTTTAAACTTTATGGGCACTAAAGAATATCTTTCTTAATTTGTGTAATATCTCAAGAATTTGTCAACAAAATTTTCTCAGATTCATCATGAACAGATCGATTAATTAACAATGTTTAATTTTTAATGCATCAAACACTAAGAAAATAAAATGAATCGTTTAAAACAGGTTTAAAAAAATACTTAAAACTATAAGCATATACAAAAAAATATATAACTAACATAAACACAATTTAATTACAAAAGCATGCAACTAACCTAAAAATAATTTAAATCATTGAAAA
>JAPMOR010026363.1:146761-170554 GCA_026543865.1 Argiope aurantia | reverse complement strand
CAACTTACCTAAAAATAATTTAAATCATTGAAAACAGGTTAAAAAAACTACTTAAAAAACGAGGTAAAAACTACAAGCATATAAAAAAATATATAACTAACAAAAATACAATTTAATTGCAAAAGCATGCAACTTACCTAAAAATAATTTAAATCATCCGTTGATAATGGTTGTCATGTCAACAATCAGAACACAATGCGCATGAGTGAATTTTCAACGAAAGTTACGGTAACGCAAATGCATGAATTTTTCTATGCCAGTTGGGGTAACGCTATGCAGATTAGAAATTTTTAATTTCCTTTATTCTGTTTTATTTTTATTCAAAAGTACTTCAGAATGAATCTGAAAGATGGATTAATTAAAAATGTTTAATTTTAAATGCATAAAACATTAAGAAAATAAACAGAATCCTTTGAAATAATCGGCCGAAAATTTTTAACCCTAGCCTCATTACTGTTGGGGGGGGGGACTGAAGCCTTACTCATTTGGCGGTGGGGAAAATGGAAGATTTTTTTGGAGGGAAAGTTAGTTTTTAATTAATAATTAAAATTCTAATTAAAAATTCAAAAAAAGGGACCCCAGGTGCACATTTCCGACCTCTAAGGTATACATGTACCAAATTTGGTAGCTGTAGGTCAAATGACCTGGCCTGTAGAGCGCCAACACACACACACACATTGAGCTTTATTTATAGGTATAGATTAAAGGTTTACAAATTAGCCGTTTGGCCCTTAATTGAAAGGATATATATTAAATTATGTTTGCCTTAAATAAAGTTGATTCATTGAGTTAATAAAGTAAATATCGTAAAAGATCATACAAAAACTTTGACTTGCATTTTTTTTAATAAAGTATTATATTTCTTATTTATTTTATTTTATTCAGACACCTGCTGAAAATTATTTTATATATTTAATAGGTTTAATTTGAATAATAATTAACTTTTTTTTTATTTGCGCTTTTGTCAACGTGATGGCAACACATTGATAAAAGCTCATTTTTTCCCTATTGATGCGTAACGTACTGATGCAGCTTAAATTTTATTTTTATTTTGGGTAAAATAAATTGTTCAGAAATATGGTTAGAACATTTTTTTTAAAAAAGAATTCATTAAAAAAGGAATTTAATTTATAGGTTGAAACATATAGGTTAAAAGAATAATTTTTTGAACATTAACCAGGATGTTAAAATCATTTTTGTGCAATAATATTTTCGGAAGTCCTCGCAAAATACGCCGACATTTCGTCTATTTTTTAATTAATTACAATTCCAATTAAAAATTCAAAAAAAATCGCTCTGCTATGCACATTTCCGACCTCTAACACATTTATCTTTATTATAAGTATAGATTTTTTTTATACATGCTTATTTTTTTAATCATTTTTCTTTTTCTTTGCATTATAAAAGATATTACATATTAAAAAAATAAAATAGATCAGAAATATTAATTTTATTTTTGAAATGTTACTTAACATTTTTGTATATTTTTTAATATCTTGCAAATATATTTATCATGTGAAGTGAATGACAAGACGATTGTAAAAGTATATCTATAATCATATGATAAAGAAGTCACAATCCAGTTTAGAAATCCCGAAAATGACATACAGAATGATTAGGGCACTTTAAAAAAAAACTTTTAGAACAATCTGGTAAAATATATCGTTATATCTAGTTTGGAATACATGAAAAAAGATAAAAAGTGATAAGGAATCTTATCTTCTCTCTTTCCCTTTGAATTTATAATCACTGGATAAAGTGGATAAAAGAATTCGTGAAAAGAAATCGCATGACACAAAGCAGTGTAAGTGACTTCTTCACTACTTTTTTCGTAATCTGAACGAATAAATCCGATACATTTAACTCCGTGATAAAGTAATAGGATGGAATAAGTGCTTTGGACCACTTTGACTAAATTCAAAATAGATCTATAGTGTTGGTGAAAAGACTAACCTTTCCAATTCCATTTATCTGCGTATTAATGTTTTTCAATTATCACGTTCAAACGAATACGGACAACAAGGAAACAGAAAATTTACCTGTGCTTAATTTATAATTAGAAAAAAAATACAATTTTGGTGTAAGAATCTAAGAATAAAAGCCTACCATTTAGCTAGTTGCATTTTCAGGCATATACAAACGATCAGGGTGGCAGATAGACTCCAACAGTTTGATTTGATTTGAGGTTTTATATCATAAGAAGCCATATGAAGGTCATACTAAACCAAACAAGTTTATTTCTAGTTCAAAGTTTAGTAAAAACAGTCTCTATTAAAATGTTGAAAAAATAACCACTGATAAAATTATGACAAACTACAATGTCATAATAAAATTATGATAGTGAGATCAAATTAAAGAATAAAATCCTAAAGATTTAAAAAAAAAAGGGGGGGGGGTTCTCATGTGAGTGCCTGCCAAGCAACGATGACAAAATCACTGCTGTTGTTTGAAGTAAAACAACCGCTGAGCATTAAAATATGGTCATACAATAAGGAAATGATAAACTGTTGCTCCACAGTCACAATGTGGACACATTGGCAATTGATCATTTAATAAAGATGCTTGTGTGAATCTAGTGTGACCGATTCTCAGACGAGTTAAAATTGCGTCATGTTTTAGAATATTTAAAGAAGGCAAATATGAAATTTTTTAGTTTCCGATTCCCATTGAGTTTGCCAGTTGATGCAAAGACAGTGTTTTGCCTGTTTCTTCAAATCGCATGCAGGTATGAGTGTTTCTACAAAAAAGAATTGCTGAACATTAGCCTGCTCATTACCACATATTCCCATATGGGGTGGTATCCAGCAGAATAAAACTGTAAAGCCTCGAGAGAGAATCTTATGCGAGTCCAAAACCTCAAAAATCATCAGACTACAATGGCGAGAATTCCCCCCAAAGTTGACACAAATCTACAATTTTGGTGTAAAAACCACATATCAAATTTCAATTATTTAACTAGTGTTTTTGAGTTAATACGTTCAGAGACAGATTTACAAAACACAACTTGAAGAATAAACACAGCTCGAAGTTAAATAAGAACAGGAAAATACTTTGTAGTCGAGTTGTTAATTTATTCTTGCTACTGTTAATAAGATTAATATTGCCACATTATTGCATTAACTATCATATTAAATTACTCAGATATTTAAACAATTTCTTTTTTCTAAATGAAATACCGCTTTAAAAAATTGTTATCCTCTGATATGCAAATAAAAACATTCCATTTTTGAAATATTAAGATTTTTAGGAAAACAACACAACACAAAAACAGATCTGCTAGAATTCGCTTTTGCCAAAATATAGAAGAGGCTCCTCATTGTCATGTTGTGCATGGAATTTTGAAGTCATGATTTAAATAATCAATGTGCAGAAAACCTCAAAATTACAGTCCAAATGGCTTTCATATTCAGTATATTTTTAAAATCACAGAATGAATAAATTATGATTTTCTAAATAATATTTTAAGAAATATATAGTCCGGGAAAAATTTATATATATACATAGGGCAATAAATATGAAGAAAAGGACAATATTTTATTGTAAATATACCTCACTAGCATATGTTAGTAAACATTTCTTTAATGCTCAGTAGACCTTTGGGGCATTTCTGACACATTATTATTTTTTTTTTTTACAGATTTTTTTATTGACATGGCTCAGTTGGCCTTTCATATTTTGCGTTTCAGCAACAACATTCCTGGTTAAAGGAAAGTTGCCTCTTTTTAATATAATCATTCTGGAATACAACGAAAAGGAACAATTACCCTTTTCATATTTACACTGAGTAATGTATTGCCGAGATTTGGCGAATAAAATTCCCGCCAACTTAGCAAATAATTAGCGCCAAGCATAACCTTGAAACTTGGCTGTGAAAATGAAAATATTCCAGAAATATTTAAGGATTGCAAAGATAGGTTTCAGAAATTGTCTGGCTGCTGATTCGACAAGTCTAGCAAGATAAGTCAACTCGCTTGCGTTTAGACAGTGATCGATTGTTTTTTATATAGTAACAGCAATTAATATTTTAGCAAAAATACTTTCATATATAATCTCTGAAATTGCATTATAATACAGGATACGTTGCAGTACATTATATTGCCTGGTTTTCGCATGGCATCTTTCCAGTTAATAGAATAGGTCATTTCATAACACGTACAAATTCTAATCATTCATGTAATTTGTAAATTTTCTAAAAAAAATTATTTTTATATATATAAAAAAATAGTAACTCGAAATCCGTTAAATTAACCTTTCTTGGAAAAAGATGCACCTCACGCTCATTTCCTTAGTGAGTTCCAGATTCGATAGAATCGATTCATCCGATTGAAATAAAAATTACCACTCATCATTTTTTAGCATTCCAAAATCGCTCTTTAATTATAATTTGAACTATTAATAATAATGAAATATTTCCACATTCAAGAAAAAATTTTAAACGAACAAAATTATTGTTATCAAAAAAGCACTAATGCCATTATTCAATGCACAGTTTTAAAAAAAATGGCTCCCCAATTTAATTTTTACGTTTATTTTAAATAATAAGTAAAGCTTGAATAATTAAAAATGATGAATACATAAATGTAAGCATTACTTTATGTGAAGCAGAATGCAGTTTGAAGCCAGTGAAGAGACTTGCTATTTCGTGACGTCGTTTTATTTCATTTTTTAAGAAGCAGGCATATGTACAAGCGATGAGCACACAGAACGACACAGAAAAGGAATGAAGAAAAAGCTCTTGGACATTTTATCCCTGGTCTTATATAACCTATAATTTTGATAGGGAAAACATTTCTTCATAGTGCTAATATATTACGAGATTTCGATAGGGATTTTCGTTACACGCGCAGAGAAGGCAGGGAAACACAGGGAGATTTTAAAAAAGAATTTGCCTCATCAGAGGTATTTTGCTTCTTCACGCGGAGTGTGGGAAAGTTACACTTTTAGCTGATTCAGCAGTTTAACAAAGCTTCTCTTGAATTAATTAAGTAGAGACAATGGAATTGGATCACAAAATAAGAGAATATTTTAGAATAAAGTTACTATGGGCTAAATTAAGATAAAATCTTGAAAATTAATTAAATTGAAATTAGAGTTAAAATATCATTACATAAATATATTTTTCTTTAGTAAGATATCTTATATGATTTAATAGCACTGATCAAGTGTTCAAAATACATTTCCATAAATTAGTAATACAAACACCGCAAAATCAAGGATTTTATTATTATTATTATTTGTAACAAACATCCTTTCTTCACTGAACATTTGTTATTCTCCAATTTATTAACTAGAAAATATGCATCTAGTAAGTGTAGAAGATTTTGATCAAAATAAATCCAATTGTGTATTATATTCCAATATAATATTATTTTATATTGCATTCCAATATATTAGGACCAAATACGTGAAATTATAGTAGCAAATAAGTGTATAATGGATAAACAGGGGGGAAAAAGTCTCAGCCTAAAATAAAGATTCAAAAATTACAAAGCAGTTTATCAAATTAATGTCTCAATTTGAAATTGTATCAATTATTAAAGAAATGCTTTATTTTTTTTAACAATTGGCAATCTTAATAATATTAAGATTATTATCTTTTATTTTTATTAGCAAAAATTTTAAGAATTCATAAACAGTCTTTGAAAGCTTAAAATGAATTATATTCTGATAAAATATTTAAACTATAAATAATTATTTTATTTAATCTAATTTTATTTAATTTATTAATTCTAATCATTTAACACTGATCTGCAGACATAGTCATAGTTTTCCCTAATCATCATTGAATAATCATTCTATTGATGTGCTTTGTGCAATGTAGTTTCATGTAAATATATAATTAGGTTATTAAATCTGATTAATTAAAGAAATACTACTTATTTACGGCAATTTTTGTTTTGTTTTATCAGAATTTGAAAAAAAGTATTCTAGAAAATATTACACTTGAAAATTTCCTATAAAACAACAAACTTCTTAGTCATTTTAGAATTAAAAATACACACAAAAACTAATAAATAGATCAAGAAAACTGGATGCCTTTAATGCTTTTAACTAAATATTCATATAAATAAATTCAAAATTATGCTAATTATTTTAAGATGAATTTTTAACATAAAAAAAACCAATTTGTTCCAATATTTACAAAAAAAAAAAAAGTTAATTTTATTAAAGTATTATATAATGACATTTAAAAACTTTATTGCATGTTCTTTTATTATTGCTAAATGAGAATGAACACAAATGGTTTTACATTTACTATTTTCATTAACAGTTAATATAAAAATAAAATAAGAAATGGGGAGAAAAAATTTTCTCCAAGTTTATTAAACAACAAAAAAAATTCATGATTAGGGGGGGGGGATGAGATAAAATACTAAAAACTTGGTTCAGCTAATCAAATTATTTTTATAAAATATGTGTTCATTGTTTAAGTTACTATGTCAGTATTTCGAAACAAATTGCATATGTTATTGTATCAGTAATTCAAAATACAGTAAGTCAAACATACAAGAGTAATGATTTTAATGAACTCCATCATACATTACAAATGAACATCTACACCTAACTTAGGCATAGTAACTTAGAAAAAAAAGTTCCTAGAAGCTTATTTTTGAATACAGAATCTCTTAATATGAGGAATTATTTATATGCAACAGTACTAAAATTAACAAGCACACCATGTTCCCTTCAGTTGTATAATGTATATACACGATGGCTCAAAATCACAGTAAAAATCATCAACCATATTTTAATTTGTCTACATTGATCATTTTAGATTTTTACTATCACAAGTTGACACACTTAAAACACAAAAGGGGAAAAATAAGCATCTTAAACAATGTTTGCAAAATTATGAGAACACTGCATACAAATGTGCTTTTAGTGCACTGAGTGGGATTCACAGGAGAAAGGGGAAAAAAAGCAAAAGAAAACTTTTGTCATAATGTGTTTCAATTAAAATAATACAACATGCAGTCAACAACAAATACAAAATTGTCAATCACTAAAAAAATAACAGCCTTGAGATTTTAAAAAAGATAAGTAAATCCCCTCCCAAAAAAAAAGCATTTTGAATGATAGAACATTTGACTGAAGCAAAATTTTACACAGTATAGCATCACATATAACATCAAACACATTCCACACATGACTTATTCACATCTATTCTATGATTCATTAAGTGAATGAAAATCAAAATTTAAAACTATAAGAAATATCAAAATTTCTGCATTACACACTCTATGAATAATTGTGGAGAAATATTTAAACTTTTTTTTTCTTTCCTATAAACATGATAATATCTGACAGAATTTTATTACATATTTAATAACTACATAGTATAATCAAGCTCACCAAGCATATTTATGAGAAATGAAAAAGTATTAAATAATGCAAATCCAATTTAATGGACTAATAATCATTTTATTTTATGTACTTTTTCCCACTACTGATACTGAAAAAAACTGAATAACTTTTAAAAAAATCTGTATTTTCATAAAAATTATTAATACTGATTTGAATACAATGATATTATTTACGATCTGCAATAATATCATTGACATAACATTTCTCAATGTATATCTAATGATTATAAAATCTACTTTATAATTGTAATATTTTTATAAAAGATATGTACATTTCTTTGAAGATGCAATAGTCTATTTTGGTCAACATAATAAATTTATTACTTAATATTTTTAGTATGCTAATCTGTAATAAATTACAAATGGATATTAAAGAAAAAAAATTTAATGTTTCATTAATAGTCAATATTTCAGATTTTTTAAAGCTTTTACTTAGAAAATGTCCACACTTTTAATTAAATGTTGACAATTTTAAAATGCAAACTACAGTTCATCATTGATTTACAGTTAAATAAATTTCAGCATTAAATCGTCCTTAAATATTACATTCCATTATACTAATTACATTCTATCATCCAGCTAATAATAATAATTAATCCTCACTCATTTCAAATTGTAAAAATAATAATTTCAAAGCATATTTTTTTTTAAATGAAGGAAGACGACTTTTAAAAAGCCAAATAATCTTTACAATAATGCAACTATCTTTTATTAACTGTATATCTTTTTTTTAGAACTAAAAAGCTATACAGATAATAAAATATATAGTCAAATATTAAATAAAATCATAAATCATCTTTTTAAATATTGACATTTTTAGAATCAAAGCATTTTTTTATCTCTTTAAGAGTAACTTTTAATAAAGTGCAATACAATAAAACAATATTAGTCACCAAGTCATTGATCACCGAGAAATGATCTTATTAAAATTCTTAATTCTTATTTAGAATAAAATATTCCTAATATCTTTTTTATTTAAAGAATTTATTTATGATATTCTTTAAGAAAATTTTAAGCTAATAATTGTTATATTAAATATTTAAAATTATTGCAATCATTTCATATAAATGCTCTCAAGATATAGAAATGAAATAGAAACACCAATTCCACCTGTGTAGAATTTCTTGAAGATAAAAAGTATGTAGTACATATTTCTAATATTGATTGAAAATAAATATATATTCATTAAATAAATTCTAATTTGAGACTAGTCCAAGATGATATAATGATTAAATTAAATATTCATAACAGTCAGAATAAATTCTTATGCAATATAAAAATTATCATTTTCTTCTCTAAATAAAAAACAGTTAAGTTATTTACTAATTAATTAATTAATCAATTTTTTAAAAAAAATTATGAAATATTATTTATATATGGAAAATATCTATTGGCTTTCATTAAAAAATCGTTTAAGAAATTACTGATGGAGGCAGAACAAAATATATCATATAGAAAAGTAAATTTAGTAGGCAAATACTTTCATTTCATAATAACTTATAGATTTATAAACTAATTTTAAAATAAAAAATAATTTGTTTGATTTTATAGTAAAAAGGAACTTGAACACATATGCACCAAGTCTAAAAACAAAATCAAAATAAAATTCTTTACGACACTATATAATAACTTAATAGAATATATAACTCAAACAAAATCTGTACAATCAACTAAATAAACATCGATTATGTACATTAGATATTTATATTTCATATTTTCTCGAATGGCACTTGGAAACTTTTTAACACTCTCTGAATAACTTCCATGGAAACCAAAAATTTAAAACGAGTATTCAAATAAATTTTTTTTTCAACTTAATGTACTTGCTAGCTTTAAAAATAAAAGAGAATATTTTAAATATCATGCATTCTAATACATATTTGTCATAATTTCAAGATCTAAAAATTAAAAGCTCTGAAAATAAGATTCTGACATTTCAAGAATCTGAACACCATACATATTTTGTACCAAGAAATTATATCAATTTAAAACTTGAGCTCAAATACTTAAAAATTAATGAATTTTAATAAATCCTTCTAGTTTAACAGGAACTTCACCTTCAAATAAAATGTTTTTTTCCACAATTTTTCGAGCAGCTAAGCACTTCAATGTCACATATTGCAAATGATTAATTGTACATTCATTTATACTTTGTAACATATAATGAGGGTGATTACCATTTCCATTTCTACGATCAATGTGAGCCCCATAATTCAAAAGCACTTCTACAACACCGGGTTGAAAATTTAATGGAAGAGAAGCTATATGTAAAGGAGTACTGAGATTGTAATTCACAGCTTCTACATCTGCACCACACTGAAGCATTAGTTCAGTTACACCAGGATCAGGAAATATTGCATGAGGGTCTTCAAAAAAAGTATTTGTTTTCATAGTATTTGACTTTGAAACAACTAGATGCAGCAGAGTATCTCCCATGGAGCTACGAGGCTGAAGGCTTATCACATCTCTTATTATTTGCCTCATTTCTATAACTTCTTGTGGAGTTTTAGGAATGACATAGAGGACATAAAAAAGATGTGTCACTACTTTCAGAATTTTATCAAAATTGTCCTGTTGTCTCTTGAATAAAGGTCTAACATTTAGGAGTTCTTGTGATTCTTTAAACCTTACTACTAGAAGACGAATAGAGTCAAAGACATCAGCAAATTGAATCTTTTCCCGCAGTAAACCAGCATTGTGTTTTTCATGAAGATCTAGAAAGAGGCGGACAAGAGCCTGGGCAGCAAAACACACTTCACTATGAAGAAGACTGTCTTTTTGGATACGTAAATCTAAAGCATACCGCCACAGGTCTATGCATCTCAGGTATTGCAAGCTATCAGCATACGCTGCACCTCGATACATTAATCGGAAGATCATATCTCGATGAAGAGGTCCAAGTATTCTTTCACACACAAGTAAAGATTGTATGCGCATGGCATCTAAATCTAAAACCAAGTTCTCCAACTCTTCAACAGTGGTAAATTCAACTGCATAGAGATGAGAAGCCTTCCTAGGGGCAAGCTTCTTCTCTATACGGGCATTTGGATTACTATACCTTAACTGCAAGGCCGTCCGCCAATGATGTAAAGCCTTTCTCAAATCGTGGTGTTCTTCAAGAAAGGTAGTACCCATTAGTTCGTGGGCCTCAGCAATTCTTTCCGTTGAATAGTTGTACTTGGAGCAAAGATATTCAAACACATGTGTTGCACTCTTCAAACAAGCAGTTTGCAATGCATCATCACCATATCTGCTTTTGATAAGTGGATCAGCCCCGTTTTCAAGCAACAATTTTGTCGTTTCAAATCGGTGCTCCTGTATTGCATAGTGGAGAGCTGTTTTGAACTGGATATCTTGGGCATTGACTTCTGCCCCATGTTTGATAAGAAACTCACAAAGAGGTACACTCTGCACAGAATTTATCAAACATGTTCCACCATTATAATTAGGTTTCAAAATATCCGCATTGTGCTCCACTAAATACTTTACTATATCATAATGAGTCATAAAACATGCTGACCTTACTGGCGTTGAACCGGTATCAGATACACTGTTTACATTGGCGCCGTGCTCCACTAAACACTTGACAACACTCAGTTTACCAGCTACAGATGCACACCATAAGGGGGTAACAAAATGAATGGATCTATCGTCAGGTACTTCATACATACCCCTTTGTTCAACATCAGCATCGCAGTATTCAATGAGGTATTCCACAATTTCCACGTTACCTTTTTTGCAGGCAACGAACAGTGGCGCACAGCCTTCTCGAATTCGGGATACGATTTCACGGCGCTCTTGCGGGCCAAATCGCTCGAGCCTACTCCTCAGATTGTACGAGAGGCGAGCACCAGGCGCTGCAAGTCGGCACTCAGTGTACAACTCATTGAAGAGAACTTCCTTCATTGCAGTTTCAGGTTTAGATGGAATCCACATGATGGACAGTAATCTAGATGTCGAACGAGAAAGAAGGCGTCGAAATACTTCACAATCACATCTCACGCGAGTACTTGTTTCTCGGAGACGGTTCGACATCCACTGCCGAAATGACCCCAGAGAGAGAAAATATCACGCAGATGATCAGCCATTGCTTGGAGCGGATGTACACGCTCATTGGATGACGCGGCAAGCAACAACGCCGCGACGGCACGCTTTGCGCATGCGTCAAATCGAACGTAAATCCAGTTTGGGACGATTTGAATTTTATATGGGACCGTTTGATAGAGAGTTGCACTTTCACTCAATTACTTCAAAAAACTGAAAGCGTAATTCAAAACTTGAAAAGATTACAGTTTATGTGCGAAAAACATTCTTTATCTTTGAAAGTTTATACGAGATAAATTTTATATATTTTTATTTTGAGGAATGTAACAGATTTTTTATTCTCTCTTCTAAAAGAAATATTTCATGCAACGATTGAAAGATTTTTCTAATAAGATGGCTTGCAATAAAAGTTTTATCGTGAAAGTGCCAATTTTCATTTGCTAATTTTTATTAAATTTTGAAATATTGCATACAATAGAATTTTACGTAACTATAGTCTACAATACATTCACATTTTTTCACTTTGTCGTAAATTTAATTTTATTAATAAAAATATACATTGATATTTTTAAAAAAATACATTTTCTTTAGAATATAAAGATCATATTTAAAGCAATTAGATTTAAATATCAACCACTGATTGTATTTTAAAAATGGATTAAAATAAATTAAAATTCCCTTTATTTTAAATTTGGTCCCGACAAATATGACTAAATAATATTAAAAGAAATTTCTGCATTTGTCATGGCAAAAATTTAATTTACTTTGATGATTTTTAAAATTTAGTAATTGTTTATTATTTCTTAATAAAGTTGGTAAAAAATTATTAATAGGTTTAATAATATTAATTTTTAATAATTTAAATTATTTCTCAATAAAATATGGAGACTACAAAAAAGGATGCAAATGATGAAGAATTTCAGCAAATGAAACATTTATTTTCTTTTATGTTAAAAAAGATTTCCATTGCTATATTTTCACATAAAATTATTTTGTAATTAATTTTCTTGAAAAAAATAGAGCTATTCATTCGTAATTCCTAGAAAAAAGAAATGAAATCATGTAAAAAAAATTTCTCGATATACTTTTATTCTGACAGATTAAAGAAATGTTAATTGAAAAATTTGTACTATCTAAGCTTAGATTAAAAACAAAATTCAATACTTTTTCTCCAGAGTTTCATAATTCTTATTTTACAGATAAGCTGCTGGAATTTGACTCGTCTCTCTTTTTGAAGATCGCAGTGATTATCTTGAACCATCTGCGCGAATAAATAACCGAGAGACATCTGCTGTAGTTCGCTTTTGCGAAAGTGTAGAATGGGGCCCTCAAATTCGTGTCGTGGATAGAATTTTGTAGAATGTTGGGTTGGCCAAGGCCTGTGTCTGAACACGAGATCTTAGGAAGAGCAAAAGAATCTCTTATGTATATAACTGTCAAATTCTTAAAGCACAAAAATATGTACTGTTACTGTAGAAAAAAATTGCTGTGCTTAAATTAATAGGCCCAAGCTTCTATTCCAAAATTTATTCTGTTTAAAGACTGAAGACCATGTAGTATTCTATAAATTAACTATCTTTAAAAGGTTTATATCAGATATGTTATTTATTAAAATTTTATCAAACACCATTCTTATTCAGACAATACAGTTTTTTCAAATGGAAAAATTAGTTGATGTTCTGAATATTGTTATATTACAAAAAAAAGTAAGTAAGAAAATGAAAGGGAAGAAAATGAAAATTTTACTTCATATTCATTTTTATTTCATAACTGACAAACGCAAGTTTATAATTTTAAAGCAGAATATTTTTAATTAATTTTCTGAGAAATATTTCAAAACTGTATTTAATAATTTTCTGAACATTTTAACTTTAACACATATTTGAACTGGGTGCTTTTTAATGCTTAATCAAATCCTAGACTTCTTGCTTCATGTCATCAATGATTTATTTGTCTATTGATAACGGCAACCAACCTGTTTGCTTGGTATTTTATCACGAATTTGTATTTGAGTCTTTAAAAAAACCTGAAGAAGCACAGCTTTAAGAGAAAAAAAGTTTATTAGATGATGCCTTTGTGCATGTAAGTACAAAAAAAGACTTATGACATACATTTTTATGATAAATAGAGCATTATATTAGCTTTTTTTTTCTTTTGTAAGTTTTACATCATTTCTCTGCTTAGTCCACTGAAAAAAAAATATTTATTATATAAATCTTTATGTATACTTCTAACTTTAATGCATGGAATTTTGTTTTATTTTAACCTGTAGAAATATTTTGGTTTTGGTTTAATCATATTGTATCGCCAGTGGTGTAGCGAGAGAAAGAGACACCCGGGGCATATTATTATTATTATTATTGTTTTGCTTCCATTATTGTTTTTGCACGTGTAATGGCGCTCTGCCTTTGGTTTTATTTATGTGTATATATATATATATTTCCTTTTTATCACAATTGATTTTAAAAAGTGCAGTCTGGATTATCTATACCTTTATTGTACCCCCCGTCGTTACTCCACAGTATATCGGACTGTTAAGAAATAAAGCTATTTCTAGAGCACATTAAGATTTCTCTTTTTACTCAGGACTGGAGGTGAGAGAGACGTTTCATGAACTCACGGCCAGGCTAATTTACATTTCATTTAAAAGTCTTTGTTCACTGCGCGTGAGATGTTTCTTGTAAGCGTGAACGTGACCACGAGCTCTTCTAACAGATAACCTTCATGTTTAAATCGCGGCGCGATTTTTTTAACATTCAAGATGTTAATCCCTTTCCGGGTATTGATGTCAAGAGCCATTTTCCGAACATTGCACTCAAAACAATCGACTCGACTCACTAGTTTATTTATCTGCCAATAAGGTTCGGTTGCACTGTAACATCTTCTGTCAGTGCAGGAACGCAAAGTATTCTTTAGCTCTTTGCTAAAATTATAAAAGTAATTCTTTTGTAACTTCTTTATAATAGCACTCAGAATTTAAATCAAAATTGATATATAATTTACTTCAGCAAAAAATAATTAAATTATAACTAAGGTGATACGTTTTTTGGAACGTTTAGAAATAATATGGATACTTTTCATGAATTGTGATTGTACAAAATAAAGCCTTATTCTCTGAAATGATGCTCAAATTTAAAATTATGCCTTATTTTAATTAAAATCTATTTAATTTGATCATATAATCTCAAAATAATCTCATGGAATATTTCAAAATTAATTCATATCATATTTTTAAATGAAAAAAAAAATTGGGAAAAATATATCATTTGAGGATCAAATATGAGAAGTGATAAGAATCCTCAATTTCAATCATTCGAGCACTTGTTTTCTTTTAAATGAATGATAGTCTTAAATATATATTCTTTCTTTTTACACTTATTACTTATTTACTATATATTATACTTATTTTAATATACTTATAAAAAGAAATGCTTGCGATATCCAGATAAATACCTACAGCTGAGAAATGCACAAATAGTTATAACAGTGACTCAGTATGTCTTGAAGCCCGAATTTTAAAATCTAGTACAGAGATTTTTTTATTTAATGTTTTATTATTTTAGATGATTTTCCCCACATATTTACCTATATAATCTTTTCTAATGATTGAAGCAAAATAATCTGTGTACTATCGAAAAGAATAGTTGTTAAATTATTGTTCTAAGGTTTTTTTTTTTTTTTTTTTTTTTTTTTTTTCACTTTTTAACTTACCGAATTTTGAAAAAAAATTTAAAATTAGTCACTTTTCCACAAAAATGTTACGAATTAAAACTAAAATTGCTACAGCTTTCATTCTAATTATATAAGGTTTTTGAACATTTCTCTAATTTAAACAAGAACGATCAAAAGACTTTTTATTGACTTTTAATTATTTTTTCCTGGTAAATTCAAAGATTTCCGGGACAGATATGTGGATCCATGGCAGATGTTTCATTTTTTCGTTAATTTCTCAAAGAATCAAGTTGGGAAATCATGAACCATGAAAATTATTTTTATATAACTCAAATTCTAACAATATCGTTTGCAACAATTTTCCTGCGTTCATTCTTTCTCGTTCTTTTTTTTTTCACAGAATCTGTATTTTTGGCAATTTATTTCAGTTTTTATCATCTGTAGTTCACTACAATATCCAATTACCACAAAATATAAACATATCGTATCATTAATTTTTTTATTCCTTTTTCAGAATTTTATTTTATATTATTGTGGTATTGATTTCCCAACTTTCGTCATGTCATAGGCAATGGCGTACTGGATCTGCTAGTATTATTTGAAATACACATGGTGGTAATTTGTTTCTTGTTAAAATTTTCGAATTTCATTTCAATTTTTTAAAATTGTTTTTAGTTCAATGCTTCTTTAATTATTTCAATTACATACATCTTATAATAGAATTCCTTTATCCATAATCGAATTATTATGAAATAAAATATTATACAGACAGAAAAGACTACACATATTATTCATTATAAATACACCCAATCCAAGTTTCATTGGAATATTAAACTTCCGCATTTATGCAAATTTAATAAATAAACTAAATTTTAAATCATTTTTTCAAAATCTCTTTTAAGAGATTACACGGCTCTATCAATGCTATTTTTAGCATACTTTGACAAAAAAAAAATTTCTATCCATGTGTTAGGTCAAAAATAGCCAGTGCCTGAGCTCGAAGTTCATTGACCTGGCAGACGATTTCTTGCTTCCATCTGGTCAGGGGCGGTTTCAGCCCCTCAGATCTTCTCAGGTGGAAGTACTTTCTTATACGGCAAAAGAAAATATCTTGAGCTCTGTCACTGACATTGAACTTTTGCGAAACCAGTCAAGCCAAACTAGTTATAAAACAGGCATTTTGAAAGAAAGGCTGAAAATTAATTTATGGGGTTACACGAATATAAATTAAATGTTACAAAAAGCCAGCTGTCGTGGAATTTTAAGACCTTCTATTTCTTTTTTTCTTCTTTTAAATGGGCAATATGTCGGTTTTTAACTAAGATATATGCTTGCAAGACTTATTTGATAGATCGTAAATTTTTTAAATGCATTTATTTTGGAAGACAAGTTTTGAAACTATTCAATTTTTTTATTTTATTTTTAATTGTTTTTTAAAATTCGATTCTTTATTGAAATAAATATATGCTAAAAAATGCTTAAAATTTCTGTATTCATATTCTTATTAATATTGATAATAAAATCTGTGCTTTACATTGTTTTCAAAACTGAATAATGTTTAACATCAAAATAATTGCTATTGCCATTTTTTATTTCAAATTAATTTGCATGATGGATATTTTAACACCTTAAAAAGTTAAAAGATTTGTTTATTTTGTTTAAAACTTTAAAAAAAAGCTATTTAGCTTGAATAGGTCTATAACAGATTTATTTCTGAATTAAATATTTTAAAATTACTTTTTTTAAAAATAATTATACAAAGGAATTCTAACACATTTTTTCGATTATTTTTCAATACGATTTTTTCCATAAACCATTTAAAATCAAAATTGTTAATTTTTTTCATTTAATTGACATAATTTCGAAATTTATTTTTAAAATCATTTTTTTGCATTGAAATTATTTTATGATTTAATGCTTCTTTTTCTGTGTTTATTATTTGTTTATTATGTATTTATTTTTCTATTGATTTGAAATCATTCTTCGATATTCAAAGATTTTCTTCCAAAATTTCTTTTCTTACTTTAAAATACCATTTTAAAACGCTAAGAAAGTTTTAGGAAACATTCTTCATGATATTTATCAGAAAATCCTTTTAATGAAAGAACATCAAATTTTATTCTTAATCATATCAAAAATTTATGAATGCGATAAACATTTTATCACTTTTTGATGTTACAAAAAATTATATGCTTCATTTGACATCAATTAAAGGATTTTTAGCTTCATTAATTTCGATTGTCTTAAAAATATTGTTCCTAATTTGAAAAAAAGCGAGTAAGTGTAAAACTCATTTCAAAAAATTATTTTCCATCTCATTCTAAAATTTATTTTTATCGTTTGCTGTTCACAACTCTTCTCCCGTTTTATTTATTTATTTATTGGAACGAATCCAAATATCGTTTGCTTGAAATTCAATGCTACTGCGCTCCACATAATCTAATAACTCCTCATTAATTTTTTTTATTTATTTATTTTCTTGAGCGAAGACATTCAATACATTGTTTCCCATCTCGTGATCGGAATCGCTCCGAAACCGAAACTAGAGAAAAGCCAGGGGTGATCGAACCTTAGGATCGTTGACCTCACCGAGGAAGAGCAAGAAGCCATCCTCTCTTCATCCCAGGTGGAACACAAAGTGCCGAACAGGTAGCATATCCCTGTCGGTCGTATACAATGCAATGCTTGTTTGTCCCTTACAGAAAAATACATATTGTTCGGACACAACAAGCAGCAGGTTGCTGATTCGAATAGGAGAGGGGGGGGGATGATGCGGAAGATAAAGCGCCCAAGGCAAGGGACCTTCTTTAGGGGTGCGTAAAGTGAAAGTTTTTTAAGTGAAGATGCTTTATACTTGGGGTAACTCGAGGTCAAGTTCGCCAGTTTGTGTTCAGGGCGTTGAAAGTATATTTGTGGGAAAAATTGGAGGTACCGAATCTTGGTTTCCGGTATTTATTGTGTACGAAATTCGGTTATTGAACTTTTGTACTCCGGAACATTATTTCGGCTGAAATTTCATCAGTTTATTTGATATCATAAAGATTTGAGTATTAATTTCTTCCAGAAATGTAATATTTTAAAGGAACTGGGACCCTTTGTATAATCAAGTTACCTGATTATAGTTTAATCTGACCTAATCTGAATTCGAATCAAAGGGAGGGCATTGAACCTATTCTGAAAATATATAAATATGTACGGGTTTAAAAAACTCAAAGCTCCTATTTTTTTTTTTAAAAAATGCAAATAGTAGGAGTTTATGTTATCAAAATATCCAATTTTTTGTAGTTTTCTATGCATCGATATGAAATTTTACTTTATAATATACATATAAGAATTAGATATCTATAAAGCATATTTTTACATACTTATGGGAAATATACTTTCAAAACGCTTTTTATATGGGAAAATATTTTAGATTTTTCAAATCTCTATGTCATATAATATTCGATATTTTAATTCTTATTTTTAGTATATTAAAAGGAAAATATGTTTCTTGCTTCTGTTGAATTTTTACTCACATAATATACTAATATTTGAGGGTTTTTTTTATTTATTTTGTGTAATAGCTTATGATCAAGACTCTTCGATTATCGCCGCATTACATTACCTTTTCGATTTGCTATTAAAACACCTGTATTTTTTGTTTTGTTTTTTTGTTTAATAATGAAAGCATCACATTTGTTTGACATTAGCTGTAATGTTTCTTTGGGAAAATTTTTTTCTTTATTAACAGCTCAAATTTGGACAATTTTCGTTGTCATTAACATCCCAGTTCCCTTCAGTTTACATCTTTGGATTATTTCCAAAAACAGTTCTTTAATTCTAAACAAATAAGTGTAAGGAAATATAATTTTAAATTTAAGTGTTTTATTAAAATTAATTCATTTCTAAGTTTTTAATTAACTTTTTTACTTCAATAAGAAAAGTAATTAATTAATTAATTATGCAAACATTATTGTTTTATAGAAAAAAAAATGTAAGTAACGCGAATAAATATTTTAGTTCAATGTTCAGTGAAATAAATTTTGAAATATTTAATAAATTATCTTGAATTATAACAACATTTGTATTAAGCAACGTTTCAAACGATTACTTATAGTTTCAAATCGATTATGATTTTCTGTTTTTAAGATGAAGATCTGGTACCAATTTAAACTCAGTAACTATTTATAATCTAAATTAATTCAAGTCGCGTTTTAATCTATTTCGCTATGAAACTGGTAATATTTTGAAAATCAAATTTCGTGAAACTTAAAAATGGATATTTCTTCACATTCAAGAATTCGAGCGCACGAAAAGAGAAACATATGTATTTATTGATTCGTATAGTAGATTAAATGGGTGGATGTTTTCAATATATTTGGGGTTTTTTTTTTCTTATTTATATTAATATCGTAACTAATATTTATTTATTTTTATAAATTTCATTCCTCAGTACCCTAACATGCTCGAGAAAGCGAAAGGTGAAAGCACGCAATTTCACCTACTGCGCATCCCGGTGAGGTTGTTGACCTTGAAGGCTGAACCTATTTGAATAGAATAAATGAACCAAAGAAATAATGCTCTGAATCTATTTTAGGAACATTTCAACCAATATGTATCAGGAATATAATCATTCCTTTGCTTAATAATTAAGAAACATAAGCATATTAAAAAATTTTTAATTATAATAGTATTGCATTTTTTAATTATAATAGTATTTAATACATATCATGATTATAATTACGTTGTTCTATAGTTTTCAATCTGAATTGGCTACATATTAAATTAATAACTATATATTCGATTATTAATAACATTGTCGGTTATTTTGTATAAATTTGTTGTTTAAAGGTTTTTAGTATGAATTTTTGTTTGTGTCAGCTTACGTTTAACGAGTATATAACATGAAAATTAATTTTTTATATATCATCTGAAATTATATAATAATAATTTTAATTTTAATTTAATTATCTTTACATAAATAATTTATTTGTCTTGACACATTGAAAAATTTAAAATAAATTTATATATGGCAAAAAATAATTTCTTTAATTGTAAATTTTTCTATGCAATCATTAGCAGTTTTGGTACAATGGAGAAAGTTAACTGAAATTAAGCGAAACAATTTTATTAATTTGAAATGTTAATTAAATGTATAGATAAATATAACAAATTATATATTTTTAATACAATTTAATTCTAATGTTTTCCCTTTTAATGTTTTAAATTCCATCCAATCACAAATACATTTAAACACAATCAAAAATTAGATAATTTGATTAATTATATAATTAATATTATTCACTAAAAATACTAGGTCGACTTAAGAACTCGTTATTTCATTCGTTTATTATTTTTGTATGAATTCCGTCACGTAAGATCACAATATGATAGAGAAAGTGAAAGGTGAATTTCACCTACTGTATGCAGCGGGGAGTTTGTTGACCTTCAAAAGCTGAACCTCCTTTTTTTCTTCCATTTCGCATTTTTTCATTGCCTTTTTCCACGCCTCGGAGACTTGCTGCTGTTATAAGATTTCCAATAAAAAAAAGAGATAAATTAACTTTTTTTTCGATAATTTTGAAAGTGAGAAGGATACTGCTTGAACTATAAATTTCTAAAGAAACTGCATTGATGCAGAACAAAAAAAAAATTATTATGATTAAAAAAAGGAAGATAAAAATTTTCAGCAATCGTCATCATAACAAAACTAATTCTAGCTCGGAAATAAACAATCAAAATAATAATTTTTTGGCAGACGATCTTTGCATCTGGTTTCTATGACTAAATTTTCATAAACAAAAAAGAGTTAATATAAATAATTTTCAAAAATACGTTTAATTTCTCTTTACAGTAAGCGGCGCAATAATTTGTACTTGTAATAAAGATGGTGTGTTGGCGCTCTACAGGCTAGACAGTTTGACCTAGAACTACTAAACTTGGCATATATTTATTTTGGAAGGTGGGAAAGTGCACTTTATGTGCACTTCCCTTTTTTTCTTTTAGAGGTGTTTTTTTTTTTGAAATTTTAATTAGTGATAAACAATTTTTACATTTTAAAATTCAAAAAATTATCTTTTTAAATATAACTTTTTTTTTCGTTTATGTCTTTTTCTATATTTAAATAATTAAAAAAATATTTTAAGTATGTTTTCCAGCAAGAATATAAAGTTGCGTAAAAATTCTGAATATTAAATGCATCACGAATAATAATACAAAAATATAAGAAGTTTGGAATTTTATTACGGAATTTATTTTTATTTATCGAATTTATTGATAAAAATCACTATTAAAATTGTAAATATATTTTTTTTTCGCTTTTGCTTGGCAGTAAGAATTACTGATGATATTATTATAAAAAATAATGGAACATTCAAAATATTAATATCCAGTCTTTTATCTATCACATAAATTATTTTTGATAAAACAAATTTCAGGAAAACACGAGATATATTTACTTAATTCTAATTAGAATGCATAGAAGATTTAAATTTATATTTAAAATAATGTTAGCATGGAGAAAAGTACCAAATTTTACATTGTTCTAGGTTATGCTGTATTGTTAAAAAGCTAGAAATATCAGTGTATACATTTTTTATAAATGTTAGAGGAGCTGACAGAGAATGAGGCAAACAATGCGTAGAAAAATAAACAGAGCAAAGGGAATTGAAATGAAGCTTAAAAATATTCTGCTATATGAATATTGAAATTTAATAATGTTTAGCTTAAGAAGCTATTAAGGCCAAGTTACATAAAATATTTAATTAAAAATTTTTAACAGCCATTAATGCGGTTAACCAGCAGATCGCCAAAAGCGACCAGTGAAGTGAAAATGAAGCATTAATATTAATTGTGCCGAACAAGGGGAAGGCGTGATTATGTTTCAAAAATAAATATTTTTTTTCTGAATTAATTTCTTTAATTTAAACGAATTATTAGAAGCAAAAATTCTTAAATTAAGATTAATATACAATTCATGAATTGAAATTATTTGATCAAATATATTTAACTAAAATACGTCTATACGGAATATAAATTACGAGAATTGAGTACAAAATTGGGTCTCATTGAATCATTATCTTAATGATAATCAATATTAAATTGTTAAAATATTTTTTGTGGCAATATATATTTAATTTTCTGCTTTTAAGAAGAAATTTCATCCACCTTGTAGATATTTGATCATTTGTGTTTAGTTAACAATCTTTAAATGTAAAAGAATGCTTTTTGTGTATAAAATTCATTCAAATTGTTATAAAGTTGTAAAATCTGAATGTCATGTCATTATTTTACAATATTTTCTTATCATTCACAATCAATCAATATAAACAGAATGTTTTAATACAAAATAAATGCTTCTTTTGAATAAAAACAATGTTTTTAGATAGAAAAAAAGTTGTTTAGCAAAAAAACTAATTAACGAGTTGTTTCTAATATCATTGCTGCATTATTTACCTAATTCGTATTATTGTACTTAATCTTAACAAATTCCTCTGATTAATATTCGTTTTAAATATAAAATATGCTCCGTCATGTGCTAAAAAAATCAATGAAATGTTAATTTGATAAACGAAAAAAAATTATTTTATAAAAATTTAAACATGATTCAATTGCCTTGACATAGTACTCATGATCATGAATCAGAAATTAATGACTTTTAAAAAAAATATCTATACAAACAATTCAAAGTTGAATAAACAAGTTTTAAGGGGGGGGGAAAAGATAGAAAAAGCAGCTGATTTTTAGTTTCTGCTACCAAATAGTTTTGGTTTACAAAACAGCGTTATTCGGCAAGTTTCATTATTTGGCAATTTCTCGTCTATTGATACACTTATCTGAATGATATACAGCGAATATGAAAGTAGAAATGTCAGAATTGTATTTATCAGTTTGATTAAAGGCACAGTATTTCGCTTATTAGCGCTAACGTATCTGTTGTGTGGCAGCAATTTGTTAGTTGCATTTAAGTAAACATTTTTAAAAAAACAAACAAATTTAGTATTTTAATGGTTTTAGTTAGTTTGATTTACGATTTTAATGGACAGTTTGATTTAGATATATTAAATTTGGCTCAAATATATATTAGAAGTTGGAAATATCTACTTCAAAACTATTTTTAGTTGTATTACTTAATTTTAATTAATTAAAAATTAAGCGATACTTAATCAGCTAAACAAGATATTTTCCGAAAATATTATCATATGCAAATATTTTTTTTACACCATCTTAAAATTTCAAAAATTATTTTTTTCGTAATGTGAGTTTAAGTTCGCAATTTTTATTTAATTTTAGCATGTTTTTAAAAATATCTTTAAATATAATTTGCAAGAGAATTATATTTAATTTAAATATAATTAAATATAATTTGCAATATCTTTATCCTTCTCATTACATATATATAAATCGAACATATTTCATGGTCTCATCGAATTTTTATATTTTTTCAGTAAATAAACATGCTTATATCTCAGAGAACTTTTTTATATCAAGAATTTTACTTTATTCTTTAACCATAGAATGATAATTAATAATTTTATAGCTTACATATGTTCAATTTTCTTTCTCTCTGCTTAAATGTATAGTAATCGTTATTTCAGGTTTAGATCTATAATGCGATATTTTGTTAAGTGAAAATGAATCATTTAGGAAATTTCCATAACTTCTAAAGTTATAATAATTTTTAATGATTAATGCTACTAACTATGCATTTAATAAATAAACGGCGTTTTTT
>JAPMOR010026363.1:89790-146751 GCA_026543865.1 Argiope aurantia | reverse complement strand
AATCATATGATCATTAGAACTATATGTAATTTTAATAGATAAAAAAATTGTAATATATCAGACATAATTTTTTTGCTAAGAATTCAGCATTCTTAGATGTTTTATAATTTGCCGATGCTACAATCTTCTTTTTGAGCATGTTATTGCAAGCATGCGATTATTAATATTTTAGAATTATATTTAGCATGAGATATTAACGAATGATTTAGAACGATAATTGCTATGACTTTCTTTAATTTTCTAAACAAATTTAGTTGTGTATTTCGTAAGATGGTAATTTTCCTAAGTTTTAGGGTAAAAGTTTCTAAAATAATTATGACTCAATTGTGATAATATATTTAATAATTAATATGTTTAAATATGTACGTAATAATAATAATATACGTAATACGTTTAATATGTTTAAATATGTACGTAATTATCTAAGTTTTGTAAAAAATATTCTAATTTCAATTTATATTTAGCTAATTATTAATTATCTTAATTAATTCTAATATTTTTTAGAAGTTTATTCTAACTACAATTTTTATAACAGGGTCTAAATAAATATAAGGGCCTAAATTACTTACATCATTATCAGCAAAATTTTAAACATTTTTGTTTTATTTATGTATCAAAATTAAATTCAAAAATGCAATATATTTTTTATATAATTTTTTTAGTGTTCAACATATTTCATGGTTGTTTGGAGCAGTATAACAAATCTTAGATAATTTCAAGAACCAAATTTTAAAATTGGTTGATATTATAATGTGAATACAAGTAATTTGCTAGGAACTGGTTGCAGATGGTATCTAGTTTGTAACATGCAAATCGTATTAGTTCAAAAAGTTCTATAATATTAATTTGAGCTCGTTATAAGTTCAATATTAACCCAGCCTGACTTAAAATTTTCCTGAAAAATTGTGTAAACTCCAGGTTATAAAAAGTGGAGAAGGCGCACCCTTTTTATATTTGCTCTGATCACCAATTTTATGCATCAGGCCTTTATCTTTGTTCTGCTTATCAGGTCTCTATCAACTGATATTGTAACCGAACTAACAGGAGGAAAATCGATTTAGAGCATCGGAAATCGAATAATCAGAGAAATGAGTTTAAAAAGAAGAAAAGAAAAAAAAGAAAAAAGAGCGTCAAAGCTGGCAATGGTGCAAATTTTTCCAAGACACGAATATGTGCAAAAAGTCATTTTCGGAAGTCATCTTTTATAACTTGGGAAGTTATTTAAAACAAAAAGTAAGATAAAAACACGTTTCTATTCTTAAGCACTTCAATCGTAATGTGAACAAATTCTACGCATTTTCATGCGAAAAAAAAAAGTTTTGCAAATTTGGTGTTGAGTGGGTGAAAATAGCCTTGCGAGAACACTCTTAAAGAACCATTGGAAAAATGCAAAAGAGATTGCGATATTCAATAACATTCGCGAATTCTTTTATAAAAGTATTATAACCTGCAATAGAATTTGTTAAAATATTAACAAATGTAGTTGCTTTTATCAACTCATCTTTGTAATTTCAAATAAAATATTTAGAAAAATTTTAGAGAAAGAAAAGAAATAATGCTTTGAAATTTAAACTTTATTAATCGAACTTTCGATTATTCGGAGTGATTCTTCCAATAAGCTCAGATAAGCAAAGCTCTGCTGTATATAAAAATATGCAAAAAAAAAAAAAACTGTGATTAAGGAAAAATTAGAAAGCTGATATAAATGGAGGACGCTAGTCGCTTGTTTCTAGTCTAAACAAGTGTACGCAACATGAGCCATGTGATTTGTGAGAAATCTGGCCTTTTTTGACGCCATATCGCAAATCTTGGCATACTCTAAAACTGCCGCGCAACGTTTTGTTTCCCGGCTTTGGGTCCGGTCGGGTTTCATTTCCGGTTAACATTTCCTAAATAATTTTTGTATATATATATTCATTCTTTAAAAACTAAGCAACCTGGTTTCGAAAATAATGTTTTCTTTTTTACATCAGTAGCCGAGTTTATTGATTTAAATTATGTTTACTTTTTTACTTTGTTTTTGTGCATTAATTAAAAGTGAGTATTTTTCTACTTTAAGTAAACATTTTATTTCTTTTATTTACCCAAAAACATTTTTTATTTTTACATTACATGTTAAAAAAGTTTTATCATTATCTCATACAGATAAAAAAAAAACTTTTTATAATATAAGCAGATTATAAATAAAATCTAAAAGTGACTCAAGTCTTTTTTTCTTCTAGAATATTCTGAATAATATTTATTTTTGCATAAAAAATGAAAAAGATATTAATTAAAAGTAATAAATTATTTTGAAATAATTTAGAACGAAAAAAAAATTCAGAATCAAACCCAGGTTTCCTGAATGCTACGCCAGTCCCCTAACTACTACACTACTCGAGCGCTCATTCGGGCAACACATTATTAGTATATAAGCTAATTTGAAAGTTTTAAGGTTGACTATTGAGTCTTAATATTTTCATTAATAAACATTGTAAATGTATACTATCATTATACAAAATCTCATTTCGAACTCAATTTTAAACCTCGTGCCTTCTCCTTGTTAATATCAGGTTTAAATATTTCGCTTCTGGTTTATAGTGTTGGTGGTAACTTTGCTTCTAACAACCGCTGAAACAAAATTAAATCATTTTTGGAATCTTAAATGTGTTGATTTAATACAAAATAATAAGGAAATTCGAAATTTTTACGAAAGCGGTGATTTTAGGGTATGTGCATATCGCAAGTTATTAATAAATGTTAACATTCAGACAAAATTTTTATCTGTAAAGATAGCATTTCTTTCTTTAATAGTTTATCTTTAGAATATCCTCTAGTTTCTTTTTAGATCTTAATTAAAGTTTATAAAAAAATGCAATTACTGCTAGCACATTTATGAAATTTTACTATATAATATTTTCAATAAAACGTTTTAGTTTCACTATTTCATTCACAATGATGATTTAATATCTTTTATGGTATAATACAATTCGAATATTTATGGTAAAAAAGAAACAACATATTGGAAATAATAAGGAACTTTATTTGCACTAAAATAAATACACAATTGTTAATCGGTCAATAGTGTTAATGTAAACATTTGTATTGGCGAGAAAAAATCACGCCAAGCTTGCAGCCAAGCACTTGCAACACATACGAGATTAAAATAAAGCAAGTTACAAAATATAATGCTGTTACATCAGTTTAAATGAAGCTTAATAACAAATTAAATAAATTTAATACAATAACTAAACCAAACTATGAAATATTATTCAGTTTTAACACCAAAATCACTGAGTGATGGAGATTACGAGATTTTAAATTGACTTGAAATAGATATAAATAGAATATGTTTATTGTACATACCTGTGAAATGATACAGAACTATCCTTAGAAGCTTTTTCTTTGCATCCAATTGCACAGCAATAGTTAACCAAGGCTTAAATAAGTTTTAAAATCCAACAGTTAAAAGAGAGAAAAAATCTGCCTTTGAAATATAATGGGGAACAGAGAATGCGGTTACAGTGACCACAAATTCTGTCCAGAAGTCACGTGATTTTATCTTGTCCTACAGCAAAGTAGGGTTGCACTCCCTCTATGAATATCTCCGCTCTATGGGGAAAATATACCACAAAGCATTCTTGCATTTTCATTGCGTCTTTCGAATTTATATTAACAATTTTTTTTTCATAATTGAACCAGTATTATGAAATGAGTATGCTGTCACTTAACTTGTTGAAAGCTTTTCTCTATATTTTTTAAATTTTCTGGTTTGCTATGATAGGCATATAGGAAGTATTATAATCGCCAAAAAAATGAACCTTAATATTTTCAAAGAATTTTGTCGTCTGCTTGTTTTAAAAAAGTAAATCCTTGCATAAACATACGTACCAATATGCATGAGAATACTTTATCTCTAAAATTCAAAAAATACATTTAGACAAAATCTTATTTGCAATCTTTTACCAAAAATTGTAAATATCAAATTTCGTGTTAATTCTGAGAGAAGGAAGAACATTTCCTAAGAATGCACACGATTTTTTTCACTTCAGAAAGAACTTGAATAAAAGAAGGGCGCCATATTTACAAACTTTTCAATCATACTCGTTGGCATCAAGAATGAATGAAAATATTACATAAATTTTTAATTACGCATGTTGTTATTTTCGTCTGAGAAAAGTAGTTTATATACTTCGGGCCGGGGGCAAAGTTTAAGTCAAAGTCAAAGCTACGATGTATTCCTTATTCAGAGACAAGCTTGCACGATCACATCAGAATTATATAAAATTAAATATGGATTATAAGAAATATTTAAATATATTATATTTACTCATATGCACACCATTAGTATATTTACGCATATCTTTAATATGCTGGCACAGAATTATTTTCTTGTTTCTGCTAATTATATATGTATTTTCATTTGAGTTCTGTCGATTAAATGCTAATGACCAAAGTTATTTTCAATTTTTAGGAAACTATTAAAAAACGAAAACAACAGAGAAATAGCTTTTACTAATTTCCATGTTATATATAATTTTGACTTTATTTGTTTTTGTTCTATATTTTGGAATAAAAAGAATCAAATGAAAGTTTAACTAGTAGTAATGCATAAATATAAAATAAAAAATAAATATTTTGCTTGAAAAGAAATAATCAATTTTAGCTATAAAGAGTTCAAAATTTGGTAGAAAATAAACACAATTAGAGTGTTTTTTTAAGTCTATTAATGTTAAAAAGCAGCAACTTTGATAAAAAAGAACATTTTAATTTCAATTAAAATAACGCCAGTGAAATTAATCGTGCGCCAAAATCAGAATTCTGTTAAGAGTAAGTAACAAAATAAAAATTTAATGAAAACATATAGAACGGCAAATAAATAAATAAATCTTTTCTTCACTGTTAATGCTCAAATAAAATGCTTTTATTTTCTTAAATGCTGGTAAAACTAAATTTGAGTAATCAACTATTTTGAGCATTTTAATTTCGAATTTATTTCATAATCGTTTGCTTCATGAAAAAGTGAACTCCAACCACAGAAATAAAATGAACAATCAGAAGAAAATAATCAAATTTCTTCGAAATCATCAGTTTTCTTCGAGATATTAAGAAACATCAAAAGAAATCGCATTATTATCATTTATTTATTTATTTAGAAAATGAGAACAAATTGATTTTCAAACTCTTCTTTATTTATTACTAGCCGCCTTTGGCGACCAGCCGGTTCACCAGTATTACAGCTCGCTACAATTTTCAATTAAATATTTTAAGTAACTGGTCTCTTAATAGATTCTCAAACAAAAAATTTTTAATCTTCAAATTTTGATAGTCATACCACACTTATAATGTTGTTTAGATCGTTTCGTTCAATTTATTATATATATTTTGCTAATTTGTTGTCATTTCCGGTAAAACTTCAACTTTAATTTAAAGTGGAAATGATAAAATTGCAATTAATATAAGGATATTTTTTAATAAAACCAAGCGTTTTATTTTATTTATCATCTTTATTGTTATTTATTTATTATTATTATTATTGAATATGAGTATTGCAAACAGAATCGCTCGGTATTTATGTCTTATGTGAACTACAAAATATTTTTCATAATTTATGTAATATCTCAAAGAATAATTCAACATAAATTTCTCAGATTCAGAATAAAATTCAGTTTTTAGTTTTGCTTTCAAAAGGATTGAAATGAAATCAATAATAATATTTTGTTTCGGCCTATAAATATATTTCAAAAATTATGAAGTCTAAATTTAATGCAGTAAGGTATCATATTCTGAGAAATATTCTGGACACACCAAATTTTAAATAAATGAATGAATGTTTCTATTTTCCACGATCAACTAAGACTAATTTATGAAACTTTGAATGTTAAAAATTTAGAAAAACTCAACATTTTCATAATCTTAGGAAATTAATCTTGAGAAACCTGCGCGCTGATTGGCGTATTTTCTTTGAAACGGTCGATGGAAAATCTAAAATTATCCTTTTTTTATTGAATAGTGATGTTCAAATTTTCATAAATCAGTCAGTTTAAGTGATTGATTTAGTTGATTGGAAATTAACTCTTTTTTATTTAAAATATTAGTGTTTCAAGAACATTTTGTTATTCTTGATTTCCACAGCAGAAGCTTTATGTAAAATCAAAAATTCGTTATTTATAGGAGCATTTATTGAATCAAGTTACATAAAATATAATCATTTTCCATTTAGACCATTTTAGCAGATCTCTGTCTTACTAAAGGTTTACAAATTAGCTGTGTGGCCCTGATTTGAATGGATATCCGAGTCATATTAAACAAAATTTGCCTTAAAATAAAACTGATTTATTGGATTAATAATATAGAGAATGTAAAAGATCATAAAATAATTTTTCTTGAATTTATTTTTTAGAAAAATAATATTTCATATTTGTTTCATTTCCTACAGACACGTACCGAAAATTAAATTTTTTGCAGATTTCATTTCCCAAAAGATTTAACTTATTTTTAGTTGAAGCTTTAATCAATGTGATGGCAACACTTTGAAAAAAGCTAATTTTTCCCCATGAATGCGAAACGTACTCGTGCAGCTTAAATTTTATTTTTTATTTTGTACGAAAAAAATTGTTAAAAAATTCAAAAAATAGAAATTTAATTTTAAGATTAAAACATTAGCATCATTTAAAAGATAAATTTTTGATCTTTAACTTGATGTAAAAATCTTTTTTGTGCGGTAATATTTTCGGAAGTTATAGCAGAAACACGTAAAAATTTCGTTTAATTTTTAAATAAATAAAATTATAATTAAAAATTCGAAAAAATAACCTCCAGGTGCACATTCCCGGCCTCCAAGGTATACACGTGCCAAATTTGGTAGCTGTAGGTTGAATAGTCTGGCCTGTAGAGCGCCAACACACACACAGACACACACACACACACACACACACACACATTGAGCTTTATTATAAGTATAGATATAGATATAGATTTCATTGCTTATTTGCCATTTCTTTATTAAGATATCGTTTGAGGGAGAAAATTATGAATAATATTTTGATTAAATGATTCAATTATTTGTTTTAAATTAATCGTAACAATTCTAAATTTTAAAAATAAGCACCTATTCAAAAATATATTATTAGCATATTCCTTGATTACCTCATTTTTAAATAAAATTTCTCTTGCTTTTGATTTTTCGCCATTAAAACATTTTTTAAAAGAAACAGATTCTTAAGTTTCATTTCTTTTTTATATATAAAAAATACCCATGCAAATTTCATAAAAATGTTACTCACTGAATACTGATTGAAAAAAATGGGGTTATAGGGTTTTTAGCTGCCAAGACTGTCATCCCCGTGCACCAGGCACATCTTATTTTGATATTAAAATAAAAAGCACAAATATGCAGTATGAAAAGAATATATAAAAAAAGTCTTAAAATGCAAGAAAACATTTAACATATGTAGAAAGGTGATATAAGGGATCGTATTAATAGATAATTCTAAAATGATAAATGCCTTCAAATTTAGTACTAAACAGGGATTTCAATAAACAAAAGAAATTTTTCTTCATTTTTACCAATGCTTAATTTCCATTTTGAAATCACTGTTAATAAATACCATTCTTGATATAAAATATATTTTTAAAAATAAAAATTGTATGTAAATGAAATCTTGTACAATATGTGAATGTATATTATTATACTTTGTTTTAATTATAAAGCTGTTAGAAATTGAAATCATTTTGTCATATTATAATGATACTTTGATGCAAAAATTTTACTTTATACTTTCTGTTATCTCATAGTTACATCTTTCAAATGTTTCTTCTGTGTCACGCTATGTCCTTGAATCTGTCACATCAGTGCTTCTGAATTATGTCTCGCCAAAGGTATTTTCATTCTCTGGGAGATGGAAATCCCAGTTCTTGGTTGTTCAGTCGCAGATTCAGCTATTTTGGGGCCCTAGGGGGTGTATATTGTGATGCCCAAATTTTAATAAACTGAACTATTTAATTTCACAATTCAATTCGTTTTTAACACGTTAAAAATTTATCTTAGGTCAAATTTTTACTTTAGTAACTTTACCAAAAATGTATTTGTTTTTATTTATCGATTATGACCCCAGACTCCCGACATCCATACATCGCACACAATATCATTAAAGCAGATGTTTATTGTTTCTAAATATTTTAATAATGAAGTGAAATACTGAAACATATAAGAGCTAGCTAGTTAAACTTCATAAAATATTAATAGTAACTTAATATTCTATACGTAATTGAATTTACAATGAATACACACTTTTTATTTGGCAACTAGAAAAATAAAGTCTTTCAAATCGTTTCCCCCTCTTAGCTTTTAATGGTCTTAAGTAGTTTCCCATTCTATGTAATCAGAAAACTGCCTCTGTGCTTATTATATAGCAAAACGCAGAAATGCTCTTTAAACAATTATGCACGTTTCCCAAATTTTTTTTTCATAGAATTAAGTTAGAAATAATAAAAAAATAATAGACAGAAATGATGATAAGTCTTTTCAATAGAGCAAATTTTGCATTAACAAGAAATATCACACAAAAATGTTATTCTGGATTTCCTTTGATATTAAGGAAAAATGATGACAATTCAGAACAAACAATCCAGCCATTAAACTGAGTTGGAAAAAATTTGACCTCAAAATCTTAATGAGATGAAGAACTACATAAAACATTAAACTTCTACAGATACAAATATTCATATTTTTTCATCAGTTTTTTTTTAACTATACAAAGCTGGTAGTAAATTTAATAGAACTAATTATCTAATTATTGGCCGCTAATTTATCCTAAACAGAAGTATCACAATTTAGAATAATACTACAAATGAGTTAAGATAAAAGATATTTTATTACTTTTTTCTTTCCTGCAAATACAGAGAGAAAGTATTATAAGAGAAGAAACCAGATTTTGACGAATTTTCATGTTTCAAATCTCTGTAAGTCTTAAAAACATATTTTTGGAATTATGTCTGTTTGTCTGTCTGCGAACATAATAAATCTCTAACGCTTTGAGCTAGACGGATGAAATTTTGCATATGGTTTTTACGCTAAATGTACAGATTCCTCTCAAATTTTGAATGAAATCCATTCATAGGAAGTCTGTCTGACCAGTTGTTCGAATATACGTGAACTAGACAACTTCAAAATTTTAAGAGTTAGGTAATTAAAAATTTGGTACATAAGTTCAGCATCTAATATGTAGATCTTTATTGAATTTGGAATAAAATCTTCTGTTCTTCTGTAATTTTGCATGTACGTGAACGAGATAATTGAAAAACGCAACAATTTAGATAAATGAAATTTGGTTTAAAGTTTTTAATATCTACTGCATAGATTTTTATCAAGTTTCGAACTAGATCTATTAAATGCTTTATCATCTGTCTGTATTTTCTCATGCATGTAAACGCTATAAGACAAACATTGTAACAACTTAAATAACTAGAAAATGATCTTGTTATTGCAATTGTAGTTCTAGTCAAAACAAATGGACTTAATCAACAGGAAAAAGGCGTCCAAAATACATATTTGATTTTTAAGTACTTGTATATTAAGTGCATGCCAGCAATTATTTGTTAAAATAAAAACTAAACTAAACCAAAAAAAAAACCCACCAAATATTGCACGTTAGATTGAGTAAAAAGGCTAGATTGGCGCCAAAGATCTATCTTTTATAACTATTGTTCGCCAATGATATTCAGTTAATGCCCAAAGTTTAGTTTTCTTTACTATATTTCGAAATATAAAAAGCTCGTGCGCAAGATTCAAAAAATAAAAATCTAAGCGCTCAGGGTGCTCACGGTCTTGGCCGGTGTCTATTATTATATAGGGGAAGAGAGAGAGAAAAAAAAAAGCTTATTAGAGATGCGAGAAAATTTCGGTGAGACAAATCCCGCTGCTTTTTTTAACCATTTTACTAATTTATTTAAAAATTTATTTTATTTTACATTTTTTTGGTTGAATACATTTTTGATTATAAAATAAACTAGAAAGCTTGGACACAAGGGACACATGTATTTAACTAATAAATGCAATCCATAAATGATGTGATTGTTTTAAAATTTTTAGATTTGACATTAAATTGTCCAAAATTAAATCGACCATTATTTTTATTTTATGATAATAGGACATTTAAAAGACCTGAGATAAAATTCAAATGATCGACAAATTCGAATTTAAAATGTTTAATTTAATCCAGTTCTACAGTAATGAAATCTTTCTCCTTGTGGACGTAATTTTGCGTTTTTAATTACATTACGTACACTTGATGTGTTGTTTGAGCAAGTATCCGAGTATATTTATAAATATTCGTGTTCAAATTATCATCTTACAAATTTCCTGCGTTTTTTTTTTTTTTTTTTTTAAAGCTGATATACACTTATTGTCCTCATAGTATTATAGTACTACTTATTCTGAAACAATGTTATGATGAAAAATGGCATTTTTGTGCTTCTAAAAACAATGCATTTTCAACATCCAAATGCTTTCAAAATCTAATCGTCTAGATTTCTTAGATTCTTGACCTAATCTCTATTCGAAATACGGCTAAAGAAACAGCTCATTTCCGTTAGATTTTTCAGACGATTATCTTTGCTAATATTCCTTGAGATCTAGAGTTTCACCTCATAAAAAGGCGGGATACCCTCTTCAGCAGAGAAATTACTCACATTACTAGCCAATAAAAACAGCTGTGATGAATTACCCCGTTCCTGTTCTAAATAAAGAAGGGGGGAGATGGGGAAGGAGCGGTGAATGGATCGTAATACTAAATTGACTGTACAGAACCCTAACGGTATTCTCTCTCGTCAATTATGATGGAGGAACCGAGATGTCGTTATGTAAATCGTCAGCAGCAAAGCATGAAGGATTTTTTTTTTTTTTAAAGGGAGGAATAATTTTTTAAACATTAATCGTCGTACAATTAGCTTAAAATTTAAAACCAATAGCATAACCTGTTTTGCTTCTAAATGTAAAATAAAAGTCTATTTGACTGGAATCAAACTTTTTTTTTTTTTTTTGACAAAGAGACATGTATATAGAAAGCATTCAATATTTTAGAGCACAACATTTCGAAATGGAAACTCCAAAAACCAGTGTGAGTGGTCTCTCCAAAACTCTCCCGCATATTCTCTAATAAACATATCAGACATTCTCTAATAAACATATAATCTTTCATGGCACAGGCGCACTGTAATTATAAAACATCAATCTTTGGCGTGAATTTAGTATTTTTATTGAAATTATCGTATCATTCTTGGCGAGTTATTTGCGATTGATTCCTGGCATGCCGTTAATAGTATCCTAAAATCAATTTGTGCTTTAGAACAAACTGATTGGAGCAAAGATTTGACACAAAATTGCACCTGTAGTCAAAAAAATCCCGTATCAAATTTGATATATTTATGTCACTGCGTTTTTGAATTATCGTGCTTACGTTTCTGAAATTGCAGACTGACAGACAATCAACCCGTTGTTGGATATGGCTTAAAATTTAGCCGGTGTCTACTACGAATCTTATCTATCTAGTTCTACCTGATTTGTAGTTATCGTGTTTATTTATATTCGAATAGCCGGACAGACGAGCTTTCTCTGAACAGATGTTACTCAAAATATGATGGAATCTATCGTGGAATCCATGGCGATTTATTTGACGATTAATATCTGGCATGCCGTTAATAGTATCCGAAAATCGAGCTGTGCTTTAGACACATTTTTCTCAACAGATTGAGACAAAGATCGGACAAAAAACTACACCTTGTAGTCACAAAATCCCTTACCAAATTTAATATATTTATGTCACTGCGTTTTTGTTACCGCATTTACATGTTTCTGAAAGTAAAGACCGACAGATAATCAACCCTTTGTTAGATTTAGCTGAAAATGTGACAGGTATCTATGCTATGGATGTTAACTCTGTGAACTGAATCTTATCAATCCAACGCTATTCGTTTTGTAGTTATTGTGTTTAATTATATACGAACAGCCAGACAGGTGAACTTACTTTAAACAGATTTTATTCAAATTTTGATAGAAAGTTGCAAATTTGGAGTAAAGATAGTATATCAAATTTCAACCGTCCAATTCAAAACGTTTTTGACTAATCTTTGTCACAGACACGCAGACAGACAGATATTTTCCAAAAATTTGTTTTTTGAACTCAGGGAAACGTGGAGTTTCGTCACAATCTCGAGTTCGAATTTTTTGACAATTACTATATTTTCTCTATACTACGTATACGAGAAAGTAGAAAAGGGAGGTAAAAAGTTCTTTAACTCGAACTTCGTCGTGTCCTGATTTTATAATTAATTACATTTATAGTTTTTTATAATAAAGAAACAAAATTAATTTATTATAAAAATAATTACAATCATCTGGAACGGTTTCTCCGAAACTTTTTCGTGTACTCAAATAAATTTATTTATGCGTTATTAGCCCCATGCCATTGGTGACCAATAGATTTGCAATGTTTGGCGATTTTTTTGAGGATTAATAGCCGGATTGCAGATAAATATAAAAGCAGCAGAGAACGGAATGAGCATTTTGAACCTTTTTTTGCCTATCGACTCAAACCAAAACTGTGCGCAAAAATACAATTGTAGTCACCACCAAACCATGCGCTGAAATCATTGATTTTAAGTTATTTTGCTTAGATACTTGTGAAAATATAGACTGATGGATGGTCAGCCACTTGATGGATTTGCCTCAAATTTTATAAATATATATTTGGAGGTTAAAAATATATGTTAAATTTCATCTATCTAGCTCTCTTGTTTCGTATTTATCGTGTTAACTTATATTCGAATAGCTGGACAGACAGACATCCTCTGAATAAATTTCGTTCAAAATTTGATAGAAATCTATCAATTTGGAATGAAGACCATATATAAAGTTTGATCCTTCTAACTGAAAATGGTTTTTACTTATCGTGCTCACAGACAGACAGACATAATTCAAAAATTGTGTTTTTCGAACTCAGGCAGGTCTAAAACATGAAGATTCGTCAAAATTTAGAGATCGGACTTATTGACGATTACAATATTTTATTTTTGTTTTCTTTATATACAAAAAGGATAAAAATTATTTTTAATTAACTGTTTATACTTTTGACTTGTCATTTATAGGAAAGTGAAACTCCGTCTAAAACAGATAACTGAGTCACTACATGTAATATAATCCTTGACATGAATCGAAGTTTTCGATAATATCTTGCATCGTGTTATCAAAGCATTCCGCCTCGATTATTACTACCAATAAAATTATTCTGCTTGTAATTAAAATTACGAAAAACAATCAAGGAAAATGCCCAAATATTATAATTTAATTTATTTGGCATTAAAAATGTTTTAAATCAGTACTTGATTCTGTCTTCAAGACAATGTATGCTTTTCTTTTATTCTACTGAACAAATTTTTTGAAAGAAAATATCTGCATTGGCAACAAATCAACAATCCTCATTAAAAAAAAAAAAAAAATAGACGACAGTCAATAAAACTCTAGCAAATAAGATCGAACTTAATTTAAGTTTGAAGCCCTTAAAGGACTAAATAAATAATTTTTTAAGTTCTCTAAACAAATGATATAACTGAATAAGATGACTCTTGTCGAGGTATTGTATTCTGGATTCATAATTCAATGCAAATGAGAAATATATATCCATATTTAGCTAGTGTGGAAGAAAAACGTGACCATTGTCAAAGAATGTCAGAATCGATTGCTATTTTCCAGTCTTCTATTTCAAGAAATTGGTTCTCAAAAGAAGGCGGGGGGAAAAAAGTCGTTATTCTCAATTCGGAAAATTGCGTGCGATTCTGAAGCGACCTCCTTCGCACTCAGGTAAGAGAGCCAGTGGCGTCACAAGGCCAGACGATAGTATCATTCATCTCAGATCTCATCTTTTTACAAAAAGCGGAGAAGGGTTGGGCGCTCGCAGTGAAACAAAAACCGGCATTCCTCGAGGTCACATGACGTAGCGCGTGAGACGTCATTTGAAAAACAAACCGAACGACAAAATGGACTTCGTCATTACAAAAAAAACAGCTGCCTTCCCCCCCCCCCTTCTGCGAAGGAGTCCTGACTCATATGGAGTTTAAAGGTTTCCGGTCAATTTTTGTTTCTTCTTCAAGCTGTAAAAGCAGGTTATTGATCAAGGGACGACAAGACAAGTGGATTAGAAATGTGTGCAGGTTTCCGAGACGTTCTAATTTTGGATTTTTTTTCCCCCGACCCTTTAAAATTTAAGTGCTTCCAAACAGTTTGGGTGCAGTGTTCTGAACATTACTGACACAGTTATCATTCGTTTGATTCGATAAAGCGACATAATAATTTTATTTCCCTCAAGCAATTTTTTATAAGAAATAGTAATAACACTTTTTGTATAAAAATCTTCTGTAAATAAATTGTTATTTTAAGCAGAAACAGAAAATGTATTATGTAATCAACACCGGCGTTTTAAAAAAGTATCCATCAATCAAATAGGATCTTCATCAATCGATCATTTGTTGGGAAAAAAAATATAATTATTTGCAAACATAAGTCGTTATTTTAAAGGAAATGTCTCTGCAAAAGCAACTTCCATTTTAAAGTATAGAATTTTATTGTACAGTTCTGTATTATTTCTGCTCTGGTACAATGCAAGAAGTCATACATTAAAAATTTCACTTGGTTGAAATCCTTGATAAAAAAAAAAAAAAGACCAAACACGTTTTATGTTGGCTTTATAATAATAAAAAAATAATTACCTCATAAAAAGTAAAATTTATTTAAAGTTTAAGTGCTATTACCTCTAAATCTATGACAGTAACTATTATCTTTTCATCGCTTTGTTTACTTTAGCAGTCACGTTGCTTTTTGACAATGGTGAAATGGCAATCAGTGACGATATGAAGATGTATTGAGGAATGAATTTCAGCAAAATATGACATACGGTGTTTTGCATTCTGAGCAATATTTAAATTTATAATGAGTTGTCCCTTTATAAGATAGAATATTTTTGTTTATCATAAGTTGCTATTACAATTAATGTATTTTTATATTGTTATTGTACTATTATAATATTGAACTGTAATTAGGTTTTTATTATCTTGGGAAGTATGTTTTGCATAATTTGCATAAAACGAATAATTTGAGAAGTATATATTTGATATAACTGAAATACGCAGCATTGTAAGATATGAAATTTTGATATTTTTATTATTGAAAAACATACAGTTTAATTATCACTCAAATTACATTAAAATCTCGCCTACAATTCAGACTTGGGAAATCAAAATTTTAAATATGAATAGTGTACAAAAAATTAAGAATGTATTTAAAATGAACACTCGATGGAGTGTCAACATGTCTGTAAAGAGACACTTTTTAAGTAAATTATTTTTAATTCAAAAGTTTATTTTATATAAATGTTATAATACACAATTTTTTTGTCAGATTATTAAATTTTTGATAAATAAATTATAAAATTCTTTTAAAATTATTAAAAAACGTTGCCAAAAATATTTTTGAAAAGTAATACAGAAATACCATGAAATAAAGATAGAGAAATTCGAATTCTTATAGCGACTGAATTTCTATAAATTTCCTCATTTCAAAATCATCTGCATCTGTTCAACTATTTATTAAACTTTGAAAAAAATAATAAAAATGGAAGGAAAAAGTGCTCGGAAATGAAATTGGCATCATTGAAATAATAAAATTTTGAATTTTATCATGATATAAAAATATTTCGTTTAGAATGAATAATTTCCTAATAAATTATTGCAAAAAAGAACTCGGTGAAATTTGGTTAGTTTAAAAAGAAATGAACACTTAGTTAACTTTTTACACAGTGGAAAATTGGAGGTATTCTTTCTCATCTTAAATATTGAATGTGCAATGTTTGGTTGGGCTTAGAATTTGTTATTTCTTTTTTTCTTTGGAACTAACAATTGCCGTATACATCCCATCCATAATTGCTGAATAATAACTGTGCTAGATTTGAAAATCACTTGGAAGAAAATCACTGCTTTTTTCTTTTCGAACAAAAGGTACCAGCAAAAATGGCGTTCGATCATAAAGAACTATAGGTATGGTCTTCTTGGTAATGATGTTCGATTGCTTCAAATTTATACCCCTTGGGGAGGGCATCAACCTGTTTTATCCCTCCCGACAAGCCGTCACTCAAAGGGTTTTATTATTTTTTTAGGTGACATGCCACCCCTGCAACGTCAAGTGAATCGTTTGGCCCACTCTATGTGACCGCGTTTCTGCTCCATTTGGCATCAGAACTGGCTGTCGTCTGCACGACACGGGCCCTCGTTCCCTGCTGTCAAAAGTTATCGATTTCTGACACCCTCCCCTCTCCACCGCCCTAATACAGGTAGAAGCTGCTGTCAGAGGGACATTCCTCTTCTTTCGATGAACATCTAAATTTCGCAGTATAATAGAAAAAAAAAAAGAGGTGTTTCATGTAATAGGTTAAATAGTAGCGATCTAGATTCAGAATCATTTATTTTTTTCATTTTCATTTGTCGTACGTTCCAGGAATAATACTTTTACCAACTGGGTTTGCTATTCCCTTTCAAAAGAAGTCTCAGACCTATCATGTAGTAAAATTCCATCGTAATTTCATATAATTCTGATTTATTTTAATTACATTAATTAAATTTATATAGAAAAAGAAATTATAAAAAGTCAATTTATTTCTGTTGGTGAACCAATTGGTCGTCAAGACGAATAGTAAATAAATGAAATTCGGTATATGATCTTGTGACTACAGTTGCATTTTTGTGTCAAATTGTATTTTCAATCGGATTGAAAATATGAGTCCGAAATACATATTCTAGCTCTTACATATTAAAGGCATGATATTTCGCACAAAGATCAATATTTCGTAACTACTATTCGCCAATTTCATGCAATTAATACAAAAGCACAGGTTTTCTTTACTATCACTACGAAGCACTCAATTCTCATGTGTGGGACTCTGAAAATAAATATTTGTTCTTTTAACGGCCTTACTTGCGGGTCATTATTTTGTAAGAGGGGAAGAGAGATAACACTTTTATTAGTGAGTATGCAAGAAAGTTTATGGGAGACCACTTTTATTAGTTTGGTTAAGAAATAAAACAAATTATAATCCGTTTATACTGATTTTCGTATTTCAATGTACAAAAGCTCAATTTTTAAACTTAAAAGTGTTTTTTGATTTAATATTACAAAAGAAGAAAAAAAAATTGAAAGGAAGAATGAATAAGACAAATTTTACGGCGTTCATTTTCTGTGTGTGTTTTCGTAAACACTTTATAACTTTTAAGACCAATGTTGTACACTTATTATATACAAATATCAGTCCAAAGAGCTGGGGTGGGCTAAAAGTACCATTTCAGCCTCTGAATCAGAGAATTCTTGGTTTGAGTCTTGTGTACATAAACAGCTGAATTTTATTCGCATTCTAAATCCAAAGTGGAATAGCAGTTTTTTTTTTCAGTCATGTAGTTAGAAGGGGAACTCCTTCTCGTATTTCGCTCTTTTCATTTTAAGAAATTAATTTTAAAACAGCATTTATACCACACAATAGTCAGCAAAACTGATTCTGTGACAACCTTTACATTATACACAATACCATGGTACAAACACTTTAATTAAATGTAATTATGCAGCTACTTTAGAAGTTTAAAGACTAGCAAATATTTTTATCACTTTCTATATCGGGTTATCAGCCAGTATAAAATACGAACGAAAATGATGTGTCTAATAATAATAAAGATGAATCTGAGTGTCTGTATGTCAGCATTCCACAAGTCCGACAATTTGCCCTATAGATACCAAATTTGGCACATATATATTTAGAAAGATGGGAATGTGCACGATATAACACGATCTGAATGATTTTTGAATTCTTAATTAGTTCAAAATTAAGCTGAATTTTGGTGTTTTTCCGCAATAAATTCCCAAAATATTATTATACAAAAATGAATTTTCAGCCGTTTCATGCAATTTAAAAGAGGTGTTTTTTATTAATACCAATTTAACAATTGAGCAAGTTTTTTCTGTATTTTGGCAATTTAGAAAAATAATTACCGAAATACAAAACAAAAAAAGGGCTATTTTATTTTGGAAATTTTCCTTGATTTTCACAATAAATTGAATTATTGTACTGAAATTCACACCACTTTCATTGTTTCATCAAGCATTTAATCGCATGATTTTCTTCCAATGCTAAAGAAGAAGGATTCAGTTTAATATATGAGTAATTTATAAGGCGAATAGGAAAGTGAAGTTACAGTAGAAATTTAAAAAATGAGTTTCTGGCTTTTACATTTTTAATAGCGCTATATTGTCTTGAGAGTGATCTTCATTAGAAAAGTTCATGTACATACTGAACCAAACATATGTAAGGCAATTAAAATAACAGGGCTTTAATGTATGACAATCTGACAGAATCATGGACATGAAGTTATATCTAAACGGTATAAGTGAGATTAAAAAATAGAAAATCTTGGCGAAACAAATGGATACCAAACGCAACTACACTGGTGTGCAAAACTTAAGCAACAATGCAAATTTTAAGCAGATAGCCATGAAATTGCAGAAAAGTTCTTGCGATCAGTACAATGAACACCTAATTCAAGAGAAAGGTTATGCGTATGCAAATATCAGGAACTAAACGTCACAGGCGACGTGAGCGTACGCAAAACACGTGCGGAAGGCGCGCGCAGCTCAACACTACAATAAAAGGAAGGACGGAGACGCAATTAAAGACATTCGCTGCAAGTGCACGTGAGTTAATTCGTGAAATATGGCTAGCAGAAATCACCTAGACGATTTCACACGTGGAAGAATGATCGGAAAGCGGGAGGAGGGACGTAGTGTGACCAGTGTAGCTGAAGAGTTCGGAATCAACAAAAGTGTTGTTTCGCGCGCTTGGAAAGCCTTCCAAACCACAGGTACAGCTGTGAGAAAGGTTGGTGGTTACCGCCCCAGGAAAACAACTGCAGTGGATGACCGATATATCGTCCTGCAGGCGAAAAGAACCCGAAATCAGTCAGCAAGCGTCATTGATCAGCAACTGTATGCAGCAACGGGGCGACAAGTGTCGCGTTTTACTGTGTCCAGACGCCTTCACAAAGGTGGCCTATTCGCCCGCCGTCCTGAACGCTGCATCCCTTTGACAGTTTCCCACCGGCGGTACCGTTTAGAGTGGTGCAGGGAGCACAAAAACTGGACATCTCATCAATGGAGTCGTGTCCTCTTTACAGATGAGAGTCGTTTTAGTGCCACAAGCGATTCCCAACGCCAGTTGATTTGGAGAGAGGTCGGGACACGGTTTCATCCCAGTAACATCACGGAAAGAGACCGTTTCGATGGTCCTGGAGTTGTCGTCTGAGGAGGCATTATGATGAACGGGCGGACTGAGTTCCACGTTTTCGACAGAGGTTCTGTAACTGGAGATCGCTATTGTCAGGAGGTGATCCTTCCCCATGTGCGTCTGTTCCGAGGTGCCATTGGATCAGACTTCGCTTTTATGGATGACAATGCGCGGCCACACAGGACTCATGCTGTTGAGGAGCTCCTGGAAAGTGAAGATATCACTCGAATGGATTGGCCGGCGTGCTCCCCTGATTTAAATCCGATAGAACATGTGTGGGATGCTTTGGGGAGACGCCTTGCGGCACGATTACATCCTCCTGGGAACACCCGACAATTTAAACAGATGCTGATTGAGGAATGGGCACTCTTACCTCAAGAACTGTTGGGCAATCTGGTGCTGAGTATGAGGAGACAGTGCGAAGCAACCATTGCAGTAAGGGGAGGGCATATCCCATACTAAGGAACATCTGCTTGCTGTTCTTCCTCTTGGACAGACAATCATGTGTAACGATACTATGAGTTCAATAAAGCCTTTTTTTGTTTGATTCCCTACTGTATGCATTGTATTCATTTCTGCGCAACTCTGCTTTCGTCATTCTTTTAGAACAAAATGCTGTATCTCATTTTTGAATTTCATGTCTCTCAGATGATTTCTCGTGAAGTTTAGGCAAAAAACATACCTGTTGCTTAAGTTTTGCACACCAGTGTAGTAAAGAAACAAATCACAGGTTTAATTTAGTTATATTAACGTCCCATTTTAAAGCAACACTAGAGCTATTTTGGGACAGACCTCGCAATTCTGAACAGCGGTCAGATGACGAGGACGGCGCTTGAGCTTTCACCCCCTCTCCAAACTTCCACATCACACCAGCGGGAGGATGTTTGGCCCTGATTTAACGTGCACCAGATACGTTTACACGATGGTTCTTCGGTGGAATCGGGTCTCAAACTTGAAACTCTCCAAAAAATCATTGAATGAACTAAGCAAATACGAAAAGAGTATCTTCCGCATGAAAGATTTATTAAGTGCAATCCTTTTTTATGATATTTTTTTTACTATCATCAGTTATATTTACAGAAAATAAATAATGTATTGTTTGGCTAGTATAATTTACTTTTTTGTTTAATTATATTTTTACTTTTATTCTGATTTTATGAACCTCTAATTCAAAGATGTAAAACTGACGTACAAAAAAACAAACTCTTGGCTCCTTTGGCGGCATACGACGGATGGTATGGCAGAGTAACAATCCCATCGCTGATGGCAATACTTCTGTTTCAAATGGTTATATTCATGAAACACTCGTAATCATATCATTTTGCATGATTTCGCATTCGTGAACTTTATTATCTTACTAGATGTCTCTGACAAGCATTTTGTTAGTCTGGAATATTGGCTTTCCTCGCTGTTAAACTATTAATATGTCATGCATTCCTTTCCAATTTCGCCTTGTTATTTGATTAGACTGAAATATATGTAATTTAATGGATTTTGTCTGTTATAACTACATATTACTGTTACTACATTACTGTTACTACTGTTATAACTACACATTACTGTACATTAAAAATGTGTTTATATTGCGAAATAAAAGCGGATATGAAAAGCTTACTTCAAAGTTAATACCGGAAAAAATTCTATTTTTTTAAGCATTAATTTTAAAATCCTAAAAAGAATGCGATCGAATGGTTTGAGGAAATAATGAAACGAATCACTAAAAATATTGTTGCAGATTGTTCACCGAATTAAATTTTAAAAAATATTAAAATTGGAGAAAAATTGTATGAAAATGACATTGGTTCCATTAATTTTTTTATAGATTTAAGAAAGTTAAAAATTATTTTTTAGATTCTAATATATTCTGCAAATATAGCTGGAAAATATCTAAAGTACATTGTTTTACTTAAATTTCATTTTTACTTTTAAGAAATTGACACTGACCTTCCTCTTGCTTGGAAGAACATGCATTCAGAATTTCTTCGAGATCAGATAAAAACTGACAGATGATTCACTTTCTATCAGTTTTGTTTCCAAAACTGGCATTGCAAGCCTCATTTGAGATATTTATTAAGCCTTTCAACATTCACAAATATTTTTAGCAATGCGGAAATTGTACCATCAACTCCGTCCATAAAGCATTATATTTGCAGATGAATTTTTTTTCCGAAAATAAATAAAGATAACATACGCACATTACTTTTGGACGGAGGTACTATTACTATTTCAGCAGTCTTCCTTACATTCCTACGTATGATTGCACTAGTCAAGCTTTGATGCTCCAAATCTGAAAAGGAAATTGGAAACCTGCAAGAAAAAGCACAGTGGAAGAAAATACTGATTGCGGAAGGCAGATTCTCTCTATATAATCAATAAACCATCACTGACAACAATAGTTACATGGAAGATATATACTGATTTCTTTTATAGAAGTGAGAAACTTATTTATCTGGAAGTAAGTCGTAGCCGGATATTGCAATGTTCTAATAAAGCGCCTCTGCAGAATCGGTGACAGTGTAATGTTAGGGCGCTGCTTGGTTTAACTTTAAATATTTGTGTCTTATATTTTGATATTTGTTTTGTTCAGTTTTGTATTTTGGACACGTTTTTATTTCATCTTTTTAAAAAGATTTGGTTTGGATCATTGTTTTGCTTCTCTTATTAAGACGTTTAGCCGCTTTGATCTTATTCAAACTGTCAAAATTCTTGTAAAAATTTATACTTTGGAGAGTTTTATTGCTATTGCAAATTTTCGATAGATGTTGTATTATTATATTTATTATGCTTCTAATATTTTTATGTATTTTAAAATTAGTGTTACATTTTAAGCATTTCAAAACTTTCTTTTACTGCTTTCACTCCAGAATCTTTATATTCCCTGCAATATTGTTAATTTTATATTACAATATTGCATAACCTCACATAGAAATGTCTATAAAGCAAATACTATAATTTTCAAACATGATTTTAAATTTTAGATCTTCCGAAATCCACGAAGCACGTTTTTGTAACTATGCTTACGTATTCTCATGTCTATCCGTGTTTATTCTGTTGCTTTTGTTACTTATGGCACTTGTCCTAAACAAGCCCGCAGACGAAGCCGAGTTTGTGCAGTCGTTTCTGAGAGTAAAAGCTCGTGAGCACCCGAGGTCAGAAGTCTGACTTCTAGCTCGAATGAAGATGACACTCATGCAATCGCTTGTATAATCCCTTTTTACAGGGAGTCTCTTTCACACTCCTCACAGATAGAACATAGGGTAACGAACAACCATGCCCGCACCAGGACTCGAACCTGAAACGTGCTACCCCTAGGCCAGGACGTCAGCTTGTTTATTCAGACAACCTACAAAGACTATAAGACAAAATCCGAGTATTTCACATTCCATCATCCCTTGTCATATATTGAAGATCTATTTCAAATTTTGTACCACATCCGCTAACGGAAAAAGTCTTAAAAAGAAATAGTTTCTTTTTATGTGCTTTCAAATATCACAAATTCTCTCTAATCACTGCAAATATTGCTCCACTTCATAATTAAATCTCGGAAATACTCTCAAAATGAACTTTTTTATAATCCAAAAGTTGGCATCTCGTCACAAGTGTTAGCCATAAAACATTGGAACAAACTAGTTTCAGGATATTCTCCAAAAAACTTTTTAATATTAAGTTTTTAGTCATTTGCTGATACAATAACAGGAAATGTTGCTTTTCTTTCATTATTTCTAAAATCAAGAAATTATTTAAATAGAAAAATATTTGATGAAACATTTGCTTGATTACATCTAGCAGTATAGAGCTTAATGTTGATTGTCATTATTGATTGTTTATTTTTTTTAACTAATTTTCAAACCACAGTGTTAAATTTTGAGAAATACTAATGTTCTTGAAATAATCACATTGATTTCCAGAATTATTTTCTAATAAAATTTATTATCTGTCTTCCAAATTAGTATTTGCACAAAAGGATGCCATCACCATAAATATAACATCCTTATCAATATTTTCTTTAATGTAAGTATGCTGTTTTTTTTCTTAGCTTCATTAAAAAAAATAACATTTTCAATGTCTCGCATTATAATATTCTCTACATTAAGAAACAATAAAACATTATTTTTTATATATGGTTTTAAGAAACGGAAAAAAACAGAAAGACAGGGCCGTGAATGGAAATTGATTTGTTTCTTAGCCAGATAATGGTGATGTGTTCAGTCTACTGGAAAGATGCGGTTAATAGTAGAAAGATCAAATTCGATTTCGGAGAAAATTTTTAGAAATTTGAAATTGTTCTTTCCCAGAAAACAGGTTTTCTTTTTCTTTTAGCACAAGGGGATGAACGTGCATTTGTTTTCAAGTAATGACGCCACTTTTTCAAACATCGAGTTCCCTGCCTCCGCCCCCTTTTTTCGTATCTAAAATGCGAATGAAGAAAGTATTGTAGTCACAAAGAAATTATATCAAGATTTTTGTGAAATTCGGCACTTTAGACCTACCCCTGTCTAAAAAAAATTTCTGAGGGAAAAATGGCATTTTTTTTTTGTCTCAGTTAAATAACGTATTACTCCTATACAGAAAGAGTAGGTTGTGTATAAAATGAATATTCGAGTCCTTCGGTCACTTAGACAGTGCACATGATAAGGCCTTTCTTTCTGATAATTTTAGTTTTACCTACTATACATTTTTAATTTAACCAACATGTTTATTATTTGTTCCAGATTAATATTTTTATTTAACAATGTAGTGAAAAAGAGTCTATTTTTCCTTTATTTATTATAATTTACCACTGAGTGTCATTGACGTTTATATTCAACGTTATTTATCCAAGTGCCTGATATTTGTAAATATTGCATACAGAATAATCCTACACAGAAAGAGTAGCTGGTGTAGAAAAGAAAAATGTCTAGTCTTTCGGTGATCTAGGCAGTACACATTATAAAGTCCTTCTTTCTGATTATTTTAATTTTACATTCTATACATTTTTAATTTAATCAATATATTTATTATTTGTTTCAAGTTAATATTTTTTATTTAGTGAATTAGTGAAAGAGTGTTTTTTTTAAAATTTATTATGTCTCACCACTAAGTGGAGGATTTACATGTATATCCAACTTAGTTTAACCAAAATGCCTGATATTTATAAATAATGCATACAGAATAATCCTACACAGAAAAAGTAAGTTGATGTATAAAAAAATGTCTAGTCCTTCAACGATCTGGGCAGTGCATTCTCATGATTATTTTAGTATTACATACATTATTAATTACATTTTTAATTTAACCAACATGATTATTATTTGCTTTAACTTAATTTTTTATTTAGTAACTTAGTGAAAAAGTATTTATTTTTCTGTATTTATTATGACTCGCCATTGAACGGCATCCAAATTTGTATCCAATGTTATTCAACCAGAAGCAGGATATTTATAAATAATGCAATTACTAAATGATCATAATGTAACAGATAAGAACTTGACTAATTATGCCTGATAAAATACACATATTATTCTGATATTTTATAATACATAAAATTTGTATTTTATACAGACTTCTTTTTTAACTAGTTTTACAACACTTTTATGAAAGATCGATCTGCCTACAGCCCCCTTATCCAAGTGGCCCTAGGCAGTTGTCTCATCTACCTGGTTAAAAATCCGCCACTGTGTCAAGAGGAAGATCCAAAATTTATATCTCTAGGTTCATATTCCTGCTTTGTAAAATCGTTTTGATTGAGTTTTCCAATATGCTTGTCGATATTTTTATACGCCACAATTCTTAGATAATATCCAATAAATATAATCGGATTAAAAGATTTGTATCTAAATGTTATCTTGAAGTATGCAAATTTACTGACAAATTGTTCTTCATGTTCCATTTTTTGCATTATTTAAATTTTTATTTAAATTAATTTGATATAATTGGACTTATAGGAACAGTAATGATTTTAGAAAATTAAATTATTAGCAATGACAACCTTCAGTAAGAATATTTTATTTAAATCAATAATATATTTTTTTGGAATCAGGTTTTGATAAAATCCATTACTTTTTTTATCCATAGTAAACATTTTAAGCATAGTAGTAAATGCTAAATAATGGATATTGAAATACGTGTTTACTTCTTTTAGCATTTTAAGATTTATAACTTGTCTGGTTAGAGTGATATGTTCTTTTCTGATATATTGAATAGATTGATGTTGAAAATAGCATTGAATATTTAATTTTGGATTAATAATTAATAATCGAAATTTGAGATTGAAAAAGTAAATACGATGCATGATGAATTCATTAAATTTCAATTTTTTGAAAAGCAGAATTGCCCTGAGTAATCTGAGACTTCCGTCGTTTTATTTTATATTATTAGAAATTATCTTCATATTATATATTAAAATATTAAAAGAAACATATTAAAATTCTACTCAAAGTTGATAACATGTCGAAGAACTAACATCTCTAACTTTACCTGGATATCTTATTTCTTTTTTAAATAATGCTGTAAAAAACTCATTTCCTTTCACAAACATTCACATTTTCATTCTCGCCATTCACTAGCCAATAGAAATCGCTGGCTGTTATGTCAACACAATTGTCTGTGGGTTGATGGGAGGCCTGCTCAACAGGTATCCTTCCTACACTGACATTGGCATATGTAGTTTAGTGGGTGTGCCCATGGATTTCATTTGATAAATTAGTTACGGTGTGTATTTGTACAGTTAGTAGGTGGGACTTAGTTAAAATAGTTAAAATGTTTTCATTCTAGGAAAGAGTCATACGCCACTTTAGCTACATGTATATTCATTTTGAATTCTCTTGTATTAATGGAATAAGAACTGAAAAATTCTAATTAAATTGTTATTTATTTTTCTTTATTTGCTGAATAGACCGTTCATAGGAAGACTTCGATAAATGGCCGTATACTGTACCAGAAATGCGATGTTATATAACTATATAATGGCTTTTTCGTGATTATTTTGCACCATTTAAATTATAGAAAAAATTGAAATATCGATAACAAATGCTAAATGGAAATAGTTCAATTTAATGGATTTTGTCAAAAGAGTAAGAATTCTTGAAACTAAAGTGACCAGATATCTTGGATTTAAAAAGAAGTGCTAAGGAACTTGAATTGAAATAAGGCCTTATATTTCCTTGAATTAGAAACTAAATGTATTGGTGTGTCCTTTATTCGCTTATACGACAAAGGCAATAACTTTTTATACGACAAAATAAATAACTTACTCTGAATGAAAATTAATAAAAATGGAGGTAAAATGTAGGACAATTACGAAGTAAGTATTGGTTTTAAATTCTCTATATCACAAAAAAATTTCGCAACTTAGAAATAAAAAATATCTTATAAAAAATGGAACCTATCACTTTATTCAAATAGTTGTGAATGCTCTATGCTTTTCTTTTCTTTAAGCAAACACACATCTATATGAGCAGTCAGTTCTTCTATGAATCGTCATTTGTCTATGTTCGGAAAAGTGTTTGTAATCTCATTCTAAAGCTCATTCAATGTGCCTAACAATAGTAGTGCTGCTTTAAAATACTACTGAAGAAGCAAATCGCAAATTGTAAGATCTGAAAAACTCAGAAGCCACTTAAGAGAAGTGAAAATAGTGTATACCACATCGGTCAATCCAGCATTTTTTGGTAAAATAAACATATTCTTTCCTACCGGTCTTATAACGATAATGAGCTTAAACTACGTCTGATGGCTGAACAGAAAAAATATAAGTATCAAAATTTTATCTTCCAAACTCAAATATAAAAAATACTTCACAATTGCATCTTCTTTTTACGATTTGAATTAAAGAGAATAATTAGTATTTTTGAAATAATATCGTTTCAAAATTAAATGAATATTTAGTAATTATTCTATATAACGTTTAAGACTTCGTTATTTCTGCTTTTTCACTTCTTTCAAATTTAATAATTGCTTCATTTTTTGATATATTTTTTTCGTTTATCTATAAATTATTGAATTTTGCCTGACACTTTTCCCTATTCATCATCCCGGGTTGTTTATTCGTCTTCTAGAACTACCCCGATAGGAATTCAGAAAATTCAGCTGCTTTAAGTCAACTTATACCGCTCACAACATATTTTTGGTGCGCAAAACTTTTCATTAAGAGGTAAAAAGTATGTTCTTTCCGAAATTTCTTCATTTTGTCTTGAAACTATACAAAAATTAGCTATGGTTATAAAAATGATTTCAACATTTCAGTTCACATTCACGATGTCTTTTTTTAATGTTTAATCCTCGCATTTAAGGTCTTGCAAACTGACCCTAAAATCAATTTTTTTTTGGATCATATCAAAGATACTTCTGCCAAAATTTTCCAAAACTGCCTCAGATTAGCAGCAAATTTCTTCATAAGATCTCTCTTTTGATCTTACCATCTCAAGCAATCCAAAAGAACTCATGCCATTTTGAAACATTCATTCATTCGTTTCATTCAAATATTTATTCAACATTAAGCATTCGTTTACCATCCGTTAAGAGAAAATGGCTAGCTTCTGAATTGAATTGTAAAGCTGAATCTTTTAAAATTCCTATATATATATACACTTGGCGACCAGCCGGTTTGCCAGTATTACCGCTCGCTACAATTTTCAATTAAATATTTTAAGTAACTGGTCTCTTAATAGATTCTCAAACAAATTATTTTTAATCTTCACATTTTGATAATCATACCAAACTTATACTGTTGTTTCGATCGTTTCGTTCAATTTACTATATATATTTTGCTAATTTGTTGTCACTTCCGGTAAAACTTCAACTTTAATTTAAATTGTAAATGATGAAATTGCAATTAATATTAAGATATTTTTAATAAAACCAAGCGTATTATTTTATTTATCATATTTATTGTTATTTATTAATTATTATTATTATTGAATGTGAGTATTGCAAACAGAATCTCTCGGTATTTAAGTCTTATATTAACTACAAAATATTTTTCATCATTTATGTAATATCTCAAAAAATAATTCAACAAAAATTTCTCAGATTCAGCATAAAATTCAGTTTTTAGTTTTTCTTTCAAAAGGATTGAAATGAAACAATAATAATATTTTGTTCCGGCCTATAAATATATTTCAAAAATTATGAAATCTAAATTTAATGCAGTAAGGCATCATATTCTGAGAAATATTCTGGACACACCAAATTTTAAATAAATGAATGAATGTTTCTACTTTCCACAATCAACTAAGACCTATTTATGAAGTTTTCAATGTTAAAAATTTAGAAAAACTCAACATTTTCATAATCTTAGGCCAATTAATCTTCATAAACCTGCACGCTGATTGGCGTATTTTCTTTGAAACGATCGATGGAAAAGCTAAACTTATCCTTTTTTTATTAAATAGTGATGTTCATATTTTCATAAATCAGTCAGTTTAAGTGATTGATTTAGTTAATTGGATATTAAATCTTTTTATTTAAAATATTAGTGTTTATTTAAAATATTAGTGTTAATCGTGATTTCCACAGCAGAAGCTTTATGTAAAATCAAAAATTTGTTATTTATTAGAGCATTTATTGAATCAAGTTACATAAAATATAATCATTTTTTCCATTTAGACCATTTTAGCAGATCTGTGTCTTACTAAAGGTTTACAAATTAACTGTGTGGTCCTGATTTGAATGGATACCCGATTCATATTAAACAAAACTTGCCTTAAAATAAAACTGATTTATTGCATTAATAATATAGAGAGTGTAAAAGATCATAAAATAATTTTTCTTGAATTTATTTTTTTGAAAAAATAATATTTCTTATTTGTTTCATTTCCTACAGACACGTGCCGAAAATTATATTTTTGCAGATTTCATTTTCAAAAAGATTTAATTTATTTTTAATTGCAGCTTTAATCAATGTGATGACAACACTTTGAAAAAAGCCAATTTTTTCCCATGAATGCGAAACGTGCTCGTGCAGCTTAAATTTTATTTTTATTTTGTACGAAAAAATTGTTGAAAAATATAGTTAAAAAATCTATTTAAAAATTCATTAAAAATAGAAATTTATTTTTAAGGTTAAAACATTGGTATGATTGAAAAGATAAATTTTTGATCTTTAACTTCATGTAAAAATCTTTTTGGCAGAAAAACGTCAAAATTTCGCTTAATTTTTAAATAAATAAAATTCTAATTAAAAATTCAAAAAAAAAAACCCAGGTGCATAATTATTTGTAATATACCCAAAAAGCATTGTGTTGTTCGCGTAGAGATAATTTTACGTGAGCTCCAAATTATTTTATCTTGTCCATCAACCTTTTCCTCAAATAAAACAATATTTTTCTTATTGACATCATTGTACCAAAGCATTTCCTTTTATGATTTTAAATTTTAGCTTTTATAAATAAAAATTAAATTTATTTCTCCTGTTAAGCAAAATTTAAGCATTGTTTAAATTAATGTAATTCTGATCTGGTGTTGAAAGTTCTTCGTCTAGTCAGCGATTCTCCGTTTTCTGACACTGTTGCCCTGGCTGCATTCAACTTTTGCGTATCTCTCCACGTCCGAGGAAACTATAATATATACTTTCATTTAATATTACGTTTAATTAATTCTATACTTATTTATTTTATTTTCATAATTATTACTTAACTTGTTATTTTTTCATTTTTTTTTTTTTTGCTCATTTTGTAAAAATGTTATATATATTTCATTACATTCAAATTCTGAAATAAAAAATCAGCTGCTAAAAATTTGCCAAAATCGTAGAAATAAAATGCATGTCCATGCAATTGAATCATTAATTAGTCAATTTTTTTAAATTATAAAATAAGAAAAAATAATATTTTTTTAAAAATAATTGTATTGAAGACAACCTCATGTGAATGATCTGTCGTGTAACTCAAAAGAAAATAAGTTTTTTTACATAGTAAAATTTAATTTACATAAGTAAAATAAATTTTGACTATATGCTTGAAGCGTATCCTTATGTGCTGACATACAAGAAAGAAGAAGATACCTACTCTGTTTCATCGCTGTAATTTAAAGTGATAATTAAATGCTCAATTGCATTTCGAGCACAATATTATGTAAATTTCAACCAATTTTTGTTCAATACAGATGATGCATTCAAGAAAGAAAAAAATTACAAAAGATCGTCATAGTGCTATTCAAAAGACTTCATTGCCTATTTGCGCTCTTTACCCCGTGTTACGCTTAGATTCATCCTATGAGAAATTGAGTAAAGAATGTATTTTAGATCACTTCCCATTCACCGGCTGGCTCCAAAATTTAACTAAATCCCTAATTTTGGCGTCAAAATTGTTTACTAAATTTCATTTACCTAACATGCTCTGTTTAGAGTTATCGTGCTAGTAAACACATCACTAAATAGTCAATTAGTTCATTAATTTTGTCCAGTTTTTGTTGTTGATATACGATCCTGACGACAAAAGTCCTATTAAATTAAATTAAATTTTTGAATTTTTGAGCTATCATCTTCGTATGTAAGGGGAAATACCAAAAAAATTCCCTTTGATGTGTTTGGTACGAAACTTAATAGTATGAACAGATCTACAGTTTTGTTGTAATCATGTTTTATATGTTTAGTTAAATTTGTATCTCATTTAATGTGTTCCTATTATAAAAATGCCTTTTTCGGACTTGCTCAAAGTTAAAACACAAAAGTTCTTCTAACTTTTGAAATCATCTTTTTAAAAATCTAAATTTAACGCGTATTTCATGAATAAGAAAGTTAAAAAAAAAAAGCAACGAACAAAGCATTTTTTAGAGTTGGTACATTTCATCCTTTTTCTCATGCAGCATATATTTTGAGTGTTTGCCGAAACGAAACGAAAAAAATAAATAAATAAATAAATAAATAAAAAACCCGAATTAAAATTTTATTGAAATTTAAAAGAAAGTAGTAGTCAGAAACAAAGCCTTCATTTGGAATTGTCCAACCAGAACCCAAAATCAGAAAAGCCATTGAGAAATTCGTCTGAGTGTGAGATTTTACAACATCATTCTGTCGGTTCCCTTTCAAAAAACTTCAGAACAATGCAAAAGGTGGAAAAGAGCCCAAGTTAATTGTAGACTCTCGAAGTCGCGACTGCGCTTTTGTTTTTCAGAATGACTAAATTCAAAATTCAATGGTATTAGATTTATTTATTTTGTTTGCTTTTTTTAAATGCGGTGCTTTCAACTTTTTCCTATGAGAAGATTTAGAATTTAAAATCAATGAAGCACGATTGTTAAAAAGTTTTTATTGAATTTCCTTGAATTTTGAGAGAACAGATGTAGAAGTTTCTTGGAAAAATTAGTTTTTGGTGATAATAGAAACTATTACCGATTTTTTTATTCAATCATGTAGACGTAATTGTTAATCAAAAACAATAATTCACTGAAAATGTGAAGAAGCATGAAGTCGAGAATCTAATGACATGCTCATCAATGTTGCAATGTGATGTAACATATATATATCCTTTTTGCTGTATGTGAAAAGGATTTCAAAATTTTGTGAATGAATATGAATCGGAGGTGGAGGGGGGAGGATAAATTCATTCAATAAATAAAAAGTACAATATTTATCTAGGGACTAAATTTTCTCAGGACTCACTTTTGTAATTCACAATTCAATGAACAACTGTAAGAAACGATCAATGCAGTAAATAATAAATTTGGGATTTTAAAGAAAAGTATTGTAATTTTGCGACATTACTTTCAAGTGATGCCCAAAATTAAAATTAAATTTTCGTTCAGTGCAGTGTATTTTGCATTTCATGAAATTTTCTCTGTTCCTTAAAACATTCAATTCCTTAAAAATGATTATTGAAAAAAAAAATTAACCACAATGTTATCTAATTTTATAGATTTTTTTTTCTTTTGAAAATGTATAACATCTTTTTTTTAACAACATTTTTTTTTGTAATTTTATGTTTTCTGTTATATTATTTCTATAAACCAGGAGAAGTGGTCTTCCCAAAACTTTCGTGCATATTTTTTAATAAAGGTGTTATGCTTTCCGTATAAAATTTTTGACCTTGGGAAAATTTTGCCAAATTTCTTTCAAGTAATGTTCAAAATTTAAAAAAAATGTCTCTTTGAGAGCAATGTATTTTGCATTTGGTGAAATTTTCTCTGTTCCTTAACACTTTCAATTCCTTAAAAATGATCGTTATGAAAACGCAACATTATTTGATTTTACTGAAATTTTTTTCGAAAAAGTATAACATCTTATTTTGGCTACATGTTTTTATAATTTTAGGTTCTCACTCATTTTGTTTCAATAAATCAATAAATCTGAAGACGTGGTCTCACCGAAACTTTCTCGCATATTCTCTAATAAAGGTGACATAATTTTCTTGACGAGAGCTTAGATTTTTTTTTAATGCATAATATTTTGTTTTGGCTACTTTTTTTGTAATTATAGGTTCCCTGTCACTTTATTCCAGTAAATTAGCATAAGTGGTCTCCATGAAACTTTCTCGCATGTTCTCTAAGAAAGGTATTATGCCTCTTGCATAAAATTTTTGGCCTTAGACAAAGTCGAGAATGTCGCGAGAATTTAGCTTTTAATACAATCCCACACATGCACAATTTGTGCTTCGTAGTAGAATGGAGAAAATCATGAATGCTTTTTGGACACCTTTTTTCCCCATCGAATAATACCAAATTCGATATATAGCTGCAATTTCAGTAACAAGATAACATATCAAATTTTATTTAACCCTTCAATTCAAAAGTTAGTAAAGACCTCTTAAGATGCTTAAATTATGTACCGAAGTTCATTTAAAACAAATGTAGCGTTTTTGAATTATAACGTTTATAGTGTGCGAACGTACAAACCAGCAGGTGCTACATTTGATTTAAATGAACGTTTGACAAATTTAATTTAAAACTGGATATAAATTTACACTTCAGATGTTAAAATTTTGCATCATTTGTTTGGTTGCGCTTGCAAGCAACCGCGTTTGCATGGATGATACAGTATAGACAATCAAATAATCATATCGGGAATTTTGGCTCGAAATATAATACAGATCTAAATTTTAGATGCTAAATTTATATAATTTTATCCATTTTTAATCGATGCATTTCTTTACTTTTTGTAATTATCGTGTTCACCTCTGAAAGCCAGATAGATTGACTTACTCTGACTGGACTTCGTTCAACGTTTAATAAAAAATCTATAAATTTGAAGTAAAGACCACATACCAAATGACATAGCATGATGACAGTTGAGATTTTATTCCTCTGACTGTACATTATTTAAAAAAAATTACACTTGTTTATAAAGACATCCAATCTTTCCGAGGTACGCTGATGCCTTGCGCCAAAAGTATTCTTTTAAATTGGGTGAGTAAGAATACGATATTGGGTTATAGAAAAACAAACTTAATATCTTATTTCAATTAAATCTTGCTGAAATATTTGTTCTGGGTGGAAATATAACTAAATCAGGGAATGCTTTGAAGGTTACAAAACATTTTGAGAATAATTTTAAATCTATTCGTTCTACAAATTGTTATTCTGAATTTTATACGTAGAAATTAATGAGGAAGCAAATGTCTTTTCACAAATTGATAGTTTTATTAGTTTTTTAAAACTTTTTTTCAAGCGAAAAAGGTTAATTATTTTCATAATACTTTAACCGATTAAGTATATATCAAAGACGCAAATTGAAAAACTCTATTTTTAGAAACAATATAATGATAAAATCAGAAATTTGCTACGGTAAATTAATTTTTGAATTTAAGCTGCATTAATGATATAAAATTCCTTTTTATTTACAATAACTGATTTTCATGGACTTTTATAATCTCACAACATGCACAAAAATGCTTATAAAACTAGGAAACAGGCATGGTTAAAAGCAAAAATAGTTTCTGTGTATATCGTAGCTAGGGATTGCAATATCGGACCAAAATTTCAATACTGGTATTCGGTATTTTTTAGATATTAATACCGGGATCCCAGTTTTAATACCGGTATTAAAAATTTTAGAAAAATAAAGAAAACATAGGTGTTCTTTGTTTTATTTGATAGTTTTATTAGAGAGTGTAAATATCATAAAAATAATTTGTAACTTATAAATTATGACAGTATATAAAGAATCACAAAAAAGTAAAGGAACATCTTATTTATTTAAATCACAAAAAAGTGTAAATATCACTATTCAGTCTATGGTACTATTATAAATTTTTGAAATGTGATCTTTAAAAACATAATGCATTCATTGTACTGTCATTAAGCCTGAAAAGTAATTTTGTGCAAAAATGACCATCTGTCGAAAACGCTCTTTCGGCATCTACGCTAGTTGGTGGTACTGTTAGCAATGTGCGATATACTTTTTCCAAGTATTTACCTCTAAATCCCTCATCTTCAAATAAATCGATTTCTCGTCGGATGGTTTTGAATATAGCTGATTTCTATATTGTATTTTGGTTCGTTGAAATTTTTTTTATTTATCGCTAATTCTAATTTTTGTTCAAGAGACAATTCCTTTTCACTATCGACATCAGTGTCATCATAATCTTCGATAACTGAACCGAATTCTTCTGAATGCAAATAGGTTTTTGGGTAAAAAATTTTAAGAAAATTTACTATAAGCTTTATCAGATTTGGTTATTTTCTTTTCTTCTTTTTCATTTTCATTTTTGAAAATCATTATAATTATGTAAATACCATAAGACATATTCTATTTCGGCATGCTTTTCTTCTGTGTGATTTTTCAATGCAATATATAATTTTTCTGATAGCGATATGTGCTGTTCTTCAATGACTGCAACATGAAATTTATTGTTACATTAGCTGTTAATAAATTAGAATCTCTCCCACATAATGTCTCAATAATCAGTTTTATTGGAAGTAGAACTGATGCAGTTCTGGATATTAAGTCGAATTCACTGTCTGAAAAATTAATTTGCAGGTTTAAGTCGATTATTGCTTTTTGGATTAGATTTCTCAGTTTCAAAAATCGTTCCATCATTAGGAGTAAACTGTTCCAACGAGTTTTAAAATCTAATATTAACATATATTCTGTTTTATTTTCAGTTAGTATATATTTTAGTAATGTCATTTTTTATAGGGGAATTTTATATATTTATATATAGAATTTATATTTTTATAGGGGAATTTTTCGAACTTTATAAATTATAGGAAGCAATTCTTGATGGGTTAATATTTCATCGTCATTAGCAATACCTTCTTCAACAATTAGATTGTCATTATCTTCATTGCCAATATCACTCTCACTCTCACTCACTTCAAAGTTGGAATCCGAAGTTTCTATACCCACATTATTTGGATTCTTCTGTCCTTTATTATTTTTTTGGTGTAATATATCTATTACTCCTAATTGAATTCCATGAGCATAGCACAATTTCTGGTTTGCACCAATCAACTTTCCAACTTTTTTCATAACTGTTGCTCCATCAGTCGTTATTAATACAATATCTTTATTCAAGGATAATCCATGTTTCGCTCATTTAGATTTAAGCAATTAAGCCATTAATTATCTAATTAATTTCCCTCGTTAGAGAGACATAAAAAAAGTATACTATTTTGCTATGTTGGCGATCCCTGAACATATAGTGGAGACAATTTTAAAAAAATTGCTAGTAAATACCGGTATTTAAACTTGTGAATACCGGTATTACAAAATTGTACAAATGACTCAAAATACCGGTATTCGGTATCCTGGTATACCGATATTGTAATCCCTAATCGTAGCCCACATTAATTTTCCCACTCGCAGGATTGATAAAAGAAAGTTTCTGAAGAAAAAGGTCTGAAATCATCCAATTGAAAGCGGTTAATTTTTTAAAAATGTTTTTCATGATTTTTATTACTTTCTCGTATAAGTGGTACAGAGAAAGCATAGAAATCGTCAAAAAATTCTAATTCGAGATTTTTCAACAAATATCCACATTTTAAACCTCCTGAGTTCGAAAATCACATTTATGAAAAATGTCCATTGATCTGTCTATGATAAAGATAGCTAAAAAACGCTTTGAGTTAGACGGTTGAAATTCGGGTATACGGTCGTTATTACAAATTCACAGGTTTCTATCAGATTTTGAGTAAAAAAATCCGTTCGTAGGAAGTTCGTTTGCCTGGTACGTGCAAAACGATACGTACAAAACGAAGAAAACTAGATAGATAAACTTGGATACTAAAATTTAATATCTATGTCGTAGGCATCTATCAAATTTTGAGGCAAGCCCAACAAAGGGTTGATTGTCTGTCTATCTGTACTTTCAGAAACATGTAAACGAGATCATTAAAAAACGCAATGACAAATATATAAAATTTGGTATGGGGTTTTGTGACTACAAGTGCAGTTTTGTGTCAAATTTTTGTTCCAATTAGTTTAGAAAAGCGTGTTTGAAGCCCATATTAATTTTTCGAATACTATTAAAGGTACGCTAGGGATTAATCGCTGTTTACCTCGCCAAGAATGACATGATAGATTCAGTAAAAAATACTAATATTTCGTAACTATTGTATGCCAATGCCATGTAAGGTGCTCTCTGGAATTACACCTTTAGTAGAGAGCATGCGAGAACGTTTAGGAGAGACCACTCCCACTGATTTCTCTACAAAATCGCAATTTCAAACATGGTTTGTATTAATAATGGACAATGGCACCAAGAGTATAAAAAAAACGATCTACAAATGATTCACAAATATGATATAGGAGGACTTAATTTGTAAGTTACGGGATCTAAATAATTTAATTTTATCAGTTTAACTAATGAAAGTAATAAATTCTTGAAAGTTTTTACTGATGAATGATCTCTCTTTTTTTCTACTTTTCTCTACTACTACTAAAGATGAATGCATGTGTTTTTTTGTATATGTGTGTATGTGTTTGCTCTGTACAGGTTAAATCGTTTGACTCGAAGCTTCCAAATTTGGTCCAGATATACTTTGGAGAGAGGAAATGTACATCACTAAGACAATGTTTTAATTTTAATTAATTAAAGAAATTTCATTTTTATTTTTTTTATAACTTCCAAAAATATTCCTACACAAACATTATCTTTAATTTAAATTCCAAAAAAATATATTTTTAATGATGATAATATAATTAATAAATTTTTAAATCTTTTTAAATATATTTCGGAACAACATTTTCATAGTTGGGAAAAATCCGAAATTGTTTGAATTGTTTCGTCAAATATTTGATCGCATGATTTTCTTCTATTGTTGAAAGTAAAGGAAGCTTCCGGTTTAACATCTATGCAGGTTAATGGTCGAAGAAAAAAGTGAATTATTCGAGACTGCTAAATAAATTTAGAGATGAACCGGATATAATAGTGCTGTGATATTATGAAACTGGTCTCCATTAGAAAAGTTCATATGTACAATGATCAAAACATATGCAAGATTATTAAAATAACATGACTTTAATATCTAAGAAATTAATAAGAATTATTTGTGATCTAAAGAATTTAATTAAAATTAAATATAACCAATATTTTCGGCAATCCAGCTGGTGGCGAAAAGCGACTAGTCACTAATAATTTGAAAATTATTTTTGTAGAATAACATTTTAATAAAAGTTTATTGTTTGTGCCTTAAAATACCAATTTAGTTTTACAATAAAAAGTGCAAGAACGAATGTAAGTACATCATAGTTATATAAGGCTAAATAGTAAAAATTTAGAAAAAAAATAATCCCCCAGATTGGCAGCACGTGGGACATATTACCAGTTTTTTCATAGACAGGATATTTTCATTAAAATTCTCTGACATAATTCTCGGTGATTAATTCGACTTAATGATAGCATGATCATTTGCTGATCTATGAAGAAGCTCGTTACGAATCTGAGATAATTTCTAAAACCACCTTTTTTGTGAATTTTTTTTTCCCCAAAATTTTAAAATTCCTTCAATTCTGAAGTAATTTTGTGCGGATTTTCACCTAACGAACAAGGGAAAATTAACTACGTTCATTAGTTGGCTGTTTCGGAAAGCTTCCAACTTCCTAATATTAATCCTTGATCCCCCGGATTTAGGAACCAAATATTATTGCTGGTCTTATTATAAATTTATTATCCAGGAGCATGAATCTAATAAGTAACCTTATTCCAATTGACACAATTGATTCCAATTCAACACTCCTATATATAGCTTTGGTACTACGATACTCTAATATGTCTATTAAAGGGCAATTTTGAGTTTGAGATAATTTCAAGGTTTTGAGGTAATTTGATCTTAGATATTTATATTCATTTACGTAGGGAACAGGTTTGAAACTGATAATAGTTGTCATTGGATAAGAGTCTATACATTATAACTCACCAAAGAGCTGAACCTCCTTTCTGTAATAAAGATGTCTTCCTTTTTCTTTCATGAAAACTGGGGGCAAGGTATGCACCAATACAAGTATTCGGTTTTTTTCCACCCCTAGAATAGAAGATCGGAAGATCGTGGTAAGATAGTTGGGGTGAATACAATAGAAGTCCTCCCCCCCCCCCTTGAGACCCCATTCGACTTGGGAATATAGTGAGACAATACGGTGCGTTTCGTGTTTCATAGTATAAAGATGGTACCAAATGAGAATTTTGGATGTCTTCAATGCAATCGATTGGAATTAAAATTTGATACAGATTTATAATTTTGGTTACAAAATCATAGGCTAAATTTCATTTATTTGAATACACATTTTTGAATTTCCCCATACACATTCCTGCGAATATGTGGATCGACAGACCGCTGTTTCTTGATTGACCGGATTGAAACCGGATTGGCACACCTCTACACCTCTGGGAATAAAATTGTGTACCAAATTTTATACATTTAGCCCCCTCCATTTTTCATTTAACGTGTTTCTCATGCCCATCAAAGATAGATTTCTAGTATATGAAAAAAAAAATTACTGAAACTACAAATTTTGTGCAAAGAGTACATAACAAATATCATCTGTTCATTATTTAAGCTATCATTTTCAATGATGGACATGCATAAATAAATGTTCTTTGGATTCAAGGACATCTAAAATATGGAGACTGATCAAAATCTCCAAGTCTGAATTTTTGACAATTGCAATAATTTCTTTGTGCATACTTCATGTACGGGAAAGTAAAAAAGAAGTATCTAGGTATAGTTGATTGGCTACCTGTTACGTGATAAGACTACTTACAGCTTCACCCAGAAGAGAAATTCGGAGTCGATATGTGAATATTTTATCTCGAGATAGACAAAAAATAATCAGCCGTAAAGTGGTATAACATCATTTATTTAGTTAGTAAAGTCACACTGTGCATATTAATGTGAAGAAGAGAATAAATGAAAGCGCATTTGTTGGGTTCGCGATTTCCAAAAATTGAGATATAATAGCATAATTCAAAAGACAGGAACTTTTACTTGAGCTAACACTCATCTATCCACATTGCTGAAAATCATTTCTATCAACCGCTATAGGCAATATTTCGGAGTTTACGAAAATACAGTATCTCAACAAAATCTCTCAAAAATTACAAATCGAGATCGGCATTATACTAACCATGGTGGAAAATTCCCATTTTGTTTCAGCAATAGTCAAATCTGAAAAGTTTAAAATCAGTGAAAAGTCCGGAGGGGGGAAAAATGTGCACTCATGCTTTGTAAATTATATTGATTTCCCTATCAGTTTTTTCGTCATATATATATACATATACATGAGTAATGATAAAATTAAGTGAAGCGTAGATATTCTGAAGATGAATGCATCTCTTTGTTTGCAGTGGCAAAGATAAAGAGATGCCAGTTGCGTAGTATTTCTTCTTCCCTTTCGTCATAATTGATTTTATAAAAGGAATGTTACTATTTTGTTTTCGATAAGGAATTTATATTTCAATTGTGGAATTTATACTTCTTGTGCTAAGTGACCTTTTTTTTGTTACTATGTGCAAAGAATATATATGTCATACAATAATATTTAAATGTAATTGTGAACACTCTTTTTTTCGCTTGATAATTTATTTTTATGCGTATTAAAAAAAGAAAGTGAATTTAACTAGATATTTAGTTTCTTATGTAGAAATTCTTTACTCATATTACTCTTGCTAAAAAAATGATGAGAAAGACTGCCTTTACTTTATTTAATGTCGTTAATTGTGTTAATTTAATGTTTTTAATGCCGTTCATTGTTATTACAATAGAGAATCGTTATTCGATCATAAAATATTTGAGCTTCCATTTTAACAAGTATTATATCTAAATTCATTAAAAATAATTAATCGAAAATAAAACCATGCATTTTATACATTTCAGTATGCCAATATAATAATATAGCATATAATTCATCTAATATTATCATATTAGAATATTTAATCGCTTCAGTATATTTAGATGAGTTGTCTATTGAATGAATACTTGTTCATTAATAATAGTCTCATCAAGAGCATTCAAGACTTGGTATCGAAGTTCATTTAGCGCCAAGAACCAATTCAATTAGATAACTGTACAAGTGAATGTTATTGTTAATGTTTTATGCATATCCTTTTGTACACACATATATATATATATTGTTTATGTTTTTATAGTTACATTTGATTTTATTATTTACTGCATTTAACAATCATTGTTTAACTGCAGTTTTGCTGGGGATACTAGGTGTATTTGATTTCAACTAAATCTCTTATTCATAACTTCATGTCCATGATTCTGACAGCAGATTATTTTTAAGCATCAAATTGTCATAAAGCCGTGTTGTCTTGAAAATCCTACATTTGTCCTGTTCATTGTGCATATGAACCTTTCAAATGAAGTAAGTCGCATGATATCACAGAGCTATTAAAAACATAATTAACTAGTTCATCTAACTTTCACGGTACTATAATTTTACATTCTCTTATTTCGCAACCATTTGGTTCACCAACGTTGTTGATTATATCTAATTTCAGTTAAAACTATTGGACTTCTTGTCCATGATACCGTCAAATTATCAGAAATTAATACCATGTTTGGCATGTTTTACTTATTGAGTACGTTAACTTTTCTATTGGAGACTAATCCCACAACATCACAGTGCTATTGGAAACGCAATTGTCTAACTCAACTCGCTTCTAACTCTCATGGCATTGCAAATTCACTTTTTATTCGTCTCGTAACCTACACAAATATTAAACAGAATCCTTCTTTAGCTTTCAGTAACGGAAGAAAATCACGCAATTATTTGATAAACAGTTTGAAAAACAGTCTGAACATAAAACAGTTTGAATTTCAGGACAATAATGCACTTTATTGCTGGAAATTAGAATAAAAAAATGCTTTAAAAATCGCCAAAAATAGGAAAAATTTGTATGACTATCAAATTTGCAATAATAAAAAGATAATTTTTGATTTGGATAGTTTGGATAATTTTTCTATCCAGTTTTATGCATTAATATTTTCGGAAGTTAGAACAGGATCAAAATTTCGCTTAATTTTTAATTAATCAAAATGTTAGAAAAAAATTTGCTCTGATGTTTACATTTCAAATTCATATATATTAGATTAAGTGGTTGTAGATCAAACGGTCTGGCATGTACAGCGCCAATACACACACCTTCATCTTTATTATTTGTAGAAATACGATTCTTTAAATTTAGTGATTAAAAAAATCGTGAACGCAGTGATGTTAAGATGACTGAGAAACAAATGTTACTGAAGTATCTTAACAATAATTCGAACAATAAGGCGAGTACAGGCGCAATGCTTTTTCTTTGGTAGCTTCATATAACAGTTAGAAAACATCAACATGCCAGATAATGCCAGTTTCCTAAAAAAAATATTTAAAAAAGTTTGAAAGTTACCTTCCTTTATTTTCACTGCAATGCAAAAAATTTAATTGATTTCACGAAAAGAGATCACGCGCTTTCATTGTTAAAAGTTTCCATTTTATTCGTGTGTACCGTTTTTAACCTGCCAATAAAATTGTTTTTGAAATATAAATTCTGAGGCTATTAAAATGACCAAAAGTTTCTCTTAAAAGTTTTTCTTAAGTTCAATCCAGAAATCTTATTAAGCTGAAGTACAGAGGAAAATGGATAGTATTCAAATTATTCATAAATCTATAAATTAATTGGAAATTCAGAAAGAATAAAAAACAGCGTAACTCATCAAAAAACACGAAGGGATTAAAAAAAAGCATCAATATACATTTTATTTATACAACTTTTCCCCCTTCATACACTTATTGAATATATTAGTATCTCTGTATTCTATGCGCATTAAAAGTCGGATGGAAGAATTCCTTAGAAGCCATACCTTTTCAAAAATAAAATCTTGAATGTATATATTTAGAATAATCGACAGAAGTCAAAGAACTAATGTCCCATTTCCATTCATTGATCCTATTTCACCAAATTTTATTTTACATGAGAATTCATGATCCTTAAATATGTCTTAAATGATCCGAGAAAAACTACAAAACTTGATTTCACTGTACATTCTCTTTAAGGTAAAATTTTTCACAAGGTACTCCATCTATAAGCACAGAATAGATTTCACCAATTAATATCTCCTGTGAAATCTTATGACATTTAAATACATCATCGTCTGTCTTCACTATGCTCCATTATTGAGAGAAGTGTCAAGAAATCTATTTCTCTATAAATTCTTTATGGAGAAAATACTGCGTAGAACACCATAACCATAGAACAGATTTCACCAATTTCATTTGATATGAAAATCCATAAATCGTAGATCTATCATAAATGGTCACCCGTATACTATAGCTTTTCATTTTTGAGAGATATTGCAAAATAAAATTTCAACAGAGCTTGCTGCTACAACATCTGGACCAGTTTCGACAATTTTCTTCCATCACTTTACAAGTATAACCAACCAGTCAGAATACTCTACGCTAATTCTGTAAAAGTCATTTAAAATAAAAGTTTTTTCCTTTTTGGCAAGGTGTAACTCATCAAAGAATTTTGAAGTAAATAAATTAAATTATTAATATAATATGCGAACAGCTTGTCTCCGAAAGCTACTAGTATTTTTTAATACGAATTACGTAATGAAAAGTAACGGAACAATTCAAGGCATTCAATTTAAATTCGGGTCATTTTTCAATCCAATACAAAAAGTCACAAATCGGAATATTTCCAGGAAAAATCAGGAGGTCGGGTCTCTATATATAAAAAGCAAAGTTCAGGATTTAAATTTAACTTTTTGATTAATATTTTTTAATTAATTAATTTTTTGATTAATATTTTTAATGTAAGTAATTTTTTCAATAATATTTTTTAAAAAAATTAATTAATTTTTAAATTTTTCAAAACTAAATTACATTTTATTAATTACTTCTTAAAAACTGAGGTAATTCGTGACATTTAATTCAAAATAGAGACAAATCTGTAACACTTTTACAATATGGGACAAATATTCGAAATTCAGGACCGTCCTGTACTAATCCGGGTCGCCTAGTCATCCTAATGGTGAACCATATTCACGATAAGATCATTTTGTGACAATTTTGCTCTGTTTTTGTACCAATTCAAGTCTGCGATTGCCTGTACAATAATCTATTCTAAATATTTATACCTTAAGATTAATTCGGTGTTAATTTTAATGATATATTTAAATGGAATTATATAAAAATATATTTATTAAAATAAGAGAGTGATTAGATATCGTTTCAATATCAAAATTCCGAATGCAAGCACTTAAAAGGTCGTCGACCTCCGAAGGTCAAGCACCCCCTCCATTCGAATCGGCAGCTGGACGGAAGGCGCACGCGAGTTTCATCTTCCGTATCGTTTTGGTGTGGAATCCCGCGAAAAATAAATTCTCTCTCTGTGTGTATGTCGCGGTGGTGGTTGACCCCGGCAGGTACATCCACGACAAAGACCTGCCAGCATCGTTAGTTCATCTGCCGCGAGTCGAACTCGTGTTTAACTCTAATCTTCGATCAAAAGATTGTTTTTAATATTCTTCTTCTATGCATAGATTGAGTAAAAATTAAAATAGGCATCTCCAGGGTGTGGTAAAAGAAACATGTGATCGTAGGACCTGTTGCGCATTTAAAATGAAGCGATCCTAAATAGTGCACATTATAAGATTTCTCTTTTCTTAAATTGATCTGTTTAGTTTCACATTTAAATACATTTTTAACAAAATGTTAATGATTTATTTTAGATTATTTTTTTTATTTTATTAAGGCAAAAATATGTGATTTTGAACATATACTATGATTCATAATTGTACGTATTCAGGTTTAATACACTATTATGTGTGCTGACTTTTGATGCTTATAAATCTGAAATAATTAAAGGAACATAATGAAATAAATAAGGACCTGACTGAATATACAAAACAAATTGTTAATATTTGCTCAAAACTTATTTTTACACTATTTCAAAATTTTAAAAATGGCTTTTTATCTATACCATTTTAAATTTCGTGTGCCGGCGTCTTCGCATAAGGGGTAGCGCGTCTTCCCCGTGATCTGGACGTCCCGGGTTCGAGTCCCTGCTCAGGCGTTGTTATTCCTCTTCTGTGTTCTATCTGTGAGGTGTGTGAATGTACAGCCCCCCCCCCCCTGTAAAAAGGGGTTGTGCAAGCGAATGTGACGCATGAAGTAGCTAAGTCGTACTCTTGACCCTAGATGGCACTACTGAAAAAACAAGAGACGCTCTCTCGGCTTAAATCGTTGACAGATAACTGTCGGCGAGCTTGTAAAGTGCCATAAGTCACAACAAACTTCGTGCAATTTTTTCATTGCAATGTTGACAATTATTATTATTATTTATTTATTTTTTTGCGTTGAAATTCCGACAGATTTCATTGTTTCAGAAAATATTTAATTACATGCTTTTCTTCTTCCGTGGAAAACCGAAGAATAAATGATTACGGACGATTTGCACAGGTTGCACGAGGAAAACATAAAGTAAAGTAAATTATTTTAACTCAAATGAAATGTGAATAGTTTATTCACATCCCTTCAATTTTTAATGGTGTCAAGAGACTCATCTCCATAAGGAAAGTTCATGTACATGTTAAGCAGAACAAATGCAACGCTATTTAATTAACGTGGATTCAATATTGGTCGCAATGTGATGCTTAAAAGTACTTTGTTAAGGAAATCATGAACACTAAATTATGAATGAGAATATTTATTTGAAATCAAGCATAACAGTATTTAACGCCAACCAACTGGTCGCGAAAGGTGGCTTGCCGTAAATATCAAAATATCACATAAAATAATTCAAAATTTGAGCAACGACCTATTATTTATGTTGTGCCTGTATCGTTGAAATGTGTGACATTTTTCTCTTCCCTTGCCCTGAAGGTCTTTCCAAAAACGCTAAGCTATAAGATTCGGTTCTTCTGATCTATTAATGGAAATTCTATTAGTGGATGTTCTCGAATAAAATGAAATAATTATTTTGTAATAAGAATCTGATGACGAATAAGATTCCGAGGAAATGATGATAATACTAATATCTATCAGCTTACGTTTGCATTCATTGAATTGGATGAATCCCTTTCAGAAGCTTGGCTATTGACCTTTCTTAACCCGCATCTTGTTCGTAAGTGTTATGTAAGATAACATGTAAACAGTATGACGCACAAGAACGTATCGGCCCACTGAAGATTCTAAATAATATCTTTTTTTTACTTTTAGCCTTGCTGCCTGAGTCATTCGAAGAGAGGGGGTCAGCAATAATGTAACATTTGATCGGTTCGATCGGAGCTTTTGAGATTTTGTCCATCCTTTTTGGTGTAGAAAAAAATTGTCCTCGATCTTTAATTGGAAATAAAATAAGGAAAATATCAATTATTAATTAATGACAAAGAAGAATAAACTCCATTAAAAATAGTCAGCATAATTTCATTAAATGCTTTAATATAGGATTTTTTTAAATAATCATGATTTTTCAGTTCTGGACACCCTAAAACCATGTGCGGATGATAGAAATAGGGAAAAAAGTCGTAGAATCAAAACAGTTAATTATTAAAACTAAAATAGTAAAAGGCACATTCAGTAAATACACAAAAGGAAGATTTGTGCTTCAATTTTGAAAAATCTTGTCATGATAATGTTTCATATTTGATTCGCCTATCGTCATTTATTTTTAAAATTTGCTTTTGATTATATAGCAGTGATAACTTGCACGTTAAATATGTATTTCATATTATCGCTATACCTGTTCATAGAAATTAAAAGGACGAAAAACTATTGCAGTAATATATACTTAAAATTACTTTTTAAATTTATTAAAATGAGAGGAAAAATTTGAAAAAACATAAAATAGGTATAACTGAAAACTATTTTTTTAATAAAAAAATAAATTTCAATTAGTTTTTAATTAAAAATTCAATAATATCTCTAAAGTGGTGTTTACAAAACAAAAAGCAAGCAATGTGACGGATTTGATAAAGCGTTTCTAGGTCAAAAATCCTGTCATGTTGTGCATTTTGAATCAAAAATTTCATCGTGAACGTCGTTTCTGTTTAAAAAAAAATTCTGGTTTATAGATAATATGCCAACATATAAACTTTATTATGTTAAAATTTAAAGCAATTAATTATTGGTACCAAAAACAGTAACCAGGGATTTCCGTTATAACAAAAAATGACAGCTTCAACAGTTCATAAATGTGTTAACATAAACGTTTTAAAATTCACTTTTGAAAGTAGTCTATGATCTGAAGCTAGATATCTGGTTTCAAAACAGAGAATAGTAAACTCAAACTAGATTTCATCGATAAATCTTCGTGTGAGTGGACTTGTATAACACAAAACCTGATGGAATCAAACATACTTGGTATTTTATACTGCTAGAATGAATGGAAATCTCTGCTTCAATAGCACTGAATGACAAAGCTCACTGCCATATTCAAGCATATTTGGGATCCTGGCTAATGCATGTAATGAGACCCTGCTTTTCCAAACTGCTCAGTTTAGTTTCACATTTTAATGTTAATAATTTATTTTAAGTGAATCATTTATTTTGGTCATTTAGTGAAAATGCTCGTGTTTCTTATTATGACTCATAATTATTATTGTTTTATATAATTGTGTGAATATATAATGTTTGTGTTTTATATAATGTTTGTGAATAATATTATCGAAGCAGACTCTCTGTATTTATAATTACTCTAATAAAAATGTGAACGGAATGATATATCTCGAAACCTGATTAATTTTGCTTTACATAATGTCTAATATTATTCCAATATTTCATAATTCATAAAATTTCTATTTTTCATAAAACTGATTTCTAAGACAACAAAGCTGAAAACATTTCTTGAACAAACCTGCCAGCTTTCCTATCCTCCAGATAAGCTAGAAGACACCCTTCGCCCCAAAATAATAAAAGAATATGGTGATTGCTGTGATAATGATGTGAATTTAATGAAAAACAGATAGAATCCTGATCTTTTATACTAAATAAGATGTTAATATTAATCTAATATTTCATAATTCATGGAATTTGTATTTTTCACAAAACTGATTTATTAGACAGCAAGGTTATTTTTAAGCAATCTGACTGCACGTCCCCCCCCCCTAAACAACTATCCAGTTTGATGCAGACGATGTCCCTCCTAAAATGGCCTTCATTTAATTTTAAGTTCTGACGTCAATCTAAATAAGCTTTATTATACAAAATTATCGATAATACAATATCGATAGTAAAAATATCTATATAATAAGTCATCTCTTAAAATTTAAATAAGATTTGGATTGAAATAATTAGCATTAAGTCATGCTTTTGTCTTAATATTTGCAGAAGATCTATGCCAAATTTCGAATAATCTTTTAACAATTAAGGAATTTTGCACCATATAATAGTGAGGGAACCAGTTTTTATTATTAAAAGTTAATTGTTAAAATAATTGGAGCAAAATACGAAATGCCATAAAAAAATATTTTTTCAAATCATCCCAAAAGTACGCCAAAATTGGCTTGCTTTCCTTATTTACTCAGAGAGCAGTATAACACCTTATCGCGCATCTAATATTTAACTGGCGAGGTAAATATTTTGAAATACAAACAAGCAGTTTACTTTGAATCAATATTTGAGATAACACCTAAATATCAAATAAATCAGTTTATTTGTTGACATTCCTCTGTCTGACTTCCATATGTTTATTTGTATAAACAAAGTAATAAGAAATCCCCCAGTTGAGTGGTCTCCACCAAACATTCTCGCTCATTCTCTAATAAATTTGTCACACCTTACATGGTATAGCATACAAGAGTTATGAAATAATAACTCTTAGCGTAGATTTAGCATTTTGACTGAATCTTTCATATCATCCTTGGCGAGTTATTTGGCAATTAATCCCTGGCATGCGTTAATAGTATCTAAAAAATCGAATTTGTGTTTAAGACGCGTTTTCCCCAACCGCCTGAAACGAAAACTTGACACAAAACTACACCTGTAGTCATCAAATCTCATAACAAATCTGATATATTTAAGTCATTGTAGTTTGAATTATCGCGTTTGCTTATTTCAGAAAGTACTGACTGGCAGACAGTCAAAGCATAACTGCTTTGCCTCAAACTTTGAAAGGTGTCTACACTACGGATGTTAAATCTATGTACCGAATCTTATCAATCTAGCTCTCTTTGTTTTGGAATTATCATAGTAGCTTATATTCGAACAGTCGGACAGACAGACTTCCTATGAACGGATTTTACTCAAAATTTGACAGAAACCTGCACATTTGATGTCTTAGACCCAAATTTCAACCGTCTAGCTCAAAGCATTTTTGAGTTATCTTTGTTACAGACAGACAGACGGATGTTTTCTAATAATGCGTTTTTCGAACTTAGAGAGACCCGAAACGGGGTAATTCGATAAAATCTCGAGCTCAGATTTTAACGATTATTATACTTTACTGCGTATACGAAAAAGTAAAAAATTACTATTGAATGTTGTATAAACTATTTGACTGCAAATGCAATGAATTAAATTATCGCCAAATTTGCTAATCCCATTATCACGAATAACTTTCACTACATAATTGACGGCAATTAAAATTGCTTATGATTTGTTCAGTTTTATGAGTTAGATTATTTATATTAGTATTTATGTATTTAAAAAATTCAACTATGTATTTTAATGTCTTTAGGTTTATTAATTTATTTTGATTTAGACACATAATTCTCTTCTTTCCGAGATGCGTCCTATATTGTGTGCTTTGGCTCTAGAGAGACCTGGATTGAAATCGATAAAAATCTGGTCACTTCGGTTAAATTAATGTTAAACATCTTGCATGAAAACATAATAGCGCGGGTCATCTAAGACTGCTCTTTTACTACTTCCAATATTAACAACAAAATTACAAAATTAAGTAAGCAGCAAAAGTTGACATGAACATATGATGACTCCATTAAAAATGAATAGTGAGAAACAAAATAGAGCCTGATTTTTTTATTTTTCCCTCATGTAACAATAATTTTCAATTTTTTTTAATTTTAATCATTGTAGCCTTTATAGGTCTGATGAAAATACTTGTTTACTGCTGCTGATTTTGTCAGATTTACAATTTTTATCCTATTTATCATAAAGCATGGCATGTCGTTATTTTTATTTTATATATTACTGTCATCAATTCAAGTTTAATATTTGTCACTTTCACAATGAAGTCATTGCTCTTGATCAGATTTTAATATATCGGTTGATTGATACCCTATCTCAATTGCTATTTTAAAAATAGCCACTGAGCGCATGCTTTAAACATTTAACGATGAATGAATCACTAATCTGGAAAGAGGCCTTATCTTAATTTCATAATGGTATTTATGTAATGTCTGATATAAATAAAACCCGATTTGCAGAAGATAAGGCATCAAGTGACTTATATTCACGTATTATTTTTGTGGTGCAACAAAATTTATACAATCAGATTTTTTTATGGGCTTGTTAAATCGATATTTTCTCAAATAATACAGATTTATACCAAAAATTATGTAATACTATAGAGTTCAGTAAAATTCTTCACTCTGTACATTTCGGAATTATGGCATTTGTTCATTCATAATAAAAAAATTAATTGCACATTTTATTAAATGATAGATTATATAAAAAAAATTAAATTTTCTAGAGAAGCTAAGTAATTTTTTTTACAAAATACCTTTAAGAAAAATAATTTTTGTACACTAATAATAAGAAATATCAAATGCAATCAACGTTTAAGCGTTTTATTTAACTATTAACATTTTATGAGAAATGATTTACAAGAATTATGTTAGAATAATCCAATAAGAACAATTCATAACGTCTTCATTGTTTACAGATGCGGCAAAAGAAATGCAAACGATTTGAGAACAATCCCTTTTAAATAATTTGATCCGAAAAAAAAATATTATCACTTCATTTGTTTACTAGATTTAGATATTCATTCATTCATCCTGTATTTACAACGATATTCTTCTTATTCTTGAAAATATGTATGAAGGATTCCAGATGTTAAGAATATGAAATTTAGTTTCTTATAAATCTTATATTTGTTCCTCGTGATTAAAATGAATTGAATATTTGAGAAGAACAATTCTAGTTAAATATTCTAAATTCGATATAACCGGGTTTTAAGTTTGGACAAACTACAATTTTATGTCAACGAATGAAAGATAGTGTAGTAGTGTTCTTACACTCAGTTTTTAGCTCTGCATTTATCGAACCGATTCACAAAAAGTTTGGAATTTATATTTTTTTCTTATCACTATTTCAATTTAGTTTATAATTTCTGTTAAGTCACCTGATTTAGAAATAAAAAAAATTATTTTATTTACTGTTATAATGTACATTTTTTTTTTCATTTTTCAGTTTTCGTGATGATTTATAATAGCCTAGCTAAACCAGTGATAATGCCAAAAACATTCGTATGAAAAGGACAGAAAATCTGTGCAAAAATTTATAATGACGAAATTTCTGAAAATAAAGAAGAACCTGACAACAATCCCTAATACTTATTTTGAAATATATTTGAGAATCATAGAAGGACGAAGAAAATAATTAAAATACTTTTTAAATTGGAAATACAGAAAATATATCAATCGATGTAAATTTGTAGCAAGAAATAAGAAATGCAAATAAGAAAACGAACAACGAAACGAATTTTGTAAATAAGAAAACGAATAAAATAAATGTATTTCGGAACCAGACAAAGCAACAAGTATAAATATGTTTTTATAAAGGCGTAACATAAGTTTAAAGACTTGTAAGTTCACTTTCAACAACGCTGTTTTAAACTGCTTTAATTTGATATTTCAAAGAGTACTATTTAAAAGTACAACGCCTTCTTCACTAATAATATCAGTCAAGTTTTCCTAATGAATTATTCAAATATTTTAAAAGAATTTTAATTAATTCAACTGTGTTTCGTCAACCAAAAGATAACGTTAAGCTGAGACTCGTGACAAAAATAAGGTCAAATTCCATCAAGCTTTTAACATAATTTTTTAAACAATCGATATATTTGTAAAAACCATTTTAGACTAAAATATTAACGACATGGATCTAGTAAAATGCATTTTTTAAAATTATAACATTCAAAACTGTAATATTAATACTAGCTGCCTTTAGCAATTACCCGTTTGCAGGAGATTAAGAACCTCTAAAATTTTCAATTCAATATTTTATGCTAGTTAGTCTTAATACCTTCTTCAACAAAATATTTTTCAGTTTCAAATTTTGTTAACCATATATTTTATACTATTAAAGAAATTTCACATCGTTTTGTTCATGTTGATATGTATTTCTCTAATTTTCTGTCATTTCATCTAAAATGTAATTTTTAATTTGAAATGAAAGCAATTAACTTTCACTAATACAAAAACTTTTCTGTTGAAATTAAACATATTTTTAAAAAAAACATGAATACAAAAAATAGAACCTTTTAGCATTGAAGTTTTATAAGCAATATGAAAAGAATTTGTAATTTATGCAATGTCTCAATAAAAAAATTGATTGCAGTAAGAAAGTAATCTTCAAATTATAAGAACGATATCCTAATTTTATAAATTACTATAGTACAGGATATAGCAATAATCTTAAAAATGAATGTAATTAAACAAACTTTTCTTCATTGCTTGCCTGTGAAGATAAAATTTAGTTGAGAGAGGAATAAAATTTCTAAGACTATATTAAAAGTGCATGAGAAAGTTATACTTACGACAGTGAAAGAATCCAGATTAAAATATTTGTAGCAATAATGAAAAACGATTTGAATTTCTTTATTATAGTGAAATATATTGCTATTAATGACTCAACTTAATTAGAGAGTATGTGAAAAAGCTTCCGAGAGATCATCCCCTCAGTTATATATATATATATTGAATAATTTGTAGACTTTTCTAATTTTAAAATTGCTTTTGTTTAATTTAAGTTTAGGAAAAAAAAAACTAATGAACAGAGCAATGTTGAAGCTTATTACAAAAATTAATACAAAAATTTATCTTGAATTATTTGTATTTTGAGAAGAAATTTTTAAAGGATATATAAAATTTTTCGTTACGGAGAACTCTCCTAGCCCCTTTGATTTTTTTACATGTTAAAGACTGTGTTAGCGTTTGATGAGAAGCTGAATGTTCTATTTGAATTCAGATCGCATTTTTAAGTTCTTTACTTTGTACAATAAAAAGAAATTGCAATTTTTTACTGATATATGATAGCGACATAAATATAGGACGTATCCACAAATATTATAACTGTATATCATCAGATTTCAATATGCATTGAGCTTGATAACAACTTGATCAATTTTTATATTTGCTTGCCACAAAATTGAGCGAATTTATAAATATTAAGAAGGGGGGGGGGGGATCGCGCCACAGTACTGTGCCAAGACAGTCTCAGACTCACTCTCTATTCTGAAAATCCGTAGATTTTAATTATAAGCTCATTAATATATGTTGTGATTATAGTGTCACTGATTTTTCACATTTTGCATAGAACTGATCTAGAGGCATATCGAGGTTAACTTGAGCGCCTGATATAATAATTTTTTTGTCCTCAATAGTCATTATTTCCATAATGTTTTTGTCTCCTTGCTGCTTCCTATGACTGTCGACAGGAAGTTTATACCTTTCTTAGCATTTGAAATTCCAAGCTTTGTCTGAACTTTATCATGGATGCGTTACAGAAATTTACAAAGGATTAAGAAAAGTTTAATCCGAATCTATTTATTAGTAACTCACACCAGCAACTGTATATTTAAAGGGAGTGTCCACTCCTTGACTTTCCTAGACTAAGACAATCTAATACCTTTTCACTTTCTATCCTCATTTGCATCCCTTAAACATAGGACGAGACTATAGTAGGACCAGAAGGGAAGCAGAAAATGCTCGAAAGTCCCGATAATCTGCAACCATAAGTGACTGTAATGCAATAAGGTTCATTTTATGCTTCATAATATGATGAAATAAACTAATGAGTGCATTGGGGCGCCTCATTGGATCATCACCAACTGGATCCAAAATTTGACTAACTACAAGATAACATTCAAAATTTTATTTCTGTTTAAGTCATTGTTTTTTAGAGTTATTTCATTAACATGCACATGAATATAAAAATAAACAAATTCCATCCCCTTTGTTAAATTTGATCCAAAATTTAATACATTTAAAATTCTGATGATGAATCTATATAGCAGATTTCATCCATATAGCATATTTGCATATTTAAATCATCATAGAGAATTTGCATATTTGAATTACCGTAATTATGAAGTCACCAAATTTGATGTTATGTTTTTAATATATTTCTGGCATTTTAACGGACAATCAAATAGACAAAATTCTTTTTTTTATGAAATCTAAAAGTAGGAGATTCATCAAAATGTCTATTATAAACCAATTTCTTGGCGATTAGAACACTTTCACTTCATAGGTTTTGCATACGAGAAAGTAAAAATCCATATAGCGACTTAGATGTGCCACATCCACGTAGAGCAGTGCATTTTGTAAACACAGTGACGTCCAGAAGAAGAGGATTCCCCAAGAATCCGAAGGAGTAAACTTGCCAGTGTACGGATAGACAGGGTGGTGCCTCGTTTACTGTGGCAATGACCCCTGGTCGCTTGCAAAGTGTATACTATATCTGGGTGAGGGGAAGTTGGTGGGGATTATTCGGGTAATATGACGTGAAAGAGGTCCAAATTACATTTCCATCTGTTTGGAAACATCACAAAGGCGTTCTCGTTTCACGAGTGAGGATGTTATTATTAATTTGGGGTCTTACTCTTTATTAGTAAAGAATGTCGTAAGCTGAAGCTCATAAATCTTAGAGAAATATTGAACAATTAAAACCACATTTGTATATAAATCCAAAAACGTCATACTAAAAAGCTATAAAATGCATATGCTGCAGAAATTACTTATATCGAAAGTACTTTATTAAATTGCAAAAGAAATGTCTCTCTGTCTCTTTCTCTTCTATTTATTTAACTGATTCGTACCAAAGAATTTAGGTGGTTAATAACCGAATACGAACAAATAAGTATTTTGCCTTTATTACATTTTACCGACTTCAATGCAAGACTACTCGAATCATAAAGCATAAATTTGGTGAAAATCTTTTCTAGTTATAAGGAAGGTGGAAATCGTTTTGCACAAAACTCTTTCTTAAATAATTAGAAATCATTACATTTAGTAAAAATACAACACTTATATAAGAAATACATAATTACACACTGTCAGTTTGCTGTGATTCCATGTTTAAAATTTAAACATCAATCCTATCCCAAAGATGACTTCCCTATTAGGATTAAATTTCATTCCACAAAGTTTTGTCTTACCATAAATTTATTCAACATAGTGTTGTGGCAACATTTTAAATTTAAAAGCATTTTTAATTCTAAAATGCACAAAATTCAAATTTTTAAAATAATTTTGAACAATTTAAAAATTGATAAGTTAGATAACTTACTTGTTCTTTGCTTTTTAAATTGACGTTGAAAAGCTTTTTTTGGAAAAAATATTTTGATTAAATAGTTTTTTAATTAAAAAATTTTACTGAATTATTTCAAAATTAAAACAGAATAAATAGCATTAAAACTTTTATGCTATTTATTCTGCTTTATACAGATTTAATTAACCGCTTTAAAAATATTTTTAAAAAAGTAACGGAGCATAAATTTTAAGAGACTTTTCTTAACTGCATATGAAAACGACTTTAAAAATTTTTTTTAAAAAAAGCTCAAAAATCCAAAAGAGTAAGTGTTTTTTGATGCTGTAAATATCAAATTAAATAAATAATATAAGCTACCGATAGTGACAAATTATTATAAAACATCAATCTCTCATATTAAATAAAAATCATTTTTCGTTTTTCTTATGAATCATAGTGTAACATTTACATTAATCCTAAATTTGTGATTCATTCACAGCAAAACATCACAAATGTTTTTAAAAGAATACTCGCAAGCAGTGAGTGGTTTTGAAAAAAAAAAAAAAGAGCAGGTGGTTTAGCAGAACATTGCTAAACACATGAAACACATGCTTATTGTGTTATTAAATTCAATCTTACTCCTGCGAAAGATAAAATTTGTTTTGTTTATTTATAAAAGAAACTTACACAAAATCTGAAAAAGTAAATTTTGTAAAAAGTCATTCCATATCTAAATCGTATGACAAATTTTCATTTTCAACTTAAAATTCACGCCTGGCAGCATTTGAACCATGTAAATTTCCCGGATGGTAAATTTCTACTGAATTAAATGCGTCTTGTATTGTTTCGAATGGTTGGAAAGCTAGATTTTTTTGTAACCTTAATCACATCTTACGAAAACATGTTTTGTTATCATTTGGAAATCGTTTGCTTATCGTCATCTAACATTTCATGTAGTTACGAAGCGATTACAATCGAATTTTTCAGTTATGTATTTCTATTAATTTGTATAATACTTTATATAATTAATTTCGAAAGAGAGTCAAGTAAAAAAACCGGTGTTTTGAGAATTAACAAGAGTTGTTTAAATTATACAAAACAATTAATTTTCCACCGTTTATAATTCCACTAACATTTTAAGCAAACTGAATTCTCTGATCTAAAAGTGATTTAAGAACATATCTTGTTTCCGGCATTTTGAATCTGTTTTTACTTAGATACAATCAAAACAACCCCAGGTTTGTAGTAGAATGAAATAGTTTCCCTTTTTAAAATGTAAATTATTCACAGAAAGAAAAATACAGGAAAAATTCTCTCTATCTTTTACGCAAATAGATTTACCTAGTTTTCAAAGTAGCAATTTTATTATTAACTGATTGGTAGATCACTAAGCTCGAAAATTATCTACTAAATTGTCTATTTCAACATGAATTTCATTCTTCTTTTTTTAATTGTTTTGAGAACTTAAATTGAATTTTAGAAAAATATTAAAAATATGTTTCTAATATTTTAATGATACTTTCAAATACATAATATTTTTATTAAAAAACTTTCTTTTCTCAGGATGTTTGTTTTACATAATTTTCTTTTCAAATGTGTAGTTCCGCAAATAGTTTATTTTAATATGTTTTATTTGCCAAAGAAAAATTGGTAAGAAAATAATATATAATGACTAATTCAAAAAATAATAAACATCCATCTTGTGAAATTTAAGTAATGATTGATTTTATTTCGAAAAGAAAAAAACCATTTCTTTGCTGAAAAAAAATCGTTACACTTTTTCTCAGGTACACACATTCAAATATCTATTTTGTAACCATCGTGTGGCAA
>JAPMOR010026363.1:78324-89390 GCA_026543865.1 Argiope aurantia | reverse complement strand
TATATATATATATATATATATATATAAAATTGGTGTTGTGAATGGATGCGATAGGTGAAATTTCAAGTTTCTTTGCCATAAGTCCGATGGAAAATATTATACGTTCCTGAAAGTAATATTTTTCAAACCAGTAACAATAAATATAGTAGATTATTTCGAGATAGTAAATTAAATATTTATTTTGGAAATATGTAATTTATATTTGCCTTTGTGGTCTTTGAAAATTTTCGAATTTAGAGATGACAAATTTAGTATGTAATCCAATGGAATATTTCTTAAACTGGAAAGAAAAATTAAAAGCTCAAAGGTTGTAAACAAAGCTATTTATGCCTCTTTCTTAAGAGTTTATTAAGCTTGTTGTCTAAGAGTGATGTAGATTTTTATGTTTAAAAAAGTAATAACAGACTAAAGATTTTTGTGGAAAAAAATTAAATTATGAAAAAAAAAAAATCGAAGTACTAAAACATTCAATGAATTGTTCACATTACTCCATTCATTATTGGATGCATATCTAAATAATCAAAATCAATTGAACAAAATATTAAAAAAACCCATTTAACAACATACTAGCAGATGTACACTCAATTTGATTGCTATGGTGAATTATAAAATTTTAACAAAACAAGAATTTTGACCATTTGTGTGGCATTCCTATGAAAAATTATCTATCAAAATTCATGTCAGTGTATAGAATGAAAAATTTTTCTCCAATCCGAAAATAACTTGAGGTAGAATCATCTGTCATTGTAAAATAGCGATAAATCAATCACAGAAATCACCTGCCTGTTATCGGGCGATTTCTGACAGCATTAAGTTAAAAATAACTATAGTTAATAACTTTTAGTTTTGGAAAATGCAATATCTGAAGTGCAATATCTGCAGGAATATTCTGTCTTGGTCAGTTGTGCAATGAAGAGGATGTCGTCTAATGTGATCGCGATTAATGTTATAATTCGCCTTATACCATCAAAGTTCTCTGACGCCAAACCAAATTCAAATGTTCGCAAAAATATTCGTTTAATAGATCACTTCATCGTTTAATGTTATCAGATTTAAAATAGAGTGTGACCAATTCTTCATTTTCAAACCGGATATCGGCCGATAACAGGCAGGTGATTTCTGTGATTGATTTATCGTTATTTTACAATAACAGATAATTCTACCTCAAAGATTGACTTACGTGGAATTTCTTGTACTACTAAAAAAGAAACATCTGGGAGTCATTTTCCCCATGAGAAGGAGTTCACTATCATGGATTAGAGCGATTTTGGCTTGGCTTAAACAAGCGGCTACTCTGCCAAGTCTTGTTTGAAAATTTTTTAACCGCTGTTTTCAGCGATTGAATTATGAAGGCAAATTGAATAGAAAATAAATTATTCATATGCTTAACACAAAATATAAATTCTAAATAGGTATGACAATTCACGTAAAATAAATTTTGTGTAATGGAAAATTTTACAGCTTCTTTTTAAAATTTTGAAAAAAAACTTTTTGAGCTTTTTGTGAGAAAGATCAATCACTGATGATTCAGATGGTACGAATATATTAATAAAAGCTCACCAAGCGCCGAAAAGAATCAAGCATGTCTTAATTTGAAACCCGAATTGTGGCATCATTCAACAAAATAAAAGAGAGCATTAAGCTTGTGAATAATATATAAATGAACTATTAAGGAATTGTGGAATTGATGAGCTATTGAATAATTGCCGATTAATAACAATTAAGAAATTTTTAAGCGTTAGTTTTGAAATAAATTATGGGTAGCCCTGTATTGAGTGTATGGATAAGTATTTTTAATGTTCTTTTCCCTTAAGTCATAAAAATATAATTGATCTTACCTAATTATGTTATTGTAATTAACATCTTGATATTATTAAATGGTAGATACTTTACAACAGAAAGACATACGCAAAAAAAAAAAAAAAGCAACCAAAGAAGAATTAAACTTCATGTTCTAAATATCGTAATTTGACCAGTTTCTAAGACTGACTCGGCAAAATTTATATTATTTATACAATTTATTCATAATTATGACAACAATAAACGATCTCTCTCTCTCTCTCACACACACACACACACACACACACACACACAAATATATATATATATATATATATTAAAACAGAAAAAGAATTGCCTATGAAATTGTATTTTTTAAGTGGTATAAAAATGTTTTTGTTCCGAAATTATTAAAAAACCCATTAATTAATTTTTAATTAAAAATATATTTAATATTTAAAAAACTTTTCTTAAATTAGCAATTGCTACTCAAAAACCAAACCTACTATAGTGGCACATTTGATTGCTTTAGACAAATAATCTACCCTATGCAGCGTTTTAAATGATTTCTGCATTCTGCATTTTGCAATTTACTGATTGTATGCCAGTATATGAAGATTATCATTTTCAAAATGGAATTTTATATAGTATAGGTAACTTAAATTAAGCGAAAGTGAATTCTACGTCTTCCTAAATCAATTTTCTTTTCTGGTAGTAAAAATAGTAAACATCTTTAAAATCTAAAAGAAAAATATCTAAATAAAATTATTTTACCTTGTTTCATTCAATTCAAATATATGCTAAATTACTATTTATGATTTATTTCTGTTCGTATTTGAAACATGTCCCCCGAGCTTTGCGTTTATTTTAAATATGTTACTGATTCTCTCTGTTTTCGATTCCTCTTTTATAAAAGAATTTTTTAAATATGAGGATATCCTCTTTATGCATTCTTACAGTGATAAAAAATCATTCCTTTGGCGATACTAAATTATTAGTGATTTATTGTGAATTATTGTGAAGGATTTTAATGCTTAGAATTAAAAGCTTTTCAAAAATTCTAGTTAACACAACAGATAACACTTTCACTAGTAGATGGCAGCACGACTGTTTGTCTTTGAGAAGATTTCTAAATATACTTTTGTGCTGCCATCTATTTTCTAAAAGATGAAAATATAATTATTTTCCAATTAATAGAATATTTTTTTTGAGCAAATGCTTTTTTATGCATACGTATATAAAACAACTTTTTCAGTTTAAATCTCAGAGAAATGTTATTAAAAACAAATGACGTTTTTTATTTCTTATAAATTTATTACTTTATTAATTTAACTTTTTTTTATATTACCGGTATCTATCTATAATTTGTTCTTCTGTATAAGTTTTTGCATTATAAATTATACATGTTCATTTAATCTTAAATTATGTGATATAATTCCATTTATTTTAAACTTAAATAAAACACTTAGAATAAAATCTATGCAATTACAAAGAATTATTAGAATCATCTTAGAGTTAAAAGGCAATTATCCTTTTGATTTAACTAAACGGAAATAAAATTATCAAATAATTAGAATTCCTAATTCCATTGAATATTTTCATATTGTGACGAATGCGTTTGTGTACTAAAAAAAGTATAACTTATGGCTGTCTTGTTTATTATGGTAGTCAGAACTGTGATACAGAAAAGGGAGTATGTATTGCTGCAAGGCCTTTGAAATTAATATAGATATTTATCCTCTATGTGTTTTGTTTTATGAATGTAGTGAATTTATATAATTTTTAATTAGCAAACTGGTATCATAGTTGGCGCCCCATTTAGCAATTATATATATATATATATATTTAATACTTTCCTCTTCTGTTTATGCATCGTGCCTTAAGTGTCTTCAGTCCCTGGAATTTTTTCTGTGAAAGCTTTCTGGGTGAAGAGTTGGGAGTACGTGAACCTCTTTTATTCCATTGTTTCAAAACATCGACTTCTTATGAATATTTTAACTTTGGGAACTATAAACCCAACAAAGCCCAATGAAGGGAGCTGCAATTTGCTACGATATGTTTCCTAAATTTTGATCCACATTTGAACGACCAAGTAATTTCCAATTAGATGCTCATGAGTTAAAAGAAGAAGTGTAAATTTTTCTGCAATAGTATGCGCAGCCAGATTATGAGTCAAAATTGTATGAAATAAGCTCCATCTGATGTCCAGGTATTCAAGTATCTCACGGACAATTAAACGATGATCTATGCAAATCAAACCACATATCCTGTGTTCATTGATGGTCTTTTAAAATGCATTCAGTTTTTATGAAAATATGCTTTTATGAAAATTCTACTCGCTTACATCTGTACCGCTAGGAGCATCGGAGCTGGCTAAACTTACCCTATGTATAAACCTGTTGCAATATCAATGTAAAAATCTTTACGAATTTCAAGCAAAAACTCACACAAAATCATCATTCTCTTATTTTCAAAATGTAAAAATTCGATGAAAAAGATTGCTTTACTTTACCATACATAAAGCACGGAAAATTATAATAATTTTACCGAAAGAAATGTTGGTGAAAATTCAAGACTAATGCTACACAAATTCATTTAGGAAAGGAGAGATTGGTTGACACTTTAATGCTCTCATTTAAAAGCTCGATTTCTTGTTGATCAAATTACCAAAATACCATGCAATATTTCAGATGAATAGCTGCGTTTTCGAAGTAATATTATTCTGGTTACGTAATAAATTGCTAATTAATAATGAGTTTCGATTGCTAAAAATGCTGCCAGGTTTCTTGAAACTTTTTTTGCCATCTGTTGACTCCATTGCAGGGTATATCAGATGTATACGAGATGTCAGATATTTACCAGGAGCAGCAGTGGCCTAGAAAGGTGAACAGGTGAGAACAGAAACCGAAACATGTAACGGAAGTGAAAGAATAAAATTTTGTATATCTATATAGAAGATAAAGTTTCCTGCTGGTGGCAGACAGAATTCCTGTGAATGGATTCCGCTTAAAATCTGACATAAATCTACAAATAATATGTAAAGACCAGATTCCAAATCTCGTGAATCTATCTCAAAGAGTTTTGAGTTATCGTTATCACAGTTAGAGAGACGAACGGACGGGCAGTTCATAATACCAAAAAAGTGATTTTCGAACGCGGAAAGATCCGAGTGTATAGATTCCTCAAAATCTCAAGTTCGGATATATATATTTTCTCTATATAAGAGACTTCATATGAATAAAGTACTTTTTTCACTTTCTCTCTATAAGAGAAAGAAAAAAGAAAAATAAATAAATAAAAACTAACAAAAACAGGGGTATATCACTTATACTATTCAGTCCCGTTCCCCGACATATACAATTTGTACATTAATTACTTTGTAACAGTAAACGAAGTTACGCTTTGTCCAAATAAACACCACCAGATCTTTGTTCATCCTCCTTGCATTCTTGAAGAATCCTCTTCTTCTGGTCTCTTGGATGCATTCGTGCGCGTGCAAAATGTTAGTGCAGCATTAACGAAATGCAACAACGTCATAATAAGATTTTTTTTTCTTTTTTTTTTGCTTTACTACTTATAGATGTTGTCGGTTACAAGTTCGTAGATTCATGCTAAGCAACCTTGATAAAAAATATCGTTTGTCGTTTATGAATAGAGTTATCTATTGTGAAAAAGTTTGAAATTCGGGCACAGTTTGAAAAGTACCTGATGAGGGAGATACTGAAGGTGGGCAAAAGGTTATAGGCATTCCGACCACGATTTAAAGGCATTCCATAGTTTAAGACAGATTTACATCCTTATTTGAAGCAACCTGAGGGTTATTTTGGATGAACATTGTAATTTTGAGCTATGGTTAGGTGATGGAAGGCGTTATTTACATTTACAAAGTTATTGTTGACATATGAATGAGTAGGTGTGAACAAAAAAAAATTATACCAAATTAGTGAAAAAATATCATTTACTTTCTCTACGCAAAACACTGCAATTTAAAAAAAAACAGAACCAAACAATCGTTGAACCCTTCATTGAAATAAATGTATAATATTTATTATTCATAAAAAGTAGATATAATAACGAAGATTTAAAACCAAATTTTATGAAAAAGTACCCGCACGATCAATTGCAACTGTTTTTAAAGAACTCCCTTGGATTTCAGAATTTCTTCCAACATTATGCAGCAACTGATTTTTTTTTTTATTGCTGAAACCTTTTATTATTATTTGTATGTTTCCGTGCGAAATCGTGCTTCAAACCAAAATAGCTCGGTGTATGTCTGTCGCACGGAATACCAATCGGGAGGATGAGTCAGCAGCCATTTTGTGCCCGTGAAATTGGTTATTTTTCGCTCGGAATGCACGAGAATCCGGTTATTTTGTTCTTTTTCTGCATTTGTCCCACCCCGCCAGTAGCCGATGACTTAAACATTCAGAGTTGTAACTCACTGCTGCTGTTACAGAAAGAGTTTTTGAACCGCAAGCTATTTTTACATTTGAAGAGTGGGGTTCAGTATGGTTTCGAAGAATATGCTCATGCAGGAAATGAGTAAAATGATCCTTTTCGGCAATATTTTGATGCCTCAGTTAAGTATTTTAGGTTTAAAACAGGAAATTCAATAATAAAAAATCAAAAACAGAATGATTTCTTCTGAAACAGAACCAAAAAAACAGAATGAGCAAAAATCAAGTTTCCATGTTCAACAAGTAAATTTGAAGTTAAGTTATTTTAGTAAGTTATAAATATATTAAGAAAAATTTAGAAGTCTTTTTACATTCTCAAATCCGAATAATGCAAAAAAAGTGCAATATAGTAGAAAAAAATTATCCTAATTTTTGACGATAGCTAACATTTCCGAGACATGATGTCCCATCAAATTAGCATAATTCCGGAGCCAAGTAAAATGCTACTATATAAGAAAAATGAAAAAGAACTATTCACGTACGAGAAAATTTTCTCGCTTTAATAAATTTCTCTTCCTTTATCTTTTGTTAAAATTATATTAAGATTCAATCAATTGATCAGGTTTTAATTAGAATAATATGGCTCTTGCAAATTTGTTAACAACATTTGCAATGCTACTTTTTCGTCAACAATAGACATCTTCAAAGTTGAGTTCTTGAACTCAAAGTTCCTTTAATCAATCCTCTGGAATATCAGTATCATTGCCCCATAGCTTGAGAGATCGTACAGTTAGATGTTAAACTACATACGCAGTTAGACTTTTAAAACGATTGTGAAGCTATGTGAATTAATTATTAATAACACTTATATCCTAATTCCGTTAACCTTCTAATTAAATGACGTAATTTGTTTTAATTAAATACAATTATATCCTTTTGGGGGAATTTATTTATCTTTATTAATATAATAAAAATGCAAAAAGCATTTAAAATAGCTCTCTTACAAGTATATTCTTTAAACTGATTAAGATTTTAATATCAAAAATTCTACAATTCAACAGCCAAATAGACACTTCATTGCACATGAAATGGTTAAAAGTAGTTATAACTATTTTTTTCCTTTGTTATATTGTACTTCTACTGACTTTGTTTCAAAAGTTTCAAATCGTAGGAATTTTTAATAGATTTTTCTTGATTTAGTGTCAGTATTTAATCATTTGCAATTGTAGATAATAAAGTATTTTCCCAGCTTCGATTCGAAGTTAAATTTGAGTATGCAATTGTTTTCATGTTCAAAACATTAAAGAGCATTTGCATAAAAGACGAATTTTTAATAAAATTCAGAATTATTGTCATCACGAGTAATTTTTAGAATTAATCGCCATGGACTGAATTTTTGCACAATTTAAAAAGATAATACTAAATACTTATCAACTGTCAAGTGGAAAACATCAATCACTTATATTTGTTGGTTTGTTTTTTCTGTTCCATGCTTTTCAAAATAAGCCTGAAATTTACCGTTTTTTTAAAAAAAATTGAGAGCATTATATTGTTACTGTTATGAGGCTCTATAAAATTAGGTACTATTTATTTGTTCTATTACTGATTTTGAGTTCATCCTCCTAAAGCTTAATACAGAACTCGCATTTTTAGAAAGCCCTCAGAATGAAAAATAAACCTGTTCTTCCTTTCTTTTTTTCGACAGAAACAGATGAGAATAAAAACTTTTTAGTGGCATGATTTTTTTTTATTTTACTATTTAGAATGGAAAATGTTTGCAACTAAATCGTGAAATCTTATCCAATAATATTACTTATCATGAAATTAAATCAATATGATATTTAAAAAATAAAACCTTCTCTAAATGGATATTTTAAATAAAAAATGTGAAACTGTAAAGAAATCATCACATCATTTATGGAATTACTTTTTTTAATCTTTTCTAAATAGAATTGATCACTTTCCTCATATGATAAAGAGTGCATAATCAACACATAATTCGAACACATATTGATAACAGATCATAATTGCAAGATTTATTTGATTTATTTTGATTTGAAATAATTTAAATTGTATTATGTGTAATGAAAATATATAATTATGTGTGTGTTGTGATATAAATGTTTCAAAATTAATTTCACTCACAAAAAATTTTATTTGATTATTTATTACAGAAAAAAATGGCGTGCTCCTTTTAAAGATCTGCAATAAGCAAAAAAAAAAAATACTCAAATCATCATCAAGACCATCTAAAAAGGAATCTTCCTCGTTAGTTACAGACAGAAACTTTTATATTAAATTTAACAAAAATATTGAAACAATTGAAAAAAAAAAGAAAAATTCATTTTAAAGTAATCACCATCAGATTCTTGAGAGTCACGATTTCTTCTCATTTTCAAAGATTTTACTTAAATCGTACAATTAAAAAAAACGAAATTGTACGCAAATACAATAAACTGATAGGATGCATCAGGAAATAAAATAAATAAGACCAAATAAATGTAAGTATTGTGTATTAACCTCATCACACTCAAGAAAGCTTCGACATTAAGAAGACCGCGTGACTTTATTTAAATAATGTGACTAATGAATCATCAATGAATTAATACCTCATTAACTCGACTATCATGTGACCTCAAAAGAGATACGTGATATTCAAAATACGACTAACAATATCTGAAGATACAATTAGCTCTAAACAAATAAAATAAATCGGATGAAAATGACATAAAAGTATGAAAAAGAGCTAATGGCGAACTAGATATTAGGTAACCATAATTAGTATTTAAATGCATTCCAGTGGGCTGATGGTCTGTTTAAAAATATTGATGGAAGTTTTAAAAATGGAAATTAATGTTTGAATTATTTCATTAAAAATTTAATACAATGAAATTTAATGTTTATTTAGTTTTTTTATAAATTCAGGTATTTATAAAAAGTTAAAAATTCATTTTATTGAGTAAGAAATTTAACTAACCTTGATAGTATCTGATATTTTCTATAATTTAAAGAATTTCAATGAATGTTTAAAGAAGAGTAAAATTTTCGTTATACGAGAAAGTGATTTATTATTAAGAAATTAGAAAAGATTGAAGGTAAAAAATTTTTACTCTATTTTTACTAATGCATCAATCTTAAATTCTTTAAATTAATATTAACTTTATTTGAAATCAGAAAATTATGAGAAATTCTTCAAGAAAAAAGTGAAAAAGAAAAACCCTTAATTTTAATATAATATTGAAAAGAAAAAATTCATACCTTTGAAAAGTTTGGAAACAAAAAAATAACCCAGATAATCATGTTTAATAAGTCATAAATAACAGCAATGTAATAAACTTTTCAAGGATTAAAAATATAAAATAATGCAATCTCAGCGATGTTATTGCGCAACTATAAAAATAGTAAAAAAATTAAATAATGAAAACTTAACAAAATAACATTACAACAACCCTAATATAAAGCTTAAAAAAAAGTCATTATTTTCAATGATCAAATAAATTTTGCTCTGATGTTCTTAAAATCGTGGGGAAATTAAGTAATCATCATAACTAAGGGTCATGTAAATGCTCGATTTTAAGTAGATAAAATATTGTTCGAGCCGATAACTATAAACAACAAATTTACAGAAAAAAAATCTGAACATGAATTTTTTTTGTATAATTTATATTTTTAAATGTACTTTTAAACAAATTATTTTATCACCGTACACGTTTTAAATATTCATTTAATAACTTTATCAGATTTCTTCATTTTGTGTTTCTTTCCTGTAAATACTGTTTTTTTAAAGTTTTTCTTTAATTTGGTGTTAAACGAGCGTTTTAGTTGCTTGTAAATATTGCCTATTCCTTCCAATAAGTTTGTATGATCAATATACATATATAATAATATACAAACCTCAATAATAAAAATTTTTAGTTAGTATAGTATAAAATAATATAATTAAACTGTAAAATTGTAATCATAATTTAACCAAGAAGCAATAAAGAATTACAAAATGTAACAAAATAAAATATAAATAGCATCTTTAACTTAAAACTGTAAAAATAACATTTTCTCATAAACTTACAAAATTAAACACCAATTAAATATAACAACACAAGCTAAATAAAAATAGTTCTGTAATTTTCAAATGAAAAAATAGCCAATTTTCAAAAATGAAGGTAACTAAAAACTGATCTATAAGAAAATAATTTGAAATAATGTCCGAAAATAATTTTTTTAACAGAAATCATCTTTTTGATTAAATAGCGCATCTGAATAAACATTATAAATATTTCTATTTTTTAAAATATTCCATGTATCAAATCATTTTATCAAACATTCACTAGATTTTTTTTTCTTTTCTTTTTGTTACTAAAACATTTTTATTTGTTGTTATAAAAGAAATCAAGCTGCTTATAGATATTTTCTATTTCATCTAATTTTAATTGTTGCTCTCTTGTGAGAAGAGTCGGATCTCCGCCACTATTCGTTTTCGACATTTTATAAAAATTGCAAAATTGCATTATTTCTTTTCTTTTTTTATACGACGAGCTGATTTTAGATACGTACTGATTTTGTAAATTTTTTAATTGTTTTTTATATTTAACTTCAATATTTTTAATTTCTCTTCCAAACTGATCCCTAACACGCTTTAATTTTGCACCATTTATCGCCTCATAGTTACTAATTGTTCCATAAGTTTTAAAATGTCGTTCTTCGAATCTCCTTTCTAGTGAGTGATGATTTTTAAAACGTTCGTTTATTTTCGAATCGAATTCTTCTCTCAATTTTTTAATTTTTACATCTCTTTCGTTCTCAATTGACTTTATTCGATCATCTGCAATATATGTGCACAAACGAGCGTGTTTTGCATCTCGATCGTCAAGGTTACTTGAAGCTGGACGTTTC
>JAPMOR010026363.1:0-68714 GCA_026543865.1 Argiope aurantia | reverse complement strand
GATGATGTTTAATAATAATTGAAGGTGACGATGATGTTTAATAATAATTGAAGGTGACGATGATGTTTAATAATAATTGAAGGTGACATACTATCTGAAAATTGTATCATGCGATATCCATGATGCAAGAATTATTCAAAGCGATTACGGGGTACATAATTGAACCGAGATCTACCAAATTTGACCTTGTAGTTATTATTTGTTACAAGTGCCTATTAAGAAATAATTTTTAATTAAAATGTTACTTTTTTTTATCAGGAAATATATTATTGGACAAAAAACATTTTTACATAACTGTAAAATACAAAAAATAAGCGTTTCAGCGATATCAGTTTTGCTTCTCTAATTTTTTCTAACTTTGTTCAATTTTGTAATATATTTTTAAGAAAAATCTATTTTAATACTTAGTTACTAGATTTATACTCATATGCGTTACAATATATTTACATGTTACATACATTTTTTTTATATGTTTGCAGCATGCTACAGGTGTCATGTAATTTAAAGTAAGTTTTAAAAATATATCAACTATAGAAGAGTCAAGCCTAAATACTTGTCTTGTTAAAATGTTTCAGACTAGAAGATCTAATCTCTTTTAATATTTTTTATTTATTTCTACTCCAACTCGGTTTATCTAAAAGATGCAAAATTGGATACAAGTCAGACTATCCTGATTGTCTAAGGATTCAATATGGACCCTATTTTATAATGTTTAGTCAGCGGAAAAGTTCAACCGTCTAATATATCGTATAGTTACAGAATGTGGCACATTTTGTATTTATCTTTGCAGTAAAGAGAATATAATATGCATTTTAGACTTCTCCTTCTGACTAAACGGATCTAAAAAATGATACAGAATTAAAATTTGATGTCAGGACCAGTCACCAACTCAGATTTATCTTCCTTTAGTTTTTAATAATCGTGTCAGTTACGAATCTGAATTTCCAATAATAAAAATCCCGTGGCAAAATTTGTCTATCTAGCTCATTGCATTTTTGAGTTATTGCTTTCGTATCTACGCAGACAAATAGATAGAATTTCTGATCGTGTATTTCACTAGAAATTCAATAAAATCTACAGTTTTGATATAATTATAAAGTACCAAATTTCATTTAACAACTCGTATTGTTTTTCCAGTTATCGCGTCCGCAGATAGATAATTCCAACGGCGTGCAGGATTCTTTCCTCCAATTTCTATTGTATTTAAACAATATTGCGCAGTTTCTTTGTTTTATGCAATTTTGTTATAGAATAAAGAAAATAGAGCATACATTTTTAACTTCTTTCCAGATGCCTATTGGGTCCAAAGTGTTACGTAAATCTGAATGTTAGAGGAATATACCAAATTTTATTTATGTAGCTTTTGCGTTTTACTCTCTCCACAAAAAATCTTGTGTATTTTCCCTATAATTCTTGCTGTATATGATGCATTTCGATGCAACTTACTGCATAGATATGTCTATTATATTGAAAAAAATCAGTTCTACTTCACAATTTTAGTAAAAGAGTAAAATAATAGACTTGCCCCAAAAGTTTATAGACAAAAGCAATTTTATGCAAATATGGTATCGGTGATCAGGACATAGATTCGAATCCTAAGTACGTGATTAGAAATGGAAATCCACCGTTTGCTTTATGATTCAAGATTCTTAAAGCTTCGTAGCTAACTCATAAAAAAGAGTAAAATTCTTAATTTGAAATTGTTCAGAAAGACTATTAAGACTTTTAAAGTATAATTTATCATGTGTTACCTCGTAAGACGCCATATGGGCCAAAACTTTGTTCGGGATGACCATGTATAATGAATTTTCGCAGTGATATATGGATACAAAGAATGGCTTCAAGTAAATAAATTTCGGTTCGCGAAATTGCAAGGATATTATGGTTAACAGCCCAAGAACGCTGTTCATAGACGAATTATAGAATCTGCTTATATGATCCATGTAAGAATAGTTCGCAAATTACTACTCTCAAAGCATCACATTCGTAAGAAATTACAATGGATTCGCAATCATATGGTGATTAATGGACGGCTGTACTTTTCAATAATGAGGGGAAAAAATGGATTATCGGTGGACCTGACAGGAAAATAAAATATTAGCAAGATTTCCGAAAAAAAGCTCAAGTGATTTACAGTAAGCAATATGGTGGTGGATGTAATGATAGTGTGGGTGGTATTCGGTTTCAATGGTCAAGTGAGTTTGGCTTTTTTAGATGACCGACGGAATTCTCCTGAACACATGGGACTGTTAGAAAATTCTTATTTCGTCTGCAGAAAATGTATTAAGATGGAATTGGGAATATCAGCCTAATAATGCTCTCTCCCATCCATACCGCCAAAATTACAAAAAATGATTTAAGCCTGAAAAATGTTAATGTTCTAGAGTGACCTCAGATGAATCTGGGTCTAAACCTAATTAAAAATATATGGTGAAATATGTCTCGGGAGGCAATTTTATTCAGTGAATGTTTTGAACACATCCATTGAAAGTGCGTAGTATAACTTGGGGGCATGAATATTACAGACATTAATAAAGTAAAAACGTGTATGCAGTGCCATATTATAAGCAGAAAGATTTTAAACTATAAAGAACATTTCAATGAGCACCTTTTGGTGAAATGCCATATATTCTATAAACATTTGGGATACCTACTATTTACATTTTGCTATATAATTGAAATGAAAATTGCTATTGTTTAAATATTTCATTGAATACAAATTGATTATGGTTTGAATAAACGTATTTGTAATTGATGTTTGCATGTATTTCCATTTTTTTAAAAAAAATGTTTTACTAGAATGAATGAAATTTTGGAACAGTATATAGAATTATCTTCTTCGAATACAAATGAATAGATATACCATCAAATATAGTTTAAATCATGTTTTTTTCTCCTTGATTGATAAAGATATTCTTAGATCATATATGAGAATATAACGATAAATAATGCAATTTTTTTCAAATTTGATTTTTTTACAATATTTATTTTTGTTGATACTTACCTTGATTATTTGTATTTTTTGTTTATATTTACTTACCTTACCTTTTCCTTAGTAATGTATTAGCGTTTATCAAGGAATTGGTAAACGCTAATGCATTGATTAAAATATAGCAATCTAATTTATAAATTCATCGGGAAAAAATTACCAATGCAAATATTGTCCATAAAAAAATTGGAAAAAATCAGTTCAAACTTTTAAAATTTTATCCAATTTCAGTTGCATTCGCTTAAATAGAAACATTTTGAACACAGAATACAGAAAAACCAGTTACAGATAGTAGCTGATTTCACTAAAAGTTAATCGTACAATGTAGACTAGAAGTGTGTATTCTTTTAGCCTTTTGCACGCGAAAAACTAATTAGTTGCTTTAGTCAAAGCGCTGTTTAAAAGCAAAGACTCGCATGAATTCTATCTAGGCCTGTGTTTATTAGATCTTTTTTATTTCCTCTTGTGACCCCACTTTAACTAAAAAAAAAAAAAAAAAAAAAAAAAAAACACGTTTGGCGAGAGCTCAAAATTTGATAATAAAAAAAATTAAAAAATAGGAAATATTTAGTTAATCAGAACGTTTTGCTCACAGGTTTTGCAAGGTTTAATATTTTATGCTTTCAGTCCTGTATAAAAATTATAAGAATTTTATTTCTCCCTTCACACATAAAATATGCTTGTTCTCTAATCAACCTGTAGATACAACTTGTAAGTCTTAGAATCCGCTGGATAAGTTAGCTAGTTCTCGCTTCTTCTGAAGTTACCTCATTCCGATGACGGAGTGTACCTCCAACAGGAAATAACTTTGCGTGGACGATGAGGAGGGCTCTTGGACTGCAGATACAGTTCTCATGTTTATGGCATAACGACTAATATTCAGTCAAGGCGAGAATAACTCCTTTTTATCTTGCTGTTAACTTTTCACCAGTCTTAATGCCCATCCTCATGAATCATACCTAAAGATCGAAATGTATTGAAGCATCCTTCAAATTGAGATAACAAAATAGCAAAAAGAATTGGAAGAAGGCAAAACAGACATGTCGACATTCGATATAATACCTAAATTTTTTCTTTAAGCGGCCATCTGGAACAGAGTGGATGTCCTGTTCTTCACTGGACACAGACCCTTCATGGGCATACTTACACAAATCCCATCTATCCATTTCTCCTAAATGTAGCTGTTGGAGGTAGGATCCCCAATTCACTGATACCGACAGCATGCTAACTCTGTCATGGCACATGAGAAAGCCAGAAATAAATCTCAAGGAAGAATGATAGAGGAGAATTTCATCGAATATTTTTTCTCGCGGCAAGATCCTCATGTAGTAAATCACATTCACAAATACCAAGACCTCTTCAAAACCATCCAGTAACTCAGAACAAAATGTCACTCATCAAAAGCAATGTAAATTATTCCCTCATAACTGTTATACCTTACAGAAACAAGGAGAATAGAAATCAAAACCACAGGACCCAGACAGTAGCAACAGATTTCTGATTCTACAATGTTTTTTATATGTTCATATATGTCATATAGATGTTTACAATATCATTTATCAATTTTTATCATCTTTAAAATTTTTCTTTTCTCTACAATTAGTAATCTCTATATAGTTTACGCATAGCTAACGGTCTCAAATATGTAAAGAGGTTGCTTGTGTTACGTATCAACATTTCTGAGTTAAACCCATTGTTACCATTTGTTTTTATATATTTCTGTTCTCTTCGTTTAATTATGACTTTGCTAAAACATTAAATACATACGTGCGGAATGGGACTCCGATGGGATTCTCTGTGGAGATCCCTGAATGGTGTGTTGTATCTTTCATTTTTCTCTTATTCTATTTTGTGCTTGTCCAGCCGGTTAGATAAGTCAGTTTTATAGGCACTGGAGGTGCAGGATGGCGTTATGTTATGTATCATGCCTATTACTCCTGTGGCTCCTATCAGGCCGTGGCTGGACGGTTCTTAAGACTAATGAATAAAGAGAGGAGAGCGTATCATAAAAGATAGTAAAGAAGGATTCCAAATGTTAGCGAAAAAAAAAGTGTTCATGTGGTACATTTTTGCTTATTCCAAATTTGATCAAAGGCCACCAGTTTATTGTCAAGATTGTATATCAAATTTCATTTTATAATGCTTATTTCATTTTTGAGTTGTCACATTCAGATACACACTAATAGGCAAGTCAAAGTAGTCTTTTGAAGGATTTGGTCCACAATTTTAGTTAGAAAAATTTATAAGGCAAACTATAAAACTGTATTCCGAATTTCATTTTCTTTTCAGTCCGTTTTTGAGTTATCATTATCACATCGTCACTGACAAACAGATAGAGTAGCGACATCACCATGCAAGATTTCTTTAAAATTTCTTACACATCCACTTCTTGCCGGGGTAATTCTAGATTATGAATGTGAATGAGATGCCGAATAAGTAAATAGATTCTTGCATCTCATGACAGTAAAATAGTATAATAGGCAGTAATAGGCAATAACAAAACGTACTTCCCTCTATAGGAGTTAGGACTAGAAATGGTCCTTAGAACATCACTTTTAATTATGTTATTGTCATGATAACTATATTTTAATTTACTTCGATAGACTAGACAGAGCTTCTTTAATGGTTCCGCGTATATTTACAATATCTATCTCGAATTTTTTATTTATCGTGTAGTCATTCGGTACTCAAAGACAAATAGGGAAATTCCGATTCTGAGACACCAAAATTTGATTTTTTTTATAGATTTATTTTATAGATTTTTTTCTTGTATATTTCATATTCTAAAAAATTTAAAATAAAAAAATTATCGCATGTTTATTTCATTATAAGGTTTGTGTTATATATCCAGTTCGTGGGCAGCGCGTCCTAAGTGCAATGTGTAGTAATAGTTTCGAGGGGAAGGGCACAAATTGAAAATTGGTAATCACAGCTACAAGTTTGTATTGAAAAGTCTTCTGTATCTTGCCCCTGCCATGTTCTTATCCGTTTAGGGAAAACCATTAGATACTTCCCAAAAAAATCTTTGAAATGAAATAAATTATTAAAGCGTTGTATTTATTTTTGTGAAATTTAGATGATCTGGTTTCTTATTAATATCGCCAGCATCAGTGGAAAAGGGAAAAAATTAACATTTTGTTCTAAAAAACAAAAACAAACAAAAAAAAAAGAAGAAAATTTACTATATTTATAAAAATTTCCAATTTAAATTTTAGATAATTTCTATTTTTATTTATTTGTATGCTAATGTTTATGATGACATCATTAATTCGATTATTATAATAATGCGTTTTAATTATCCGAAATTCTGATAATTTATCTGTAAATTGTATCATGGAACATATGTGATGCGACATGCTTGAAGACACCGTTTATAACGTTTTTCAGGACAGGTTTTTAAGACAGTTATCAAATTTGAAATGATGTTTCTACTTGAATAGTTATTAATTACAGACTCATTTGAAAATTTATTATCCGTAACATCTGATAAATAAATTGGCATTTTAAAATATTGATTAATTATAATTAAATATTGAATATTTTAATTAATAATTAAAATATCGTTCAAAATATGTTATTTTTTAAAATTTTACACATTTTCATTTGTAACAGGCAAATCCCAAAAGTTAATTAACATTTAATGATTTACTAATTACAAGTATACATTAATCAAATAAATTAAATTTATAATAAAAACAAGCAAACCATGTAATAACCAGTCTCTATGAAGTGATTCACAATTCTTCAGATGTAAAAATGAAAGATTCTGTTCATTAACTTTGCTTCCAGATAAATTAGAATAGTGAAAGAAACTTATGAATTCAAAACAGCAAAAATTGAGGTGTGGGGGTGGGGTGGATAAGCTATATAGAAAATAAGAATTATTTTGCTTTATCATTCATATTGAAATACCTCTTACTATTTTGAAATATTCTTTTTATAAATTGATTTGTAGCTGTTTAATATTATTCTGACTAAAATTTTAAGGAAACATAAGTAAAATCGTTACAAGGATTAGAAGAAAAGTAATGAAAAAAAAAAATAGCGAATTCAAAATAACAACGAAAAATAATTATTCTATAAAGAAAAGAAAAATCGTTTTCATTGTTTTGCTTATATTGAAATACTTCTGAAATTCTTTTGGAATTTTCATTTTTGTAAAGATTAATTTACAATTACTTAATATAATTTCCGAATAAAATTTTAAGCACTCGACAAAAGATGGATAAAAAAGAAATCATGCGTAGAGAAAAGGAAGAGAAATATTTTTAATGAAAACGAAAGAGCGGGGCCGTTTAAAATGAGTATGACAAACTATCATTCACTACTAATGGGAGTTTTAATGTTTTTTTTTTGTTTCCTGCATTAGTGTGCGTGACCTTATTGGAAGGCCGGGTGAAAGTTGAAGATGGAGAGGCTACGCCAATAGAAACGATGGATGACCGCGCATTTATCTAAATTTTAAAACGTTCGCATTTTGACTGATGCTCTCACTCCATTGAGAAGGTCGAAGCACCTCATTTGGCGATTTATGGCGTTTCTGGGAGTGGATCAATGGCGTCATTTTTTGAAGGGTTTTTTTCTGCCAATTCTTTTTTACCTTTTCGTATATGAAATAAATAATAAAAGCATGTTGCCTGTTGTCAAATGATTCGATGTAATAATTTTGATGAATATCAATGTTTTAGACATCCCTGAGTTTGAGAAACAAATTATGTCTGTATGTCTCTTTGTGAACATGATTAAAAAAAATGCATAGAACTGAAAGATGAAATTTAGTATATACTCATTTAAAATTTATATATTTATTTCTATCAAATTTTCAATCTACAAGTCTACCTGACTATTTATAGTGTTCATGAGAGTATGGATACTAAAAAGCGGATATAACTATAAATGGATAAAATTTTATGCGTAATTTCATCATCAGAATTATAAATCTGTATTGAATTTTAAGTAGCATCTGTCAGAAATGACTCCCTGCAAGTGTGTAAATTCGTATGCGTTTGAAAGTGAAAGCTTATATTTGTTTGAATTAAATAAATGGAATTCGATATGTGGTATTTAAAATTATAGATTTGTAAGAAATTCTAATTCATTGGAAAGATGGCATCCAAAATGCATATTTAGTTTTCTTCATTATACTACAGAGCACAAAATGCATTATAGTGTGTTAATACATGTGAATCTTAGAAGGGAAGGGAAGGGATCTCTGCTTTTGTCACATTTCTCCTTTTCCAAGGTCCTAATTTTTATTTGGACGATGGCATTTTTGTTCGAGAATGTAAAAGATAGTCTGGAGGTGACCATTCCGTTATTTTTGTTTAAAGATTTCAATAAAAGTGGATATTAAACAAAAGTCCTCTCATGAAAGATGACAATTTAAATTTTATAAACAGAGTTTAATTTAGATTAACTATATTGCATATTATTTTTTAAATAACATGAGGCCCATTTAAGTGTAACTCGTCATTGGACCACGTTTAAAATTATGATACCACACCCAAACTAGCAATATTTTCGTGAAATTTTCACACTGGTTTATAAAATGGATGAGAAATGAACTGAATAAAAATCGGTAAGGAATTCAATAACATTGATGAATATTTTGAGTTTTCAGATAAATAAACGTGCATATCGAAAAAACATTGTTGTTATTAATTTGAATTAATTTAGAAGTTAACAAAATATTATCGTACAATTATTATTTTATCAGATGGATTTCTTTCATCAAGTGCAGAAAAATTAGAAACTTTTAAAAGTTTTTACTAAAACTGAACATCATGGAACTTATTCTATCAAAACAATTCATGTACACGAAGAACAGAATAGACGTGAAGCAATTAAAATAATGCTAGTTAAATTTTTATCTCAATTTGAAATTTTTATGCTTTGCTAAATATTAATATCAGATTATGAATAAAAGAGATTAATTGAAATCAAACGCAATCGATATTCCAGGTCGATATTCCAATCGATTTATCGATATAAATTATTTAGTCATCAAAGGCGGCTAGTAAGAAATGAAATAGGTAAATGAAAATTTATCCTCTGTAAATCAATACAAATTTAGTTGAATATATTTATTTAAAAATTTTAAAGAATATTTTTAAATATTCATAGATTTCAAATTATATGCTTTCATGACATCATGGGAAAACAAATGTACAATATTCAAGAACTCAATATTATATTATTCCAAAAGTTGTGCGTGTTCTTGAGGTTGGATGAGAAGCTAGGAAATACGGCTTAAATTATTAATTATTATGATTTTAAGTTTTTATAATTTGTATTTGAGTGAGATCAATTCTAAAAAGAATTGTTGGTTTGAAATTTCTTTTTGTACATTTTATTTCTTATAATTTCTATTCATTTTAATATAAAGAAATGTTTTACATAAGAATTTTTTAAAATTGTAAGTTATTTTATTTTTTTACATTGAACTGCATCTAGCGAAACTTTCATTCTTTCAGAATAAATTTTTACTACAGGATCTCAAAACATATTTTTTCAGTCTGTCCATTTTGAAATTGGTGAAATTTTCAGTTCTCGTATAATTAAAATCTTTTTTCTTATAATTCGTCTTTTTTCCATTGAAACCGTATTTCCAAGAGTAAAAACAAATACTTTTTCACTTATGAGCTTTTTTCAAACATGAAAACATTTTAAAGAGTTTTATAATTATTTTATCACTCTCTCTTTGCTTTTTAAAGAATTTTCGGTCTGAATTAAAATGTTCAACGTCCCATTATAATATGGAATTGATTTTGCAGATTATTTAATACAATTTGAAAGCTGAAAATATAAAATAATTACTAAAAATTAAAGTTTCGCAACGTAGGAACGAATTTAAAACTATGTCACTTAAAACATTTCAACTTTTCCTGCCGAACGAGTTTTCAAGAAATAAAGGAATTTTCCCTTTAGGTGAATGTTTTCATATTAAAATTACAAACAAAGCCATAATAACTATTGATCCAACACCAGAGAACCAAGCAGTTACAAAATGTTTATTGCTTTTTAAAAAGTTTACATCAACTTTTTTCAGCCAAATTTGGCGATCAACGCACACGCGAAATAAATGGCAACCCTTATTCTGGTGTGGCTACCGAAACAACTGCAGATTGCGTCTGCTAGCTAATAGGAAGGTTCGCTTACAGCTGTTGTGTTGTCGTCGGATATGACAAGCTCTTTAACTAAAACGAATGACGATCCGTAATAATTTGGATACTTCAATTCCTTAACAGAGTCAGCACTCTTTAAACTTTGTGTTCGTTCTCCTTCGGATAGTAGTAACTGTGTTGGATTTTTAGCGTCTGTGTGCACTCTAAACGAACTCAACAAAATGGGTGAGTACTTTTCGTGTTTTACTTTAAAGGAAAGTTACGTCTACCGGTAAAAAGTTGGTTGGATGTTAGGCCTAACATATCGTATTTCAGTTTAATTTGATTGTTAATATTACTTGATTTTATAATTTTTTGTATTGCTTATTGTTTTGTGTGTTGTTAAGGTGTCTCAGCATCGATACAAGTCTCATCGACGGTAAGTAAATGCTACACTCCCTTGTGCAGTATTGCCATTCAGGAGGAGCTTAATATTTGTTTCCTGATTGTAACGAAATTACAATAATATCATGACTTTATTTTTATACGAATATTTCGATGTCATTTTATTTCGGCATATATATTATTAACAGATAGTTTAATAAACCTATAATGAATTTCTTGAAGACACTTAAAAATTTCTATTCAGAATTTTCTTGGAAGATATTTTATTTCAATATTTCATCTTAACTTATCAAAAACGTTGAAATGATTTTTAAATATAAATGGTTTATAGTAATATTTATTAAACTGTATAAAGTTGAAAAATTTTCTTTGTAAGTTACTATTTATCAAGAAATAAAAATAAATCAGATTTTTTATTAAACTTATATCCTCAATTTATTTAATATTTATTTTTGGCGTTCTGTAAGAAAAAAAAGAAAAGTTTTCAGATGTATGAAACTTTCATCGTTTGCACACTTTAAGGAGGTTGTTTGTAACAGTGTTGTGAAACTTTAATGATATTTTATTTTGAAATGATTTTTTTTCCCCTCTTGCCTTAACAATTATTTTTTAAAAATATCCCAACATTCATAATTTTTCCCATAAAAATTAAAAAAAAATGAATTTACTAGTTACAGATATTTTAATTAAATAGAATAATATATAAATTCCAAAATGCATGTATTAAAACAGAATTTGTATTTTCTCATTTAATGAAGTTATGAGTTTCTAAGGATTTTTTTTCTTTCTTTTACATGTTCTGGTACTTTAAGACATATTTGTGCAACCTCGCATGCCAAAAGACTATTGAAATAATAAATCAAATTAGATTTAGTTTGGTTAGTTTTACATGTATTATTAAAAACCTCTATTAAAAGCATATTTTTCTTTCAGATTGTTGATTATTAATGGTAATTTTTTAGAGAATGATAGTAATAGGGAATAGATTGATACAGAGGCTGTATTTTCTTTTTTCATGTGGTACATTTTTTATAATTTGAATAAAATATAACGCAAAGCTCCGTGTATAGAAATAACATTTTGTGAGTGAGCAAGCTTATAAATAATCTTTTAGAAGCTAAAATTAATCCAATTTCTTATAGAAGAAAAATGTAAGAAAATGTTATTTTTGAAGATATTAATTTCAGTGTTTATTAAAAGTACAGCATATATAATTCAGTTATAAAATATAAAAGCTTTGCAAGCTTATCTTATTTTAGCATATATCATGAAATTGTTAGCTATGCTATTGTTGTAGTTAATGCTAGTCTTTTATAATATCTTATTTATTGAAAAATGAAATTTTTTTAAATATATAAAAAAATTGAAGAATGTCATAAATATTTTCAATTATATAATTAACATTTAGAGAAAATATCATTTAAATATGCAAATAATTTTATTGTGAAATAATTTTTTTTTAATTATGTATGTGGAAGTATATATTTACTTGAATAAAGTTTTTGAAAGAATAAAACACATTGCAATCTAATAGATAAACTATTTGTAATTCAATACTGGTCATAAGATTTTGATTAGTAAAATATGAAAATTAGACTATAATTACTCTTCTTATAACTTGAAAATGTATACATGATCAAAATGCTACAAATAAAAAAATTTAAAAATACAAATTTATAGAATTTTAATTCAGTTATTTTTGTGATTTATTTAAGCTTTCTAGTAGAGTACAATTCAGAAAGCTCGCATTTCAAAATTTAATCTCTTGTATATTTCGATTTTTTTTTTGAATCGGAGTAAAATAAATTCTAAAACTAATATTCAGTTTATTAGATTGCACACAAGTTCTACTTGACTAATACGGTAAGGTCTATTTTTATCTGTAGAAATGTGGATAAAATTTTTAAATTAATGTGATGCTTTATAATATTTTATAATTATATTTTAACTTTGTATAACATGTTACAGGTACTTCACAGTAGTAAAAATTTCAAATTTTAGAAAAAAATTTCATCAACATCTATAAAATATTTTATGAAATAATTATAGTATGAAAATTTTTGCACATTATTAAAAGAACTAAATTGCATCTATTTGAACAAAAAAATTTGAATATTGCTTTAATTTCCTTAATTGTATCAATGTTATATAAATTTTATATTATAAAAAGTATGAGTTAGCTAATGTTTTTTTAATTTCTTTTTAATCTAAGATTTAAATATTTATATAAAGGCAGGCTGCAAAATGTAATTAAAAATTATTCTGAAAAATCAAACCATAGCAACTTTATATGATAAAATTTGATAATTTATTTATAAGCTTATTTTCTTTAAAAGAATTAATATGTTCTCTTATTTTCAAATTATTTTTTAGATTTAAATTTTGATGATAAATTTATCTGTAGGATAAATAATAAATTATTATGTTTAAATTACAGCTTTTTTTTATTTCCAGTTACTCTATTTTTATTATATTAAATAAGTATTAATAGTTATTTAATATAAAAAATAGAGTAGTGCTGAGAAAATAAAGCTAATAATGAAGTTACATTGTATATATTTAGAAAAATGCTTTTGCAATTTATTAATTATTACTCATTTGTTACGTATCTTAAATTTCTTTAATGAAATTACTTCTTTGTTTTTGGTAATTTGGATAGTTGACGTTCGTTCCGTGATGTTTCTATCAGATTTTAATAGCATAGATAGGAAATTGAGTGAAAATAAGAAAATCTAAACTACGGTATTAGTTGTGTAACCCCACCATATCATTTTGGAAATTTAAAGGAAGTTTGTTGTGCATATTTATTATCTAGGAAAGATAAACAGTTTTCGGCGATTAAAAGAAGCTCATTTCAATTTTAATTTAAATATTAACCTCTGAATTGAATCCCAATTGTACCCTGTATCATTTGCAACAACAAAGTTTTTTTTTTTTCCATTTATTTTGATTCGATTATCTTGACGTATTCTCATTCCAAAATCCGAATATAAATCTAATGACCGACGTTTGTTCGAAAAATAATAAAGAACGATTGAACAAATTTCATCAGCTGATCAGAGGAATTAAAAAAAATACACTTGAAACCCTCGTTAAATTTTTAAAAACGATAATTATACAATCCAATATCAAAATGTCGAATTCTTATTTAATACAGTTGTCATTAGTTTTGTTTAACTCGCGTTGAAAGTGAACGGAAGATTTTGCTCTTATTGCTATTGAAAAGGTAGCGAAAAATTTATTTCCTTAAAGGTTATGGGAAAAAATCTGCGTTTGAAACTTTTTAGAAAAATGTAAACAATTTTTAAAAATGGTTGAAGTGGAGTATGATAATAGAGCATCCTAGATTGACAAACACAAAGTCCCATCTATCAAGCTATTTCGTGTGAATATATTACTTTAAATTTTTTGTGTGAATCAGAATACTTTAAATTTAAAAGAATACATATTCTTAGTTTTGAAAAGAAAATATTTCGAATAGAGATCAGTGACTTTTATGTATAGTTATTCAGTTGAAGTTGTTATTGTTTTGATTTCTTTTTTTAATCATAAGGTTTTAACCTCATGTATGATTTCTTTTTCCCGTATATTTGTAAAACTTGATTTGGCAGTAATTGTTTACGACTCTACAAAAGTTTGTGTGATTACGTTGCATGCGAATGAAAAAGTTTAAAATAGCAGTTTTATTACCAACAAAATAGCTACAATTGCGATTTTACGGACTGTTTTTGAATTATTTTATATTACAATTTCAAAGTAAAAAAAAATTCATTCGAAGTTTTTTTTTCTTTTATGAGTGAGAAAAGATTTCATTGTTTTGGAAAACTAGTTCAAATTTTAAAAATAGTTTGAATTTTCTCATTTAAATAAACCTTATATTAACAAAGACAGGTCCCGGGGTTATTGCTTGCTGCACCTTTTTTATTTTGTCGTATCCAGAAGCAATTAAGAAAATAATTCACTATATGTAATTTAAATGATTAAATTTGAATAAAAATAGTTACGAATCTCATTTTGTTATTTCTATCGAATATAATTTGACCGTCGATTTGATTTAAAAAAAAAATCTGCAAAGATGTTTTGCATAATTTTTTATTAAAATTTTAAATTCGTTGTGATCGGACATTGCATTACGTTTCTGTTAATTTCTAAACAATATGCCTCTATAAGGTGAGTTATAAAATGCCACATTTTTAAAATTTCTTCCAATATCTAGTGTAAAAGAAAAAAATGACTATAGAGGATATTTTTAAATGCCTCATCTATATGCTTCGCTTTTGATTAAAATCACTGAAAATAAAATATTTGAAAATAGTACATATTTCAGTTGCCATTTTGCTGCACTGAAAATTATGCGGGAGAATCTGAAATTTTAACTGTCTAGCGTTAAGAGGGAGGCGAGGCGGGGGTGGGAAGACTGGGGAACTTTTTCTGTAACATAAAAAGTCGTGCAATAGAAGGGAGGCACGTTTGTGGATGCACATCATTCCTCTACCCCCCTTCCCCACCACCACCATCGTTCTTTCGCCCTTGCTATTCTTAAATCCCCCCATAATTTTTTTTACGTGTAACATTTTATTAAAAAATGGACGAAGAGAAATTCCTCGCTCGCTGTTTTAATTTTAAATCTGACATTATTTTAATGGAAGCTATAAAATATTTTCTCATTTTTTGAATCGAAAAGTGCATTATATATGTTGTGAAATTATTTAATACCATAATTTGATTATTCTTGTTAGAAATATCATTTTTCTTGGGAAAGTGTCATTTTGTAGAATTGAATTTGTTCAGTTAATGTTTTGTTTATCACCCTAAAGACAAATGGAGCATGTTGTCTTAAGCAAAAAAATTAAATGAATTCATAATGCATTATTTTTGTACCTTTATCTGATAAAAAAAATAAAAATAACTTTAGGAATAATAAATATTCCCTTGCTTGTCACAATTACATCTTATTTTCTTTGTACATAGAAAGATTAGAAAAGTTTTGTTTATACAGCGATAATTTACGGTTATATATAAAAAAAAAACTTGTCATGAAATATACAAATAGTACGTCAGCTCCTACAAACATCTTGTGAGTAAAAAAAAAAAAAAAAAGCTGTTCATCTTATAGGTTAGAGAAAACGCCACTCTTAATAAAAAGGATTTTATCATTTCTACTGAAGATTACTTTATAATGGCACCATAGGTTTAAGAAAAACTATTTCTTTCCTTACGTTAGCCTTTTTCCCTTTCAGATGTCAAATAAGTTTCGGATTTTATTTCCTGAATTTGGGTCTAATTTTAATTTTTTTTTTCTTTATCTTGGTTACAATAATAAAACTATCATTACCCTTCCCATTCTCAAACAAAAATGACTCGCTTTCTTATTTCATCCTTCACATTTAATCTCTTGAAAAACGAATTTACTTCCTAATTATTCTATTTGGAACAATTATTATTTTAATTCCTATAATAATATGCGGGCATTCGTGATAATGCTAGGTTTTTAAGCGATTTTTGCATTTTAAATTACTCAGCACATTTCACTTAATTGCAGATTTAAGATTGAAAATTCTGTCATTCGATGCGAGAGTCAGACTTGTCATTGTATACGAAGAGGTTAAGAAATAAAATAACCGTAGTGTTCTTCAGTGTATAGCAGCTTTGTATAACCGGTTATATAATAATTGTGAATGTGAATAGGAAAGAGTTTAAAATATTTGCAAAACTTCATAATGTTTTTAATGAGTGAAATTCTAAGAATAACCTATGATGAATAAAAATTTGTCTCTTGTATTATGTAAAAGCGATTAAACATACACCTCAGAGTTGGAATGTTTTTACCTCTGAGTTACCATGTTGTTACTCGCAAGTTTTACAATTCATTCATGAGCTTATTGACAAAAGGCCAATTTTGTCCCGGCAGTTTCACCAGCGGCGAGTTAGTCATCCTTTGTGTTCGAGTGTATATTTTGTTGTTCGAAGGGTAATTGGTCTTGATGTCTTGCTTTGTTTGCGCAATCAACGAGCCCATTCTTAATTTTGATAAACGGCAGTAATTTCATTTGGCTTGTCGCCAAGAAGAATTAACTTCAAGGTGAAAGTCTTTAAGGTGATGTGATATCAAGTGTCCTTTCTATCTTTCAATTCTCAAAATGAGTGGAAAATTTGAATGTGGGTGACGGTAATTTACTTAAAAAAAAAATCTTTACCTTTTTATTTCAAGAAAGAAAATAGCACTGGCTTCTTAACAAAAAGATGCATTAGCAAAATAGTCTATTTTACCTGGACCAATTATGTAAAAATAATCCAAACAAAATTAGTTTTTTTATTGCTTATCGTTTTTACTTGCAATGGTTGATTTGTCCTGAGCATCGAAGATTGAATTTCAAAACTGAAAAATTATAAAATTTAATTTGGGAGAAGTAAATAGTTTATATACCAATCCGAATCGAAACGGCCCATCCCAAAAGATAATTTTTCATTTTAAAAGTTAGAGTAGAAAATTTGCATGTGATGGAATAGCGGCATTTTTTCTTTAAATGGAAATGGTCATCACAAAAGAACTAAGGACAGTCCATAAATAAGCGTTTATTGTCCTGGTATCTTGTGGCGAATTTGGATATTTTTTTATCTTATACAGTGCACATTATGAGACTCCTCTTTAACTAATTTGTCAGTTTAGTTTTACATTTCAGCTAAGCTTTAGCTTATGCTCATTTCCTTCCACATATAAAGGAATATAAAATTTGCAGCTAAAAAACGAAATTCAAATTTTGAATTCTTTCTCTGAGGCTTTTTCAGTTTTTGAAAATCCATATTAATAAAGAATATTAAGTTTCGAATGACTGCCATTTATGCTTCACTTTTTCAGTTTTTCTACAATCTGTAGAGATCTGATTATATTATTTTCTGATATTTTATGTATATAAAATCTCATAAATGAAAAGAAATATTTCATGGGGGTGATGTAAAAAATACTTATTCTCAAGTCAACCGAGAGACTGTGTAAGCAAGTAAATGTTTATCTTTAAAATCTCGAGTCTTTCCTCATCGTCACTGTACGCACGTGGTAAATATTTGAAGGAATCTTCAAGGAAAGTTTTCAAGGCGAGGCAGAAGTTGGAACTTGTTCTTTTAAGCGGTTATCAAAAATGCTGACATTTCATAGGAAATATATATATATTACCGATTTTCACTGGTCTGTATTATATGCATCGTAATTCTTCATTTATTGAAAGTCTTTGCACTTTAACAGTAAAAGAGGATTTAGAAATGAAAAATATTTGAAATTTATACATAATCGGCATACCATCATTTACTCACCTCCCCCCTCTTTTTTTATGCACTCATTTCCATTTTAACTACACGAATAAAAAAAATTTTAAATTACCCATTTTCCACTTCTACAAATCCATATTTTCATCTTAAATTGTCTTCCAAAATTATTTCTATAATATGAGATCTCGAATGTTTTTTAAAAAAGGCTTCTTTATCCCAAGAGGGTGTGTTGGTTAAGTGACACGAGACCTCTATCTAGGAGCTGTACGAGTACATGGATAAGAAATTATTAGATAAGTTACACCTCGCTTCACCGGTGTAGGATCGAGTTATATCCATTCCAATGACTAGACATGCCTGTTGTTAAAGGGATAAGCTCGTTGTTGGGAATGACAAAGTAAGGTGGGGGTAACTTCTTTAAATTCAAAGACAAAGGCTGGAACCGTTCATATTTAAAATTTGTCAACTTATCGGGGAAATTAGGGAACTCAAATGTTCTAATCAAGCAATTTGTTCGACAAAATTATAATAAATGGCAAATAAATTTGAAGTGAATAAAAACAGTTACACCTTATGAAATTTCGCATACTTATCAGTAGTCTAATTGATTGCCATATATTAATGTAGTGCTTGTTTATTCATTTAATGTTAATCGGTTGCATCGTTGTATTTACCATCATTATTTGAAAAGCAATTGCAATGTGAATTGAAGTGTATTAAGTGACGCCTCTTACCTACATATCTTCATACCTCATATTGTTTTTCACCCAATCATGAATGTGGTGTTAAGATCTGACATTCCCGGAGATAATGATGATAGATACATTTTGGCGATAGGGCTCAATTTCGAAATTCTAGAAGTTTTATAAATTAACTATTAACCATATTAATAGTTAAATTTAAACATATCTTTATTTTCCTGCTGTCCAACTTTGATGAAGAACATTTTACCATCAAAAGAATTAAATGTACTATTTTAAATTATATTTGCTGAATAAACGTTCAACATTCTAATTGATTAAACCTACTAGCACATTGGCGAAATTGGTTCAATAGTTGAAGTTGGGGTAAAAGTTTCATTGTGCAATCTCGCAAAATAGAATGACAGTAGAGGGTAATCACCATTAAAAATATACTGTGATTATTTAGTGTTTTTAAGATTGCCTTCATAAATGGAGATGCTGGGGAGGCAAGCAATCATTGATCACTTACTATGAGTCATGTACGTTTAAATTAATAAAAATTGATGACATCGTATCTATATTTGAGATTGGGGTATTAATTATTTAGTGCTTTCTATTTTAAATGTATAGATGTTAGTTTTATTCAGACTTTTGGATCTTACAAGTCTTACTTGATGATAAATTAAGCCAAAGAAACAGATAGCTTTTATTTATGATGTGCAATTTTCAGTAATATCGTTCATTTATATCTTACCATTTTAACTTGTATTGAAAGCATGTGAATAGGAAATGCTCTTTCCTTTGCCTTTCTCTCATAATTCCACAATGTGTCGCCTTTTGTCTTTAGTTTCATCGTGTGGAGAATAGAATCAAGTGGGTATTTTGAATCTTAATTTCTTAACTGACTGATTGAATAATAAATAAATAAATAAAAAAAAATTGAAGTATATCTTCAATTTTGGTTCTGAGACTAATTTTTATACGGGTTGTCTTTGATGTTTTCTTTTTTGATTAAGTTTATAGATGGAGATACAGGCATTAATCTAAAATTGATTTTTTTTAATTAAAAAGGTTTTTTAATGTGGGGGAAAAAATTTCGAAGTCCACTTCTCTGAAAATTACTTATTTACTTTTTACATGCTTTGTATATGAGGAAGTAAAAATAAGGATCGTTTTTTTTATATTTAAAGAAAGTTGTTGAAGAATGGGAGGAAAACAGCTCCTTCCGGTAATACACTGTAACCAACTATCTTCTAACTCGAGTCCATATGTACCTCGTTGCTTGGAAACAATGAGGAAATAGTTTTTCAACACCTTTGTCGTCTTTTCTTATTTTTTTTTCAAGGTCTGCTGAAGACTCGGAATGCTTTTAAAAGTTGTTCTTTCTTTACTCTGCCTTTCGTTTTCTGTGTTCGTCCGATTAGCGAAAAACGTGTTTCTTGAACTCTCACTGCTGTGCGAGAACTTTACACGAGTTTTAGTATTCGAGTCTTATGGAAGATACGAATGGTACTTCTGGAAAAGTATTTAAATGTAAAAATCATGTTGATAATTTAGTGTAGGGCTTCTTAAACCGTGGGTTCAACCCCCAATTGGTGTCGAGAAAATTTTTTCATGCTTTGGTTTTAGATTCTTCAATTACTATTCTCCAACTTTAAAAAGCATAGTAAATTTTTGGAGAAAATAAGGTTGCAACATTTTTTTTACATATAAATGGAAAATGCGTAAGAGGCTTTAATGATAAGGCTATGTGACAAGAGGTTTTTCAGGTTCAAAATCCGATTCTACCATACAGCCGCCGTCTACAATGGTCTTGTGCAGGTTAAATCTGACGTAGAGTCGCACGTACTTTAGTAGTGTGACGCGAAAGTTAGAAAGTGCAAATGCTGACTCAAGCATAATTCTATTTGTTCATCTGAGTATGATTAAAAGAAATGTGATTCATTCCATAATATCATTTATGCTATCACAAAACGGAACGTTAATTAGCTAAAAAAATTTTTAAAGTGAAAAATCAGTTATAAAAAATTATTACTTTATGAGCCGATATTGCACTTCATAAAGTATTAAATATGCCTATTAAAATCCAATTTTATTGAATATAGTTAATACATTTTGTAAAAAAATTTAAAGTTTGCTAATTGAATCAAACTGCTATACAATAAGTATTGTAGTGGTGGTTCTGGCGTTGAAAAATAGAATTAATATGAAAATGTTAATTATTTCGCGAATAAAGTAAATATCATCAAAGCCGACCCCTTCAATAAAAATAAAACTTAATTTCAACTTAAAAGGTTAACAATCGTAAATGTGAATTTACGTAAATCGTAAATGTGAATTGAATGAAAAATTGTTTTACCACCATATACTCTGAAATGTTTTCAATTTCTAGTGCATATACATACTTCAAACAAATAACTCCATAGCTTTAAAATATGAAATATATACTGACTACTACTTCAAATGATTTCACGAAGTGAAAAGTCATTTTTTGCAAACCGCAGACATTATTTACGACTTCTAAGGAATTCCTGTTTCCAAACAAATAATCTGAAATACCGATGGAAATGTTCATAATTTTTTTTCTCCCAGGAACGAGCGGCTGTATAAACATATATCATATCGATGATCAGCTAGAAATTAACTGTAACCTTATTGCCAACAATAGATTCCGAGAAATGCCATTATTCTGGAAAACTGAGAAGTTTTCTTTTTCCGGCTTGTTTTATTCTTTGTAATTTGTTGCCACTTTTTCTTCTGAACAGATCGACTTCGTTTCTTTGAAGTAAAATGAAATCTAATATCGCTTATTTCTAGAAAAGAATTCTACCGTTTCTATGAAATATTAATATGGCAGTGCTAATTGAGTGCCATTGCCTTGGAAGGCTAGCGTGTTTTGTTTCAGTATTATACTTGCGTTTGTTGGTTATGAAATCTAATCCTATATTCAACTAAATTTTGTTGTCCATCGCGCATTTTATAGAAAGGAAAGTGACCTACAGCATAACATAAATTGCACTATGCAAATTAACATGCACACTTACGTTTATTACCGAATTAAAATCGGTTTTAAGAAAATTTTTTAACATGAGATTTGTGGGATTGTTGTGTTTGCTTTTATTAAAACCCTTCATTTTGACCGGTAAAGTAAATTGTGATTTTTTTGGTACATAATCTTTTTAACATGAATATCTATACACATCTATACTTATAATAAAGGTGTGTGTGTGTGTGTGTGTGTGTGTGTGTTGCCATCACATTGATTAAAGCCCCAATTAAAAATAAATTAAATCTTTTTGGAAATGAAATCTACAAAAATATAATTTTCGGCACGTGTCTGTAGGAAATGAAACAAATATGAAATATTATTTTTTCTAAAAAATAAATTCAAGAAAAATTATTTATGATCTTTTACACTCTATACAGGGTGTTTATTTAGTCCCGGATCCATTTTGATATTTAATGACTCATAAAATAATGAAGATATAAACAAACTTTTGGCATTTATTGATGGAATAACTCATATATTTTCCTTTTCAGGTTTGAATATTTTTACTTTTGTAAATATCGTCTGCGCGTGTTTTTAATTTCAGATAATTTCATTTTCCAGTCTAAATATCTGTACTTTTCTAAATATTGTCTGCTTATTAATTGCATTTTTCTCTTTTGTTTTTGGCAACTATTCAAATGTTATGTTTACTTTTGATGTGTTTGTTCTATGTAGTACTTTTGTATGTGGTGTTTTATTCGAGCGGATATTAAGGAGAATGCATACACCACAAGAGAAAGCACAGATTTTATGATGGTCATAGAGTTAATTTCCAATCAACTAAATCACTGACTTTTAAGACTTAATTTCCAATCACTTAAACTGACTGATTTATGAAAATTTGAATATCACTATTCAATAAAAAAAGGATAATTTTAGATTTTCCATCGATAGCTTCAAAGAAAATACGCCAATCAGTGCGCAGGTTTCTCAAGAATAATTGGCCGAAGATTATGAAAATGTTGAGTTTTTCTAAATTTTTAACATTCAAAACTTCATAAATAAGTCTTAGTTGATCGTGGAAAATAGAAACATTCATTCATTTATTTAAAATTTGGTGTGTCCAGAATATTTCTCAGAATATGATACCTTACTGCATTAAATTTAGACTTCATAATTTTTGAAATATATTTATAGGCCGGAACAAAATATTATTATTGATTTCATTTCAATCCTTTTGAAAGCAAAACTAAAAACTGAATTTTATGCTGAATCTCAGAAATTTTTGTTGAATTATTGTTTGAGATATTACATAAATGATGAAAAATATTTTGTAGTTCACATAAGACTTAAATACCGAGCGATTCTGTTTGCAATACTCTTATTCAATAATAATAATAATTAATAAATAACAATAAAGATGATAAATAAAATAAAACGCTTGGTTTTATTAAAAAATATCTTAATATTAATTGCAATTTCATCATTTACAATTTAAATTGAAGTTGAAGTTTTGCCGGAAATGACAACAAATTAGCAAAAATATATAGTTAATTGAACGAAATGATCTAAACAGTATAAGTTTGGTATGGCTATCAAAATTTGAAGATTAAAAATGTTGTGTTTGAGAATCCTTTAAGAGACCAGTTACTTAAAATATTTAATTGAAAATTGTAGCGAGCGATAATACTGGCGAACCGGCTGGTCGCCAAAGGCGGCTAGTATATAATATTCAAAAATCCTGTGTATCGACTAATGCTAATGAATGCATGTAAGTATGTACTTGTATATCTATAGATAGTGCACTTGTGTTGCATTACGAATAACTAAATTTTTATAACTATCAAATCCATGAAATTATTAGTGATTTTTAGAACAAAGAAATTGCTAATATAATGAAAAAGTAAATTTAACGGGTATCCAGAAACATAGGTATACTACTTACAAATACTAAATTTGAGGTCCTTGAAAAAAATTCAGATAAATATATTTTCCTTGTATTCTTAGTAAGTAATATGAATATTTTTATTATATATGTATAGAATAAAATTAGAATTCGAGAACTAGAAAATCTAGTGTTGAAATTGTTAAAGCAAACTTTCCTGAAATAACCTGGTTCTGTATAGCTTCAATGTACCGTATTAATGTACTGAATTTATAAATCAATGTTTAAATGTACTTGGATGTATTTTCAATGATTTTTTCTAAATGTATCGGATTGTTAATAATACAAAAATAGATTTAAAAATAAGAACTTTACATACTTCTAAAAATCGATTTTAAAATAGACATTTTACATTTTTTTTTATCTCCTTATTGTTTTTTCGGTGCGTTTATAGAATTTTTTTTGTAACATTTATTTGATTGCTAATGAAACATTTTATTTGTAATACATTTTAGATGCTCACTATATCGGATTTTTAAGAAAATATCTCCATTCAAAGAATAACCTATCATTCATTATATTTGGTGTTGCATGGTACAAACGATTTGACATTTAATTGAAACTTTAAATATATTTTAATAAATGAAAAATTGTTATGAAAAGTTGCCATTAGTTATTTAATTCGATTTAGTAAGAAATTAATAACTTTTGAGAAGAGGTTATACTTTATAATTTGCCAGAAAAATTTTAGCATGGAAACTAAATTTCTTAATGATTGCTTATATCAAAATTTCTCTACTTTTTATTCTCAATTTTTATGAGGGAAGAAAGTATATAAAATATATGTAGAAATTTATTTGTGGACTGAATCGTCATTTCACCATCCCCGCCAACTTTTATAGAAATGCAGGTTGGTTGGTTATCAGCATTTCTTTTGACCTTGAGTATCTCTTACGTGGAAGAATACGACAATAATATTTTTATCGTTCAGAAAATGCGATATGTATAATAAGTGCACGATTTATTTTTTGCCCCAGGCGCTAAACTCCAGTCGTACCATTTGTCCCAAAAAGCGGGTACTTTAGTTTTGATTTTCTTGGTTTCTGATTCGAACGTTAAAACTTTTAAACTGCGTGTAGCTAATTTTACTTTTGAGGTATGTATATTTATTGAATGTTCTATGATCTGGAAGAATGGGGGAGGGGGGGAGTGAATAATAATCAAATACAATTTTAAAGCTAGCATTTGGAGCCATTGACTAGAATGAATTGAAATTTAATTAGTTAATTTCAGATTATAGTTTGTTTTACTATGATATTTAAAAAAAAACTTCAAGGGTTTATCTAATCTTTGGTTCATGATTAGAATAGTAAAAATATTTTTATTTCCTCCTAAGAATATGGAAGATGGCCGGTAGAAATTTCCTGGATGTTTTTATCATGGTCGTTAGCGCTTTATTACCAAAATTGTTTTTGAATGAAAATTTTATAGTAAATTCGAACGTCTGATCTGAAGCATAGTAAAGAATGTTACAGGATTGATTAGTCCACTTTTATTTTTACTTTTCATTATATGGCAACAATCACGTGCACTTAAGATTTAATATGATTGCAACGGACATATATATAAATGCATATTAAAATAATGTAAAAAAGTCTTTAAAATATGCTTTAAAAATTAAATAAAATAAAAAAAAAATTATATCTTTAAAATATGCAATACTGAAAAGCTTATTTATAATTATTCTCGTAATTTAAAAGTGTTATAAATATGAATTTTGAGCTGCAATATACGACAATCCAGTAGATTGAATTTAATTAGAAATATAACTTGAATTTTAAAAATCTCGTCTTCGCTAGTAATACCTACGATCCAAGAAATAACTGTCAAATACTGTAGTTTTGAGTTGAGTGACCTGTTCCTTATAACATTTTTTGAACGATTTTTGCACCATGCATGACGCAATTTACTGGTTAGTATACTAGGAAATTAACATTATCATATTAAAATTTATTGTAACGAAAATATTACTCAAATGATTTTTAAGTGTTCATAATAAACTGACATTGTGTTTAAATTGTTACCAATTCAGGTATTCTGGTTAATGGTGGAATTAACCAACAGAAATGGTGCACATCATTAGCTTCGTCGTTTCTTGCCATTTGTAGTGAAATACTAACGCTTAATTTTCATTCAAATTCATTTAGATTTTGCATGGGAAAGAAATAGTAATCAAATAGCTTTATTTAAAAAAATTCATTAATAACATAAAATTATATAAAATGTCCAAATTAAGCATTATCATTGGGCTCACCGTTTTGGTGTCTCGATATGTGAGAGAGAGAGGTTTAACGTAATTTGATTGTGGGTGGGTAGTTTTTTTTTAGGGGGATGTTGATTGCTATGCTTATGTTTTACTTTGCTTATTATGTATGGAATCGTGTTCCATTATGGATGATGACTTCTGTGCTAGACATTTAATAACATGCGAAGTTATATTTGCCATGTGACCATAATATTACTAGGAGTGACACCATTGAAGGTTCGGAATGAAGATCAAGATATTTTGATATAGATGAAAACTTTTTATTGAATAATTTCCAAGAATTAGGTTAGAACCTGAAGTAAGTCAGTCAGAAGTAATCGAGTATATCACATCGTAGATTTGTCGGATAAAACATAAGCAAACACCTGATTAGAAGAACTTTGTTCTACAAATACATTTTGATAGAAAAACCTATGTTTATTACACAAAATATTACAAATGTATCGAATTACACAGGAAATTATATTGGATATCATGTTAAAAAGAAATATAGTTAAATATCGCTTTGTTTATATTGCATATGGTTGTTAAAATTTGTAGGTTTTTTAATACTACACTTTCGTTTTTTTTTTTTTTTTTTTTTTTTTTTTTTTTTTAATATCTGAGAAATCAGTCTCTATTGTATGGATATTAGGAAGATGAGGATTGCTAGCTTGTGATAATTACATATGCTGTTCTAGAATAGCAGGTAGAAATTGTTGTTGGAATGTTTAGGTATTCCTTTAATTACCCCCAAAAGTCTTTATTGACAGGATCTCGAAAGTAATTTCTGATCCTCAAACATTGGGTGGTGTGTATTGTGCAAGTGTTTTATTTTTATGTAATGAAATTGTACAATATTTCAATTTCACAGTGCCTGCTCAGCTTCATATATTCAGTTTCTAAATACTTTATATCTAGTTGAAATATTTATTTCCAAAACGAATTCCGTCGCAATGTCGAAAAGTCTGTATTTAAGAAACTAAAGAAATCCGATAAAATCTTGGATGTATTCCACCGCAGTCGCCACAGAATTAGATCGTTATCAGCTCTTCCAATACTAAGTCGAAATAGATTCCGCGATTAATATGTTATTGCAAGAGGATTTATTTAGTGTTAGTTCACTTACAGTTTAGACATGGACCAATGAAATGTTTTTAAACGTGTCGTGTCTCATGTTATTTAAAATGCAAAGATCCATCCCAAAATCAACCTTTTTACCTGTTTCTCCTGAGATGCGCAGGCGCATGTGGGGAGAAAGGGTCGAGATGCGGCGATGTGTCTAGCAATCCGGCTGCGTCCGGTCTAGACGAGGATTTTAGAACTGAATCAATGAGCACGTCTGGAATCGCGACCTTGGCCTGGATTAGAATCTTGGAAATATACACAAATCGCGCCTTGACAGCAGAGCACCGTTCAGGTGATCTTGCAATAAACAGACAAAGTGAGCGTAAATTTGTCTCAGTGTTCGGATATTGAAAAATATTCATTCATATAACAGAATTTATGGATCGTAAAATATCTTTAAAACGCTTCTCTCCAGGCTAGTCGTCTTTCTTTTATTTCGTGTGATCAGATCTTTGTTAAATTATAATTATTTGGATGGATATTAATAAGTGGCTGCCATTGGTTCCCAATATAGAATTCAAGGATATCTAAAATGATTCTATGTGACACGGATTGTTTCGATTACTGACTTTGTCTTGGAATTGAGAATTGTCTTGTTGTTGAATCCCAGATTCACTTATTTTTTACGTATAATATTGTATGACACTCGCCTAGATTTTATTTTTATTTTTTTCAATTCTCTTTTACAGTGTAATCTGTGCATGGAGTATGGTCGATTTATTTTCACGCATAGACATTTCAGTATCGTAACCCCTTTTAATATCATTAATTTCTATTATACATACATTATTAAGTTCATACCATCTTGGCATTAATGTAAAGTGAATAGAAGTCTTGAATCAGCTTGTTTCACTCTTTGTTCTCATGGATAAGCTTTCTTCCAATTTCTAGAAAGTCTCAGAATTAGTAGAGAAAATCTGACGCTTTGAATGAACTGATGGTGTTAATACCAATTATCAACTCATTGGTGATATTTGGCGAAACCTTTTGTAGTATTACGTTAGTCATTTTTTTTTTATTTATTATTTTCTAGACAATTGATGGACAAGCTGTGACCCACTTCATATATATAATGTGTGTGTGTGTGTGTGTGTGTGTAATGATATTTTAACTCTAATTTCAATTTAATGAAATTTCAAGATTTTATCTTAAATTAGCCCATAGTAACTTTATTCTAAAATATTCTCTTATTTCGTGATCCAATTCCACTGTCTCTACTTAATTAATTCAAGAGAAGCTTTGTTAAATTGCAGAATCAGCTAAAATAATTTTCCCACACTCCGCGTGAAGAGGCAAAATACCGCTGATGAGGCAAATTCTTTTTTAAAATCTCCCTGTGTTTCCCCTGCCTTCTCCGCGCGTGTAACGAAAATCCCTATCGAAATCTCGTAATATATTAGCACTATGAAGAAATGTTTTCCCTATCAAAATCATAGGTTATATAAGACCAGGGATAAAATGTCCAAGAGCTTTTTCCTCATTCCTTTTCTGTGTCGTTCTGTGTGCTCATCGCTTATACATATGCCTGATTCTTAAAAATGAAATAAAACGACGTCACGAAATAGCAAGTCTCTTCACTGTCTTCAAATTGAATTCTGCTTCACAACAAATAATGTTATATATATTGGTGCATCCCTGTTCGTATTCAGATTTTGGGAAACATTTATTCAAACAATTCCGATTCATATTATTGGTGGGAAATTGAACAGTTCCACTCAAGACATTCGTTTAAAGGTTTCATTATTTGAGCGAAAATAGTAGTTCTTTCGCAATTATCGAATTTGTTTTAACTCCAAATGAGAGCAAAATCGAAATTTTCTGGTTTTGAACGGTGCTAATTATCGCTAGCACCTCCATTTAGGATAGATTTTGTACCTTTCAAGATTTTTTGCTTGTATCACATTTTTTTGTTGTTTGGTTTAAATCATCAGTATTAATAATGTTAACCCAGAGTTTGCTTGTGACATGATTAACTTCCGCGATATCGAAGTTTCATTAACATTAAGCAAAGCTATGAAAATGAAATAAAAAATTATTATTTTGCAGCTTATTACTTTCTCGCATACATAATGTAGAGAAAATAGGTATATTAATTGTCAAATAATTCGAACTGGTGATTTTGAAGAATTTGTTTTAGATTTCCCTGAACTCGAAAAACACGTTTTTTGCAAAATGTCCGCCCATCTGTCTGTGACAAAGATAACTCAAAAACGCTTTGAGCTAGACATTTTGAAATTTGATATATGGTCTTTTACACCAAATGTGTAGATATCTGTCAGATTTGAGCAAATTCCGTTCCGAGAAAGTCTGTTTGTCTGGCTGTTCGAATACAAGTTAAAACGATAATTATAAAACGAAGAGAGCTAGATGGATAAAATTCTGTATGAAGAACTGACATCTATATTTTATAAACTTGTAGAATTTTGAGCCAAATCCAACTAGGGATTGTCTGTTGGTTTGTACTTTCAGAAACATATAACTTGATAATTCAAAGACGCAATGGCTTAAATATATCAAACTGGTATGATTTAGTAACAAATTATAATTGTCAGATTTTTGTGTTAGTCTTTTGGGAAAAATGCGTCTAAAATACAAATTCGATTTCTTGGATACTATCAACTGCAGGCCAGGAATTAATCGCCAAGGATGACACAATAGATTCAGTAGAAACGCTGAATTCACATCAAAGGGTAATAGTTCATAAACTATGGAACGCCAAAGCTATGCAAAGCGTTCTCAGGATAATATCTTTATTGCAAGAAGGTTTCGAGAAGACCACTTCTGTTGGTTTTTCTGCAGCAACGTTTGCCTGAGGGTTGGGAGGGGATGGAGTGTTCCAGCGATGTGTGACTGCAACCGCAAAGCATACCGGCATCGAAACAATGGCAAGTGGCTATCGAGACGTCATTGTTCTTCGTCTGTTTGAGTTATTTATTTTCGTATCTTCATTCATGCTTGCTCGGCTGTGGATGCTTTTATAAAGCTGACTTTTTTTTATGCTGCTAGAACAAAACGCTTCGCTGTTCCTAACGAAGATGTGTCTCTCGCTTGTTGGCGGTTCATTTTGGGCGAGTATTTTTTGAGGGTCAATAAACTTGACCTGATTTGAAATTTCTACTTTTTTTTCCCCCATCATTTTTTTCAGCTTGGTTTTTCGCAATATGAAGTTACGACTCCCACTCCCCCCCCCCCTTATGCTACGGAGGAGGGTACTTCAACTAGCGACTATTTTCAAATTCATGAGATTTTTTTTAAGATTATCCAAGTTCTACAGTTGTTAGTTTGTTCTACGCTAGAGATTAATTCTGATATAAAACAAAATTTTTCTTGGACTTCGCACATTTTATGACTTGATGAACTGAATAATAGATTAGTAATTTTTTTTTCATTGTGTGTGTGTATTTTCGTGTTTGTTTACTTCTAAAACTTACGGTTGAAATTTTTAAAAATGTATGTAGAAATTTATCAGTTAATGACGTAGTACGCGTTTCTGTTATAGTCATAATGACTATAGAAACAGTCTGTAGGCACTGACTATAAACGTAAATGGGTTAAGAAAAGAGATGAAAAAACTTTATACATTCATCAAGTCAAAGACGATATTGTTGAATGTATATTTATAAACTTCTCAAAATCTTCAAATATTCTGGCTGTTCACTAGTTGAATACTAACCAAATCCACCTATTAAAAATCAAATTCTAACTATTTACAAACGAAAAAAATAGTTTCTCGGCTGACTTATTATTTAGTATAATTCAAAAGTTTGAACAGTTTTGTAAAAGTTTTAAATTTCCATTTTCCTTGCACATTCTCCTATTTACATAATTTTAGAAACTATTATAAACCAATGAAACAGATAAGAAAATGTTTTGCTTTCTTAACCTTTCAATATTTATGCAATAGACACTGCATATAAAACTCTTGTTTACAGAGTACAGCACACTTTTATTTGCCTTTCAGTTAATAAATTTATCAGGCAATTTATTTTTTAAAAAAAATCTAATTTTTTGTTTGCCAGCTAATAAATTGTATTCGGGACAATTATTTGGAAGTAAAATACAAATAATTTTCCTGTCTTTTTTGAGATAATAACCTGTGCTACTGAAGTATCTATTTGCTTTTGTTGATTTTAAACAAAGAAAAAGCAAGTATTAAAACAAAGGTAATGAGATTTCTTTCAGAAAATTTTATTGATAGTTCGTCCTTGAATGTGTTTGCTCGCTTCCCCATATTCTTATCTTGTTGGTCTTGGAAAACAGGTTTTCAAAAAATATTTTGTAAGTCATATTTTAAAATAGGTATCATGCTCATGCGAGTTTTAGAGAATTCGAGGTGTGGGGAGCATCCATTATCAATATAATCAATAATTTTCCAGAATAATAATCTCTGAAAGATTCTTTTATTTTACTTGATTAGATGTACTTTTCCACTCAGATTTATCATATTATAGGTAAATATTTCATAGTTAACATTCTTAACTATTATTTAATAGGTATGATTTTGAAAGTTATCTCTAGAAAATTAACTTATGAGAAGAAAATTATTGAAAATTGAAAAATTAACTTCTGGAAAAAGTTTGCATCCAAATTTTTACTATGCATAGAATGTAATCAACACTTTATGTGCTTTGGAAAATGACTGTTCAATATCGAAATCCTCGGATGTAATTAATTTCTGTTGTGTGTAAGTTCATTCTTTTATTAAAGCCAATGCCGAATTTGAGTAGACATCCGAATAAACAATAATTTTGACTTCCTTTTTATTTCTGCTTTACTTTTTTCTGCTTTCAAAGATGACGTTAAGAAAATCGGGTCATTTTACTGCAAAGTTACAGTGTCAAGTTTTATGAACAAATAACCATTTAAAATTTTGTAATTTTCCTGCTTGAAAAATTTTACAGTGGAACGCATTAACTTCTTGCGCATCAGTCTTGACAAAGCGGAGTTATTCAATCATATCCAATCGGTTGCTCCAGGGAGTGTCCCATTATCAGCAAGAGCGATAACAAGTGAAGTGCTTGCCACTCCTCGCCAATCTTCGATTCACCCCGTCCTTGACGAATATTCCGTCTATTAATGTGTCTTCTTCCATTGTGCTGCAGGGCGTGCCCCACTCTTTTGCTGTTCCAGTCCTAACGAACTTGGAACACGCGGTGGTTCTTCTAATCAAGCGACTTCCGGCCATTAACCGCGGCGCCTCTCTTCTTTGCATACAGTGCGACATTTTAATTTGTTTTGTGCAACCGTCTTCAGTTAATCTATGGTTGGGTCTTTTTTAAAAAATGAAATGCATTGGTAGTTCCGCATGTGAAACAGTTAAAACGATGCTGGTGGAGATGAGAAAAGAAACACCAGGACGAGGATGGAACGAATAGACTTTGTCTTTGGTAGGTAATATGAAAGGATTCCAGTTTTAAGGTCATTCTGATTTAGAAAAAAATGAAGAATGAAGTTGAATCGGCTGTTTATTCCAAAAAAGCATGCGAATGAGTTCTCTAATATAATTAACAACCTCCCTAGCGGTTTGTGATAACATTTATGATAATAAAATAGTTCTTTTTGACTCGAAATGAATTTTTATTTGTATAGAAGAACCACAAATTTTCCCTGTGTTATGTGTAAATATCTATAGACATAACAGGCAAAAGCTTTTACCGTGTATTTTATTATTAACACATAATTAAAGTATTATTTTTATCCAACATTATTCGCCTGATTTGCCTCTTCCATCTAAATAAAGAAAAGAACCATTCCCATTATGAGCTTGGTTTCATTTATTAGTTTTTGTAAAAGCCAGTTTCTGAATTGAGAGAAAATTTGGTTTCGACAGTTGGCAACGTATCTCCTAATGAATATATTTAAAAATACTGTTTTCTAATAGGAAATGTCATTAGGCAGTTATATTTTTTTATCTGTTCGTTCTAGAAAAAGTTTATTTACAATTAAGTGAAGTTTTAATGTTGCTCGCTTAAACAGTGGAAAATCTAGAAAAGAAATGAAGTGATAAAAACGGTGAAAATAATTATCCTTTGTTATATTTTGTATTACTTTGTTTCGAAGAAATTGCCAAACCATTCAGCAATATTTTGTGATTTGAGTTTTGGGTCATGCAATTTATATGCTAAGCCTATAAGATTTTTGAGTTTCGTTTGGTATGTTTCCAATCGTTTTGTAATAATTGGTTCCTTGGCTTTTTTTAAAGCCTCATAATAATAATAATAATAATAATAATAATAAAAGAAATTGAACAAATATTTGTATGGAAGTTTAGCTTTGAAAGAATTAATTTCTTGATTTTTTTTTTTAAACCTTATAATAAAAATAAGAAATTGGAATATTATTTGTATGGAAGGAGTTTAGTGCTTTTATCATTCTTACTTTGAGAAACCAACAAGATTAACGAAGTGGAAATAACATATGTAATGCATTTAATCAATTGATGCTTTACTGGCATTATTGTACTAGCCGTTGGCGGCAACCCAACTTCTGTCTCGCGATAATTAGTTCTTTAAAGGTGGTTTCACTGCATTTTCTTTGTCAGTGTTAGAGGAACAACTTTTAGCCGGGTAATGGGTTCTTGAGGAAATTTAACTGGGGCACAAGATTATTAATAACATAGGTTTGCTTTGCCTTTTTCTAATTCTCTTTATAGTAAGAATTGATGTATGACCTACTTCAGAATTTTCTTCTTCTGGGAAACAATAAGATTTTTCATTAACATTCTTCAAATGTGGGCAGATATAGTTTAAATGTTTTGTTACCCCAGAAGAAAAGCGTTTCATTGTACTGTGTTTAAGATAAGCATGAATAAACATTAACAAATGGATCTACTTTTGTTATGAAAGTATTAAATATCCAGAATGGGAACTTAAAAAGTTTTTTTGTGGTTTTTAAAGTACGGTGTAACCAAAATAACCAAGAATAATGCCTTGGTTATCAGCATCGAATTATTATTATTATTATTCTTTTGGAGTTCATTGACTGAAAGAAAAGCTGTGCCAATTCCTTTCTACTTTTAACTTTTAAACCAATATTTGCTTTTTTCAGTTCGAGCTTTATATTGCAATGTATCTTACATAATCTTCAAAGCTTGACCATGCATGGTCGTATTTTAAATTAAGATCGCCATTTTGGTGTTGTTTGATATATAATATGTAATGATATTTTAAAATCTAATTTAAACTTAATTTCCTAATTTTTATCTTAATTTAGCCCGTATTAACTTCATTCTAACATGTTCTCTTATTTCCTGATCCAATTTCACCTTTATTTAATTAATGCAACAGAAACTCTGTAAAATTGCTGACATCGACAAATCCCCACACTCGGTGTGAAGGGATAAAAATTTGTCTATCTAAGACATTCTTTTAAAAGATCACTTACCGAAATCGACGCGAGTAAAGAAATCCCTATCAGAATTTCATGGTATATAATGACCAGGGATAAGTATTTCTGCGCTTTTTCGCTCTCTTCTGCTCTTGTATCGTTTGTGTATGGACGTGTTTTGTCCGCTCCTCTTGTACATGAATTATGCTTTCCGGGATGGAATAAAAGCAAAGTTCAAAATTCTTAAGTATCTTCGGTCACGAAACTTTAAAAATTGTTTGTGTGTGTGTGTGTGTATATATAATGTAATGATATTTTAATTTCAATTTAATTAATTTTCAAGATTTTATCTTAATTTAGCCCATAGTAACTTTATTCTAAAATATTCTCTTATTTCGTGATCCAATTCCACTGTCTCTACTTAATTAATTCAAGAGAAGCTTTGTTAAATTGCAGAATCAGCTAAAATAACTTTCCCACACTCCGCGTGAAGAGGCAAAATACCGCTGATGAGGCAAATTCTTTTTTAAATCTCCCTGTGTTTCCCCTGCCTTCTCCACGTGTGTAACGAAAATTCCTATCGAAATCTCGTAATATATTAGCGCTATGAAGAAATGTTTTCCCTATCAAAATCATGGGTTATATAAGACCAGGGATAAAATGTCCATGAGCTTTTTCCTCATTCCTTTCTGTGCCGTTCTGTGTGCTTATCGCTTGTACATATGCCTGCTTCTTAAAAATGAAATAAAACGACGTCGCGAAATAGCCAGTCTCTTCACTGTTTTCAAACTGCACCCTGCTTCACATAAAATAATGCTTATATATATTATAATATAATTAAAGAGAAAATGTATTGTTCTGCGGTCATATTGAAGAAGCAGCAGTCGTGATGGAAGCCGTAATTCAGTTAATTTTAAATTTATAGGTTTAAAGGTAAATTTATTCTTCAGATAATTTTTATTGAGTCTAAGCACATGATCTTGTAGAGCGAATAAACGGATTCAAGTAAAAAGCATGAATTGGTGTAGTATATACCATTTAAAATCGGAGGCATTTTCTCCTTCTCAAAATAACATCCTGGCGGAATTCTGTGAAAAACTGCTAAATGAGTAGGAGAGGTTCTCCTTTAATCATAAGTTTTACTTTATAAATAATAGACCTAACATTAAATTTTCAGCTGCTTTTAGAACTACTGTGTTATTTTATAATCGTTAACTCAACCAATATGTTACCATTGTAAGCTAAAAATCAGAAAGAAGAAAAAAATGTGCCCGAGAACGTATTCGTAGTTTGTATGTTTTCAAACGGGAATTTTGCAAATATTTCAACCGAGCAAGCATTATTTTAAGTCATGATTTTCACATGATACTGCAGCTTCTCATTGGATAAGGTTTCCGAAATTAGACCGTGAGAAAAGGGAAAAAGCAAAAGCTTTCCTCACGCCTCAGAAACTGAAGTTTAAATTAAGTTGGAATTCAATTAGTTAAAAATAAATTTTAAGAATGCGGATAAACTGTATGTATTACATATATATCCCATTTGCCTTATTAGTTGAGATTTTATTTCCGTTCTATTAGTTATGAGGTTCAAAATAAAGTCGGTAATACCCTGAATATTCCGTTTCGGAAAAATGTATAAATATTATGTAATTAGAAAATGTAGCAAAACATTTCCAAAGCGAAGTTTAAAATATTTTTGGTAAAGACTGTTTTCTTTAGAAATTCTAAACCCATTGTTACGGCAGATGAAATACCTCCTTTCGGCCTTTCGATTGTATCTGAATTGTAATCAAGTAGTCATTGCATAATAAAGGGACTGATATTATTAAAAAAAAATCTAAATAGGAAAAAGTCAGTTGGTTCGGTTCTAAATCAACGGTTTCAAATCGTGATCAATTTTCGAATTATAAAACTATAAGGAACTTTTAAGTTGAAATATGTATAAGAGAGGATAAAATATTGATTCTGGAATTGTACTTTTTAAATTGCATTTTTATGCTGAATTATATCATAATAAAAAAAGTCATTATTTACGGAGAAAAAGAAAGGATAGTAAAAATTGCAATTTATTTAAAAACTTTACCCATATTCTAAACATAATGTATTATGACTTATTGTTTTGTTTGAAACTTCTTGAAAGATTCTGTGTATTTGTTTCGCGTCTTATTGCTCTAGACACAAAACAATTTTTATGGTCTTCTCTAGCACTGTAGTCTTTCGTATTTTTTTCGGGCTTTTTCTACGTTTATATAGCTTCTTTGTGTCCGATCATACATTGTTCTTCTGTCTTTTGAAGTGTTTTAATATTTAGACTTTTCTCTTTAAAGAAATTTTATTTGAAAATATGCAGATTGCCAAAAGTTTTACGCTGTGCGAAATTTACTTAAAAAACTTTTTTATATTATAAAGTCATTAGAATCACTTCAGAGTTTTTCGTTGATATAAATTATGTATGAATTACTGAATTTTGAAATTAAAACTGATGAAATTTTTATATCATTTTTTTTATAAAACATGGCAATTTTATAAAAATTTGTGGGTTTTTTTTTGTGTGTGGATAAAACAATGATAAATAATAATAATAAATTCTGATGTACAAATGTAGCTTGATTTTTTTTTCTTTGTATCAAATTGTATATATTTTAATCCTTATGTAGTCGGTTTTCTGATGGCCGCGGTAGATAATACTCAGGCTACAATTCAAGAGGATGAGACTGGTTCCAAATGAACTAAATTGGAATATGGAAGCGGAAAGCTTAATTTTAAAAATCAAAATCCTTCAGTTTTGAAAAAAATATTGCTGTCAGACTTTAAAATGTTTTTGGTTATTGCAAAAACCTTACTATTTCAATATTGTGTTCAGTTACCTCTGAAAGAGACTTGTAAAAAAGTGCTGAAGTGGAGAAATGTAGAGCAATTTTTTAGCAATAAGGTTAACGAGATGCACCATTATATTTCTTTAACGCTGTCCGATTTTTAACTATTTTCTTTTGTTCATCACTAATACTATATGTTCGTGCTAACTCTTATCCAGGAGTCCGTTCCTCTCTGGGTAAAAATCTGTACCATCTTCAAAAGTCTTTTGTTTTAGCGAACTCGTTTTAATTCGACCTAACGCAATCTAACACCCTATCTGTTTACTAGCAGGTTTATTTTAAGCGAATGCATGCACCGTCTGCGAAAATAGCCTCCTTCCGTGATGGCTATCGATACCTGCGTCGGATTTACAGAGTCGCAAAATCACGCCATTCGCCATTTAGCCCCGCCCTGCGCGCCCCCGCATGCGAGGGCTGCAAGCCGAGCGTGTCCTCGGAGGGGAAGGGAGGAGGATAGAAATGTTCGTTTGACTCTTCTATTCTTCGCAATTCGAAGCCAAATCTCTGCTTCAGTATGAATGGTTATCTTTTGGTTATTTTGTTTCATGTCATGCGCGGTTGTGGCATTTGGAATAGGAGATGTCATGATTTTTGCGTTTGTGGTGTTTCGGTGTTTAGTTACGGGTGGTTGATTTATGCATTAATTTAACTTGTTTTGTGGATTTCAAACTTAATGATTTTGTATATATATTCTGCTACTTCTTATTTGTTTCAATGCAGTGGCATCAGTGTTTACTGTTAGATTAATCAGTTTTATTTAATCGGCGATAGACCCTGTGCAGGATGTGGTGACCTTGTGACAGTGTTCCATCGCCGATATTTCACTAAAATTTTAATCTATATTGTTTATTCAAAAATTTGAAGATTCGAACCTCGCATTCGAAATGTCTTATTTAATTCGTTTACCTTTATATTGATGTTGTCGTGATTATTAGTTGTAGAGTGAAGTTTTTTATAATTTCGAAAATTTATTCATTATTACATAACAAAAATTTTTTTTACAACTTTTTCATGGAAACAAAGTTGGTGTTGCTGAAAAGCTAAATGCTAATAGTACACTGAATGTTAATGGTGTTAAAAAAAATATCGGACACATTTGAATGAGAGTATATTTGGGCTCTTGACCCATATTTTACTGAAATATCAAGCTTCATCCTCTTTACAGAACTCATGAGATTTTGATAATTATAAAATAAAACAAACGAGATTCTAGTCTTGAATTCAAAATATCGTATCATGGTAATATTTTAGGATTGGTTCATCCATCTTTTATGTCTGAAATTTACTCTTAATTATTTAGCAGCAATAATGTGGGCACACACGCACGCACTCACGAATGTATTGAACGTCATTACACCATATTATAAACGTAGTTACTTAAAATAAGTAAAATGTGCTTCAAACTTTAATTTTATTTCCACATATTCTCTAATTTTAATAGTTTGTAGTTTAATTATTTTAACTTATTTTTTAATTGTAAAATTAATTAAATTTGTGTTTTTTACAATAATGTGCACCTTTGTTATTAAACAGTGCAAAAATTTCGATATTACATTGTAATTAAAATTTCGAAAACACAATTTTGGTGATAATGTAAGAAGTAAATACATGCCTTTAAGTCTGTCTATCTGTAAAATATTTGAACAGGTTTTGCTTAATACAGCTCGGATCACGATTTACGGAAAGTATCTGACCTTGCAAATATTATGTTTAAAAAATGAGTTCGAGCCGTTATTTTGATTTGAAAGATCCAAATTCGGCCTTTCTCATTACAAGTTCATTTAACTTCAGGGAGTGCTTTGTAATATTAGCACCCTCGTATATTATAGAAAACGTCTCGCAGTACTCTCCGATTGTATATCCACAATGTGAATGGACTTTTAACGGTTTATATTTCGAATATGAATACTAAAAATGCTTTATTTAAGTTGGTTAATATGTATTGCTGATTAATTGTTGAAATTCTGGTTAATTTGTTAAAGTTTACGTGAAAGGAAAGAAGAGCAGTATTATAGATTACCAATGACCATATAATTTTCCATTCGGGGAGTAAGAGTGGTATCAGTAATCTTTGTGCCGTGGGAAATGGAAGATGCGTTTGTTAACGTTTCGCATTTCTAACACGTTAAATCCGTCGGACCAAAAGTCTTCTCCCCTTGGTGCTGCGCGGAAGTTAGGAGAGGGGGGATGTGCTAGCTCAGGTATCGTCCTCTTTGTCTGACCATGGTTCAAATTACGAGGTCCATCCGAAAATAGCCCTAGTGTTGCTGTAAAATCTGACTTGAATATAACTTAAACTCAACTGAGCTCACACTTATAACTTGGAGTTGTTCAATTAGGTTTTCATCACCCATCCCCCTGCATTTGGAATTCTTTTGAAAAGTACTCTATTGCATAGTTCGGTAGAGTGTTTTCAAACTGGCTTGTTGTTTAAGATGTCGTTGAAGTCAGTGGGATCTCGAAACTTTCTCGCATGCTTTCCAATATAATTCTTATCCCTCTCCCCCCCCCCTGCATAAAATTGTGATTTTAGGTAAGGCCGTGATTGCCGTACATAGCATTGACAAACAGTACTTATGAAATTTAAATCCTTGGCATGAATATGAAGTTTTAATGAAATGTATAGTGTTATATATTTTAGACTGGAACCAAAATGACACGGAAACTGCAATTGTAATCTACAAAATAACATACCGAATTTCATCGATTTCAACCATTGCATTTATAAGTTATTGTGTTTACATGAATGCGGAAGTACAGACAGACAGACAGATGGTTGGCAGAATTCGTTCAAAATTTAATAGGAATCTACACTTTAGATGCCAAACTTCTGTGCTAAATTTTATATATCTTACTCTTTATGTTTTGTATAGATATCGAGTTCACTTGTACTCGAAATACCAAGCTGATACTTCCTCTGAATGGATTTCGTTCAAAATTTGAAAGGAATTGCGAATTCATTTTCCAAATTTCATCTGACTATTCAAAGCATTTTTATGTTTCATGTTCACAGATATAATGCCAAATAGTTTTTTCAAACTCGAATAAAAAAAAAAAATCTCAACATAGCGTAGCTGTCTGAAACGTAGACTTTTTTTTTTTGAGTGCACCTAATCGCTACTTTGTAAATAAAATTAAATGTTAAAGTATAGATGAATCAAACCTTAAATATATTATCATATTTCGATGTTTTAGATTAAAGATTCCCTTTTTTAATTTCTAGTCTCTTTTTGCAGTCCGTCATTATAGAAAGGTCTGCAAGCAATTTATTTTACTATTTTATATTTTTTCATTGAGCACCCTCGTTATTTTATTTCTCTTTGCTCATTTTGTCAGTTTGCTCTCCTTACAAGCTTGATCTTACTGTCTAAATTTTTTAAAAAATTGTTTGAGGCTCTATTCAATGTATGTAGATAAGTGTTGATTTTTGTTCTAAAATAATTTCTTTGTTTTATTTTGATTTAAATGTCTATTGATTCAGTTTATCTTAGAAGTTAGGTAAACAAATGCATTCGAATCGCTATTGATGTTCTGTTGCAGTTCAGATGCTCATGTGAAGTTTGCTGTTACAAACCATTACCTGGCTCATACCATAAATATTTTCAGATGGGAAAAAAAAAAATATTGATAGCTTTTCCCTTCTTTTCGTGTGTTCCATTTAAAAGTATGCAGAACATATGGTAATTTTTTTTTGTACATAAGTAGGTTAATATAATAAACTGATAGCTAAAGAATGAAATTGAAACTTGTGGAAACCAATACTCATTGTAAGTTCATCATCAGAATGGGAAGTTGTCAATAAAGCAGCATGCAGGTGCTCTTCGTGCATTGAATCGTGGGCGTCTGATCGGCTGTCTAATGATCTCGCGCAGGTGTGCCTGCCAGGTATTGACGCTTTGCGGGTCCCGCAGCCTGCCCCTGCTGATAGGGACCTTGCTCTTTGACCTCATTGGCTATTTGCGAACCAAGATGAGGTCGTTCACGCTGTTGACTTTTCCGTGGCTTCCGTTTTGAAGCTGATTCAAGAGAGAAAAAGAATTTTTCTTTTAATGAAATCACGAATTCACCTTGTTCGGTAAATTTGACTTGGGATTTTTTTTTTGAAAAGTTTAGTTTATTGAATTTCATTTATTATTTGACATTTTCAGGGTTGTTGAGTCGCAACTGCTGATTTAAATGAATTTTTTTGGGGACAAATTCATTTTTTGTCAAATATTATTTAATTAAATAAAATTCCTTTGCATTGGATAATTTTTAATAATACATATATAATGAAATATTTTTACGCCTTTTGATGTGTTTTGGCGAAGACCATCCAGTTTTTCGCCAAAGAAATTAAAGTATTATCCATTGTTAAATATAAATGCTCTACACTATTACCTATCTTCGAATATTTTAGTATGTGTTTGCAATTTCCAATATATCAGTTTCGCAATGCAGCAGTAAATATTCCAAGATAATTCTTTATTGTCGATTGATGAATCTGGCTATCCACTAGCTGATGTCAAATTCTGTCATAGAAGGGACATGGCAAGAAGCCATTAATGTTGCGTGCTGTTCTTCGTCCATCAATTTGTTGCGTGACGTTTTTTTCTGTCTTAAAGCAGTTAGTTCGGATCGTTCCCCTGATTGTTCAGTTTTTGAGTATTAGGATTTTTGATTGGATATCACATGTTATCTTGATCCGCCACTCCTTTTTAGGGCTTATATACTTTTTGAATTGTATCTTTATTAAATTGAAATTTTCTTATTATTTTCATTTCGATTGATTAATAATCATTTCAATCGAAATGTCAGCTGGATAACTTATCCGTATTGCCAATTTGAGTTGTATTATTGTCAAAAATACCGCTGACTGACTATACGAGTCAAGATATAAGCTATAGATTATTAAGTTCAGTAGAATAACTCTAAATATGATCCTAATCTATTTAAAAAGAATTGGTGCGTTTAAATAGAATTTTGTTCCCATTATCGAAATTCATTGTTCTGTTTAATAAAATTTTATATTTAACTTTTTAAACGCTATTTGTATCCAAATGAATACAATATTTTCCCGTTTTTAAGAATTTAATAAATTTTCATGTTTTAGACTGAAAAGTCAGAACAATTTGTTAAAATCGAAAACGAGTTTAATTGTTTATGCATGTAAGAAAGTCGAGGGGAGCATTTCCGCTGGTTCATATGGTGTTTCTCAATGGATTGTTCAATTAATCTTGTGTTTTTCCTGTAATACGTTAAAACGTATCATTCGTTCAAAGGCTTATGACTTAGTTCATACGATTATTGCTACATAAAAAATCCTATTTTTAATGTAATATCCTCCACTCTTGTCTGTGACAGATAACGAGTACACTTAGAGTAAAGAAAGAATACATTAGCAAATTTTAATCTTAAGAAAAAAAATGAACTCTCTTATGAACTCTTCTTCTCCAAGTCATTGCTAAAAAAAAGAAACTATATGTATTTCTTAAAAGCTATTCTTCGTACTACAAAGAAAAATCAGTCCGAATGGGAGAAATTGCTTAGTTCAATTGCTAACTCATTTTTAACAGTTTTTGGTTTCCAACTATTTTCAACAAACAAATTGCATTTCCCTGGAAAGTAACGATTGAATTCCTACCACTAATTTAAAAAAAATGCTGCAACTAGCCACTGAAATCCGCTTATTAAATATAGCTTGCAGTGATGCAAAAATATCTGCGAAAAATTACAGTGAAAACGTATCGAAATTGTTGGTATCTAAAAAAAGTCGAGTAGCATCTGCAAAATAGCGTCGATATAAAAAGTCATTCTGTAGACGTTTGTTTATCAAAGCCAGTCGGATCGCCTGCTCGACTTCCGGCGTAATGCTTTTATCAGTCAAGATCTCCATGTTGAAAACGCTAATGGGCTTTTAGTATTTTTAAACTATCTTAAGCCGTAACAAAATTTGATTTTATTTAGATACCAGCGGATGTTTATCTAAAATACGAGCCTTTTAATGGAATGGTTGGTTGCTTTAATTGCTTTGATGACCTTTTTCTTGTGATACAATATTGAATTTATCAGTTTCATTCAAATTGAATTCTGTGTGTATATTGATGAATATCATTTGGATATTAATAGAGTAAACTAATAGTGTTTTATTATCTTTAAAAAAAATTATTTAAATAAAAGTTTGGCAATAAAAATGTGGACAGTTACTATTCGGATTTGTCTTTCATAAAATTCGTCCATTAGTTGTTTTAAATGAATTATATTTTTAATATCTTCCATCTATATAAAATTTTTTTTCGCAGTTTAAACTACTTTTCTGGACAGTGCTAAAAATATCTAAAGCGAACACGTAAAAAAAATAATTGCCTATGGTTTTTCTGTTCGGTGTTTTGATAATTTGTACTTTATCAGCCATTTGAATGGGGTGAAAGGAAACTATATTTGTGTATATTTATTGTGACTGTATAGATTGCAAGAAAATCGTTTAATTCAAAATTAAATTTTAGCAGTGTATGCATATTCAGTTTTCCTACCTTATATATTGATTAAATATTCATAACAGCCGTTATTAAATTTGTAGCTAATGCACGCATTAATATATCAAATATTTATTATAAATGGCTATTTCTTATGAAGATGCCTTTATTTTAATTATCAGGTATAGAAGAAATGATTTTTAACTAAATAACAATTCTCTTTGAACTTGCTGTAGGAAGAAAGAAAAACCAAACCAATTTTGTACTTTTCTTATATTACTTAGTAAGCGCGAGTTTCATCGTTATTAAAACTTTAAAAAAAAATTCAGAGCGTGACACTTAGTTGATTCTTACATGCATTATTAACTAGTCGTCTCAGGCGACAGGCTGATTTTCCTGGAATATTGGTTATATTTGATTTCAGATAAACCATTTTTTGCAACTCCATGCTCATGGCTCTTCTAAATTATTTAACATTAAAGCGGTGTTATTTTGTCTTAAGTTCTGTTTATCGTGTACAATAATCTTTCTAATGGAGATAGTCTCATAACATCATAGCAATTTTAAAAGCCTAAATATCCGCTTTATTCATTTTCTAAATTTCGCAATATTGTACATTCACTTTTTTTGTTTGTTTGTGTGTGTTGTAAACTATTTGGATATTAAATAATATCCTTCTTTAGCTTTCGCCAATGAATGAAAATCAGGTTCAGTATTTGATGAAATAATTAAAACGGTTTGAATTTCAAGACAAAAATCTAATCTGTTGTTATCGATCGAGTTAAAAATATTTTTAAAAAATTGGCAAGATTCAGCGAAAATTTGTACGACTCATTTTTTGTCAATTTCGAAGTGGTGTAAAATTTATTTTATGCATAAAATTTTTTGGAAACTATCTCGGATAAACCCCAAAATTCAGCTTAGTTTTTTTAAATTAAAATTTCAAGAAATTGCTCCGAGATGCACATTCCCACCCATCAAGGTATACATGTGCCAAAGTTGGCCGCTTTAGGTCAGATGATCTTAATTATTAGGCACGCAAGCACACATTCATTTTTATTAGTAGTGATTAAATATTAAAAATTTTTAATATAATCCTTAATTTAATTATCAATTCCGAATATTATTACATTTGACAATGGTTTGCAAAATTGTTGTCTCTTAGCATAATTAAGTTTTGTTTTTGAATAAAAATTGTATTATCCAATTTTCGATGGTGAATAATGAAGATAGTGAATTGGATATTATTATAACTTTTAGGTAGAAAATTATGTTTATTTAAAACTCAAGTGTTTAATGTGGAATTAAGTGCATGCGACATATTTACTTGTGCACGTATTTGAATGTATTGCCCATTTAAATGTTTGATCGTAGGAGTTAATTGAAAAAAAATATACCTTTCAAAACCAATTATTTTCTTTGTTAGATTTTATGTACTGTCAATTTAGATATAATCATTAAAAAAAAAAAAGGCAGTACTTGTTACACGCTTATCTGGACTTTTTTCTATAGAAAAATTTGTTATTCTTGAACCGAAGCTCTTTATTTCCTATTTTGCAGTGATGGCATTGCAACTTTTAACATATCAGCTGAAGAGATGAAAATAAAAGCTGAAGTGACAGTTGATTCTTTTTAAAGTAGTCGAAATTTTTTTTATTTTTGTTTCTCGATATTCGCATAATTATGATAATGAGCAAGAACATTTTTATTTTTCTTCGTAATCTGGGAAAAGTTTTCATATTTTAGATGGTTTTAAAATTTCTTGTTTAATCATGACCAGAAAAGCTTAGAAAGAGCCTGCTTGCAACACTAATGCCAAAAACAAAGTACTTTTTGTGCACTCTAGACGAGCCATTTTCTTTTTTTAAAAATATACCTTTTCTTTCTCTTTCTTTCGTTTGAGATTTGTAATTTTTTTTTGTGTTGAAATGAATTGATAATTTATATAGTGGAATTTTCTTTTAAAAATGAAATAACTTTTTAATTATAGTTCACCATAATATAAAATGTGTATGCGTGTGTTGATGCTCTGCAGAACAGATTGTTCGGCCTAGAGCTACTAAATTTGGCATAAATATACTATGGAGGGTAGAAATATACACTTGGGAGCGAATTTCTTTTTGAAATTTTATTCTAAATTAAATGGAATTTGGGCGTTTCTCTGCTATTCAAGTGTTACTGCAACTGATTTTTTACAACTAATTCTTACAGCATTTTAAATTTTAAAAAATTCTATTTTAATTATACCATTTGAGTGCAATTTTTAAATTTTGTTTAACTTTTTAATTTTTTTAAATTTAAAATTTTTAATTTTTTTAAATTTTGCATAATTTTAAATAAAAATGTCATTATTATAATGAAATTCAAGTCATTTTTTGTTGTCTCCAAATATTTAATCATGTGATTTTCTTCGGTTGTGAAAGTTAAGGGAGAAAGATTCTGTTTAATATCATTTTGGTTTACACAGGGAATCAGAAAGTGAACTTAAAATGCTGCGAATGTTAAAACACAAATTTCCGCTACAATTGCAGGTTTAATAATACAATAACGTCACGGGATATTCTGCGTTGATGTTTCATGCACACACTGAACAAGTGTAAGGCCATTAAAATAACATGTCTTCAAAGTATTTACTTGTGGTAACTATCAACATTAAGTTATGGATAAGAGATTTGATAGAAAAGAAACCATCAATATTCTCGTCGAACCAGCCAGTAGGCTCAGGTGGCTATTAGAAAATAAATTCTTGCATCAGTACATATATTTTTTGAGCTTAAAGGGGAATTAACTGAAAATATCTCCGGTATCTCATCTTTGTGCCCAGAATCATTAGTGGAGTCTTTTTTTTTCCCCTCCGATCATCGGAGCGTTTCGCTCAAAATGCTTTCAGTTATATCGCTCGTATTCTGCTGCCTTCCCTATCAAATGGAACTGCAAGTAGCGTCATTGGTATGATCCTAATGATAGAACCGTCTGCGAGATGTCTGGTCTGCTCGTTCGAATGAAAAATAAGTTTCGATTTGATATTCTTGCAATTGTTGTAATGCGTGTCTTTATGACAAACGGAATAAGTAAGCAACTGCACTTTCTGTTTCCATCTACAGATGCAATTTAGTCAGCAGAAGAGGAAGTAAAAACGATTTGAAATGATACATTTATCTGCGAATCGGACCTATCAGCCTCTCAATAACATTCCGTTGGTGCTAATAGAATTTTTTGCATTTGCATCTGCATTTTTGAAAGAGAAAATATCCATTTTGTTGATGAATCTATAGTATTTGAATATATACATGTAATAATATCTCTTAATCTAATTTAAATCCTAATTATTTTCATAATTTTTATCCTAATCGAACCCTTATTAACTTTATTCTAAAATGGTCCCTTTATTTCCTGATAGAATTTCACCTTTTTATTTAATTAATCCTACTCGAGCTCTGTAAAACTGCTTTAATCAGCAAGTTCCCACGCTTCGAGTGAAGGGATAAAAATTCTTAATGTTTTGCAACATTCTTTTAAAGATACCTAAATTCTTTACCTTGACAAATTTTTGATTGTAACTTAAAACATGCACAAAAAATTAACAAAGATGCTAATTATCATAGTCTCATCGTTTACAACAATGCTATGTCGTTTATACATCGTATACCCGCATGACTTAGACTCTTAGGAATCACTTAATGATGGTGAAAACTGCAGAATACATTTTTCAATTTATAATTTATCCTTTTTCAGCATCGACATCAGTTAATACAATATTGACCAAAGAGTATATCTGTAATATTTGCGTTTCTTATAAGTTTTTCAACCAAATCGTGGAAAAAAGAAAAGAAAAAGCTTTAGGAAGAAAATGCAACTCCTAGAAATCCAATTCTTACACACGCTATTCCGCCGCAAAGCTAAGATAACTCAAATGACTTAAGAATGAAAAGTAAAGAAGTTGCTCTCTCACGAACAAAAACATATTTGATTGAAAACTCGTAAGTAAAAATGAAGTTATACATAATCAAAGGTCTGAAATCCCATCTGGTGAGAATGCTAAATGAATAATAGAACGGAGAGGGAGTTAGGCGTTTCCTTAAGTCTGGCAGGGAAACTGCAATTACAGGATCGATGTTGTAGACAGATATCTGAACTTTGAGGTTGTTCCTATGAGTGGCAGTTATTTCAACAAAATCTCCAATATTATGTGTTGAATTACTTTCTTCTAGAAATCTCAGTGTTTTTTTTTTTTGTATCCATATTTATTTGTCGACAATGGATTCTGATTTGATATATAATGTAATGTAATGATATCTCTTAATCTAATTTAAATCCTAATTAATTTCCTAATTTGTATCTTCATTTTAAAATGCCTTCTTATTTTCTGAGCCAATTCCCTCTTTTTATTTAATTATTTTTAATGCGCGTTCTAGAAAACTGACGATTTCAGCTTTTTCTCGTACTCCGAGTGAAGGGATAAAAATCCCTAATGCTTGCAACTTTCTTTGAAAGATACCCAAGATTCCCTTTCTTAAGTCCATGCAGTCAAAGAAATCCCTATCAAAATCTCTTAGTAAAATCATTGGAGGGAAAAATTTCGGTTTTTTATTGCTGTTGTGTCGTGATGTAGTTTGACGTATTTTTTATGATCATTTGTTTCTTGTACAAATTGTGCCCCCCGGGATAAAAGAAAATGAAGTTAAAAATGTCAGAATTATCTTCTTCTCGACCCAAGCAACTGTTAAAACACACACACACACATATATGTTTTAACAGATTTGCACCTCAAACTTTCAAATCATCTTAATTTTGCACAAAAGTTTCTAAACAAGTTTCATATGTATATGAATTGTTGCTTCTTTTATGGTGACATTCATCTACGAAAATGAGAATGCAAAGTTAGAATTAAAATTTGACTCTTTGAAATTTTAACTGCCATATTCGGCCTAGTCTTTGTCTTTATATTTGACTGATTGGACTGAACAACTGATTTTGTAATTCTTACGATATAAGTATTGCAAATAATAACTGAACATAGTTGTTTATTTTTCTTTCTAGTTTTATTAGAAATATATGGATCACAGTTAATAAATTTTAGATATTTTATTTAATTTCCCTTTTGTAAATATATTCTGTACCTATCATTTTTTTAACTAACCGTTATTTGAGCCCTTGTAAAGTTTTTTGAATTTCTAATATTTCTACCATTTTTTTGCCGTGATTCATTTATTACAATATTAGACTAGTAATTATTTCATTTTTTTATTTTATGATGTGTGGAATTATATATATTTTAGATAATTTATTTTAGTCAAAACTCTTACTTGCTTCATCTTAAGTCTGCATTCATTATCATTTTAATCATTTATTTCTCCGTATTTAATCATTCAATTTTAAGAGCCGAGGCTCGAGAAGTTGCTTGTCATTGCACCGTTTGCTAAAATCAAATCGAAGTGAAATGTAATTAAATATTTTGAGGATTAGGAACGATATCAAGATCTGTTGCTTCTAGTTTGTATTTTTAAGACGAGTGTGATTAGAAAAATCGTGAGATTGCTAAAAATTACTTTGGTTATTTACCGATATCATTTTGAAGTGAAGGCTTTGGGGAAGATAGATTTTATCGGGTACAAATGAAACATTTATGTTTCATTTGTACGTTTAGTTTCCAATGTTTCATTTGTATGCAATATCTTGAATGGCAACATAGCATGTAAAAAAAAAAATTGATTTTAGAGGGAAACATCGATTCTTTAACAATATAATATTCATGATATCATGGTAGTTGTTCAGTCTTTTATGTTTTAATATGTCTTTGTAAGAACCGCAATTAGTGGTAAATGCAGTGCAAAAGTAGAAAAGAGATGGAATTAATACCTTTAGAAAGAAATTGCTGAAACAGTATTTTTTTTTTAGATTGCAACATGTGAAATATACGAAAATAGTTTGCATACTCAGAAGTGAAAATGAAGTCTGTAGTACTTGTGATTAGAAAATTATTTTTAGAGTGCGGGTAAATTGCATCTACATATATAATTAAAGATATAATGACGAATCTTACAGTAACGTCTTTAGAGGTATGGGGTAGAGAAAGTGATTTTATAAAGCAACAGATTTTTACAGTATCCTTCCTCTGAAGAGGCAAAGCCCAAAGAAAAAATCATTAGAAGAAGGCTAAAGGTATTAGAAAAATACATGATTTATTGAGATACTGATTATTTATTAGCTAAGTGATAGCTGTTTTTAGAGCGCACGTTGTAGATGCTAGTTATATTCAATTCATTTAAAGAAGCCAAAATATTCTAGATTTGTTTAGTACTGGCTACCTTAGCAAGCGTCTAGTTCGCCTTGAATATTGGCCGTGTTTACTTTTTAATAAATGTCAAATGCGTTATTTAATGTTCGTGATGCCCCAAAGAAAATACTTCTATTATAATGCACATTAAACTAATTCTATTTTTAATTACACCTATTTTACTCGTTGTGTATATGAACCATTGAATAAAATCAATCTCCTAGATATTACAATTTTATTAAAAATTTTGTTATTCGTATAATATTAATCTAATCAGCATTTCACAACTTTTTATTTACGCACTTTGACCCATCATTACTGTTCCACGTACCCCAAGCACGCGCTATTTTGTATAATTATTAACATTTAATATAATAATGCTATTATAATGTAAATGAATTTTTATTTTTATTAGTTATGCAAAAATGGTTATATTGGTAATCATATTATAAATTTAATTCAATGTGTATGAAGACCATTCTTTCACTCTTAAAATGGTTTAAAAACCAGTTTTTCTGCAACGATATTTTAGGGAGTTATCGTGGATAAACGTCAAAAATCTTCCTTAATTTCTAATTAAAATTCGTAATATATATAAATTATACTTAATTATTATATACGGGATATTAATTTTTACTTAAAATTATACTAAATATATCAGGTCTAATTTCCAAATTTTGTGGCTCCAGATCGCATTCTATAGAGCACACACGCACACACCTTAATTATTTGATTGAAATTAAGTCATTTTGGTGGAAGTTTGAAATTTATCTGTTTTTCCGTATGCCTTTAGGTATATGACACAGGTCGCCTTCTAGAGGCAAGAAGTATAGTATATATTTTTTGTCGCTTCTTTGGCACGTGAAAAGGATTAATTTAGGTGCTGTTTGGTTGTCTTAGTCCAGAAATCGAATTTTTTTCTTCTGCCGAGTTCTGAACTGGAGGTATATAAATCCTACTAACGAGTATCATCTGATTGATGTCAATGATATAAAAAAATGTATATAATGATTTTAATATATATAAATCCCACGAATATTTCGTCCTGATTTATCCATCAATCGTTTTCTTTCTAACACCTATCTCATTTAATAGATATTTAGTAGTCAATCTCATCTGTATTTCAATTCTAAAACACATGTTTATCTCCGTTTCTCGCACCTGAATTATCAGCCGAATCTCTTCTCACGCATCGCGATAAGTACAATACTTCATCTTTTATCTCTATCATCAGTGATTGCTTCCATCTCCATCAGGAAGTGCTCGGTCGAACCGGATGCAAAGATTCGGCTCTCGTTAATGAAGTGCTTTAATAAGCACGGATTATTTTTAAACCTTTTGTTCTTCCTCGTTAAGGGATGTGAAATTTGAAACTCACGGAAGCGCTTCTTACGGGAAGGTATCTTAAAAGTAGAGGTTGGAATTGGATGGGCATTTGAGGATTTTCGACATTTAATGATAGGATTTAATTCATTCGTGCAAAATAAAGAGCCTAGCTTTTGAACGTAAATGCTTGTGAATGATGTTCTGCCTCGTGTGGAGTTTACTGTTTTGTTCATCCTATTGTCAGTTGATTGGAAATCAATTCCTTTATTAATCGTTGTTTCAGTTATTTGATTCATTTTTTGTTTCAGAATAAAGCACTTGTTATTTCTTCGAATGATATAGTAGGAAGTAGAGAATCATCTACTTATGAACGAATTTTCTTTCTTTTTTTTATTTTGTATTTATAAAACTCCTTGTTGTTCCATTGCCGGTATTTGATAACGAAGCAATAGCTAAATATTAATAAATATACCCCAACCCTAGGATTGAAAGACCGCGTAGTGTTCTCTTTAAAATTATTTATAGCTCCCACCTTAATTTATAATTTAATCCAATAAACTTAAATTTTCTTTATTTGTATTAGAAAAAAAATTTAATATTTTAAGTCCCAGTTAAATAGCTCCTCCTTCGATAGCATACCCCCACACTCTCAGTTCTTTCTACCAACAGAATTGCTAGCCTCTGTTCATCATCACACCCCGCACCTGTTCCATGGTCAAGATCCTAGGAAGACGGCTCGAATAAGACTCATTTCAATCCAAGACGTCAATGAAGACAATCGCGTCAACATGAAGGCCCTCTGCCAGCAACTGGGGATAAGCCCTTGCCGGGGCTAGGCACTCCATCAACCAATCTTACGTGCTCCATTGCCGACATATTACTTTGTCGGTCAGAATTTTCAAAATGGAAGCGTTTAAATTTTTTTCGGTTATGATTTGAAAAATTCTTCGATAATATATTTGAGCTCTTACTTTTGTTGCAACTATGGATGTTTTTATAAAAACAAGCCTCTTGGGGGGGGGGGGGGTATTACTCTAAGTGCTTTGTTACCGTTCTTTTCAACAATAAAATAGTCTTTAAACGCGGATCGAGGCCTATGTCAATTTTTCTCTTTAAATCAAGTAAAAACAAACAAGCATATGAAGGAAAAAGCAATAATGAAAAGAATGCAGATTTCTGCTTTCGTGTACGAGAAATGTCATGATGCAAACTGACATTCGAATTAAAAACCAAATTGTACCGATGGTTATTAAAATCGTAGGATGCAAGTATGGTGCTTTTGATAAACAGAAAACTTAAGATCAACACATTCTTTACGGCATACAGAATGAATTCAAATTCTGAAAAAGACGAATATCTCCAGTGCTTCCAGCGAATAAATTATTTAGAGCAGGTAAAATGTGTTGTATCAATCATTACTTTTAGCAAATTATATCTTGTTGAATTTGGGTATTATATTATTTAAAAAGGATATTTATCCGTTCTCTGTAAACTCTCAAATTTAAGAACGAAAGAAATGACAAAATACAAGAAATGAATTATCGCAAATAAAATAGTTAATTATAATTTTTTAAAATGGTTGTTCCAGTTATTTTTAAATAAAATAGTTTGCTTTTACAATTTTTCCATCAAGCTAACATATAATATTAATCCTGTTAAGAAGCAGTTTTCCATAAAAGATCTCCTTAACAGTTGAAAAGCAGAGCTCTTCAAAAGCTAACATTTAAAAACTTGTCAGCCGTTTTTGAATACGAGATATGTATTAAGGATAAAATAGGACGATCAAAATCATTTAATTGTAATTCGGGTTATTTTTTAAAAATCGGAATCGATCCAGCTAATATATTTCATGATATTTGTGAAAGAAATTTAATGAATCTATTTAGTAGTTTGGAATTGTATTTGCGATGTTTCAATTTTAATTATTATGTAGATTGACTACCATAACTAACTTTAAAAAAAATCAAATCTAATATTTTTTAATATGAAAAATTTACTTATTTATATCATGGGCGATTTGGGACTTTGTTTCACTCCAGGATAAGTTCTTAAATATTGGTCTAACTCAATAATCCATTAATTGGTCTTCTTCATTTAGAACATATTTGGCAATCTAGATTAACCATATTGAACTGACCAAATAAAAATGGCTCATCAAATTCAACTCCGACTCGAACATGTTAATGGCTTGACATCTTTTCTGAGCGTGAAGCGTTTGTAAGTTTTCGAAGAAACACCTTATTCTCTTATTTGGAACAATCAATTTAAGTGCTGTAGAATATACGTAAGAGGACACTTCACGAACGTGTCTCATTTACTGGTCGCTGTTGTGAAATAACTCCAGAAGAGTTTGACAGCATCTTGTCATTGTAAATATTAAACATTAATTATTTTCGAATTACGAGAAATGACTCTGACAAGAAAAACAGTTTTCTTATCATAACCACAAATGACAGCTGAAGAGAACAATGAATGACAGAACTAAACAAGCTGTTCTTTGATTCGCGTTGAGGCTCTCATGTTTTAAGAGGGTTCGTTCGCCAATTCCCAAGAGAGGGAAACAAGCCTGATAAAAGGAGTACTAAGAACAATGATGAGGTAATGGTTACATAGCAGCTGTTATCTGTCGAGTGCCTTTCCAAAGAGGGTGGAGTATACGCATTTTTTGAATAATCGCCGCCTTTCTTTCCCACAGTACAAAATGTACTAAAGAGAACTGGGCTTCAGTGCGCGTGTGAAGCAGTTTTTGTTGCTGAGAACGCTGTCATTAAATCGAATTTGTTTTGAAAAGTAAACACGAGTTGTGGTGGCCGAATGTTTTTGATTTGGGGTAACTACTTAATTTATAATCTTTTGTGTTTTGTTACGATCGTGGAACGCTTCATTTCTGGAAAAGGCTGATCACCAGGAACCCTTATTGCAAAACAACGGATGTCGCAGCCTTGCTTGATTTTACGAATAACTTTTCATCACAATCAAATTTTATTTTATTAATTTGTATTTCCTCTCGATTAGGAATGAAAAATTTGGATGAATACTAAGGGAACCAGTTCCTCGAATAAAAGGTGTTGTGATCTCATTTTTCATCTATCATTTATATGATAATTTCAATCTAGGATCATGATGGTCTGATAACAGTGTTTCAAATTGGGACTAAACTGTGCAGCTGGAATTCACAACGGATCCGTCTGGTAAAAAGGCTTGGTTCAAATTATATACATCATGGCCAAATGTCCTTACGATCGTGTATTAAATAAAAACTTAAGAGAAGGATGCTAGTTCGTCTGACTGAAAGCAAAATCTGACTTAGCCACTTGCACTGAAAAGACGTACCACTTATGTCGGATGTTTTTTTAAATCTCAAAATCGCCAAAGATGTGCAACTCGCATCAGCAGGCAATTGTCAAAAAGTAAAAGTTATGTTCACGATCCGTCGATTGAGATAGTTTGCCGGAACACAATTTGCTGAAGCACTGTTTTAAGTCGAAAATTCATTCATTTAGATGATATATATCTTTTTCCAATTTCTATAAGATATCGGATACTTGGTGTGGTCTTGATAAGAGTTACAGTGAACTATTTTGCTGCTGCACCTGTGATTTCTTACCACCGCTAGTGGTTAATTCTAGCATATCTTCAGAGCAGGATACAAATCTATTCAATTTCGACTTTGAAACTAGAACTATCATTTTTTAGAACTAGATTGTTGCAAAAAACATAATACCAAATTTATTTTTTCTGTCATTGTTTAACAGAATAGTCATGATCGTATTCTTCTCCATGCATCAAAATCGAACATTCGTTGTGCAAATCAAAATTTAATCTCTAAAAAAAAAACAGTGGCAATTTTGATTGATTGAAGACTTCTTCCATGAGAACTTGACCTAGAGATACGATTGCTGAATTTAAAACCTGAAAAAAAAAATTGCTTGAACTGTGGTAGATTTGATTAGAACTAAACTGAAATATTTTGATGTGTTAATTTAAGAATGGATTATAAGACAAACGATATTCTAATTATACCTTTTACAACTGACCTGAAACTTTTTAATGTGAGGCGAATTTTTTTTCTTTGCTTAGTATTAATACAAATGAATTGGCAAAATATAAAAATAAAAAAAAAGTTTTCTTCGAGTTGTTTACGTATAAGAAACTATAATTATCTTGATAATTTACCTAAACCTTGCCCAGTTATCTAGTTGAATTTATTGCGTTTTTCTATTTTGCTTTTTCAAATGTTATGACTAGATTTTTCTTTTTCAACTAAAAGAATAGAGAAAGAAAATAAATAAATAGGCTGCCATATTATTGGTGGAAAGAGGTCTGAATGTATTTTGTAGTTTATATTATTTACGAAAAAGGGTCATGCATCAATCTTTATACTGAGAATAAAACCAAACAAGAATTTCTATCCTAGGCGCTGTGAAAGGCAAATACTAATCCTTATGAAGATTGTGAAAGACATTTTGCAGGATCTATTTCAGTTTGAAAAATGACTGATTTGTATAGAACTTATATAATGATCTTAATCACAAATTGAGTTGCATAATCTCTTTAATAACATCAAAATAGTGTATAATTTAAATTTTTTTACACTATGATCTGGCTTGTATTTCAGTTTTGTCGATTTTCTTTATTTCTTCAAAAGATTTTTTCCACTTCTTTTTGCTCATAAGTTTTAACGTTCTTTTCAAAGCTCTGAAATGTTTTGAAAAATTGTACGAAAAGCTTTGCTGCCTTACTTCATGAATGAAGAGTTTCTCCTTGAAAATTGCTGATTCTACTTATGGCAGCTGTTTCAATCTGTTCTGCAAACACTAACATCGTGCAAGAGGATTTCACTTCTCTCATGTGTTTGTTTTTCCTGTTGCGAGCAAAGAGTGAAATATATCGACAAATATTTTAGAAAATCGTAACACTAAGAGTTTGTAGTTTTAATTTATATTTTTGGTAATACGGATAATGGTTGTGAATCATTTCTTCAGGTTAATTCCTTACTATCTTGCTTATTATTGAGTAATATTTCTTTAGTGTACTTTTAATTCCTTGAATTTAGGATTACCTAAGCTGTAAACATTTTTATAATAGTTATTATAGTGAAATAATAGTCTAAAAAATTAGTATAACGTTATATAAGTTTGAGGAAATTTAAATTTATGAAATGACAAAAACAAATTGCAAATTATGTTTCATCATGAATATTAATGGGCACTCAGTTTCTGCTTGATATTAATATCATCATCCTGATAATATTTGTTGCTCTGGTTCTGAAAAGAAAGCGTGTTGTCACATGTCTTAACAAAGCGATTACACTTTTCTTGGCAACAGAAGTTTATTATATTTTAAGGATTAAAGGATCGATAACTATTTACCTATACAATTAAATTTCGATTTAAATTTAAGCTCATTTCCCGAGTTCCCACAGGAGCTTCGACCAGCACACACTCTTCCCAGTATTAGGCACACCACTCCCATGCAACTGTTCCTCTCTTCAATTCATCTCCTTTTAGCCGTGGGGCCGGAACAGCTATGTGGAGGTTAGAGGCATGAAAATATTTTTAATATTCACCATAAAGTGAAATCATTGATATTGGTCACTACAAAGTAAAATCATAAATTGTAGTTTGACCCTCTTCAAGTTATCTGTTAATTAGTATAAAAATAATCTAGGATAACTTTTTCTTTACTTCCATTTTGTAAAAATCTATATAGAATATCGAGTAAATACCACATAAACTTAGAATAGCGTGATTTTCGTTACTTTCAGAGGGTGATAAGTACGAAAAAGAAATCATATTTCAAGGACTCTGAACACAATGACGTCCCATCGATATCAATGAAACTTATTTAACAAGTTAACACCCAATTTAAATAAGTTTACAGTTTTAATCGTAATGTTTATAAATATAAAATTAAAAAAAAATTCCAAAAAATTAACAAAAAATCGATAAACAGTTTTTGAAACTTTTTATACGTGTGTATTAAGTTATTTAAAATAAAGTAAAACTTGAAAAAAAAATAATAAAGATTACTTTTCGATTTATTGTCTCGGAAATGAATCAGTGAAGAAAGAGAGGGGGGGGGGGAAACAAGATATGTTAAGTTTAAAATTTGGCTGGATTATATAGCTGTTGAAAATTGTTTAGGGGTTTGGAAATATGCGACTTCTGTACAAAAAAGTGCTTTTAGTTTAACATAAATAAAATATAACTGTCCTATAAATAGAGCGCTGGTCGAAACTGGTTGAAACATGGGAAAACAGCTGTGCATACATGAGGCATAGTTTGTATGGACAACAATTAAAAATGACCGTTTAGTATATCCGGCGAGGCATGATTTTACTGGCATTGGAATGTCGACGTAGTACAAGTATTCAAACTTTTTGGAGACGATCGATTAAATCAATTTCCATGTGTGTGTGTGTGATTATAAATAAAATTGATTCTTCATCCCCCCCCCCCCAAAGCATCCATTTGGCATTCACTTCGACTACTAATACAATTTTATTCTTGCTCACGTATTTTTCTTTCTTTCTGCACTTTATTACTTTCCTGCCTAAAACAACATGATAAAATCTGTTAAAAGCAGTTATGCAACTTTCATTTTTATAAACGTTGATAGATAAATTTCCACATTTTTTGCGAATTTATTTTTGATTGTTTTGTTTTTGGAATGTCTGAATTCCACGATACCCGCTGATATGGAAATTTTATTATATTTAAATATCTCTTTAGGCCAAAATAAAAAAAAGCAACAACAAAAAAGAAATCCGCTGTCATTAAGATAAATTGTATCTATAATAAGTTTATTCCTTGTAAATATAATACTTCAAATATAATAGTGACAGTGCCATGCATCTTCATTCTTTAAATTTTTTGGAATGGAAGAAATATTGAAAAATGTATGCTACAAATAATGCATTGGAAATCTAGCATTAATGCTATAGTTAATGCTAGATTAAAACTTTAGATACAGTGGCCGGGTACTTAAGCCTCAGCTGTGTGATCAAAAGATTCTGGGGTCATAACTTTATTCCAAACTACGGCCGTGTATATGTCAGCTTGAAGCATATTAAATCTGCCGTCGAGAGATAGAGCTAGCTATTTAACGTCAGAATGGTAAGAAGATTTGTGCAAATATTCTACTTATATAAAGGTTCAAATTTGCAAAGTCCGAACCAAAATAATTCTTGATTTTTTTTTTTTTTAAATCGTGATATTTATGTAAATGTATTTCTTACTAGTAAATGGAAACCTACGATTGTGTTCATTCCTATCTTAGCGGTTGAAATATTAAAGGAATTCTTTCCATGACTAGTAATGCATATTTACTATGCATATTACTATATATTTAGAATATTACTATATATTCCGTATATTCTAAAGTTTTGAGATTTCATGAATTTGGACCGTAGCCGAGATTGGACGTGCCATACCTTCGATTCTATTAAATATTTGGGTCATAAAATGGACAAGTTTTGGTGCAACATTGTAAGTTTTTTTTTTTTTTTTTTTTTTTTTTTAGAGAAAACGCTATTGATCGCATTTGGAAAATAAGTATTTGCATGTAGATTCTTTAGTTAAATATTTTAATAAGTTTATTGATTCCTTAGGCTGTAATAAAGTAACAAGAAATATGTTTTTACACCTTAAGAGAAGAAATATTTTTGGTAATATTTCACTCATTAAAAACAAATAATGGTGCTTTTCCGTTAGCCGGACGCAAATGTCACCAAATGTGAACCAAACACGAATTTGGCGTAAGAAATTTGGTGGAATTCTAAATTATTTGACGATTTTTCGCTTGCGCCCGGCTAACGGAAAAGTACCCAAATTATTGAAGATGAGGCCTGGCAATTTTTGTTGCGCCCAAAAGTTACTCAAATTGAGCAACTTTTGAACTAATGATTGTTTAGATCAGTAATACTAATAATTGAACTAAGGGACTAGCCCATAAAGCCTTTAAAATTCTAGTAGTCCTCATAGATTAGAAGTTAAGCACGTGATGGTTGTGGGGGGACGAACATTTAGGACATCAAATTTTGGTCCAAAAAAGAACGAAAGTTTTGACTTTGCGGTTTACTCGCATATATGGTTACTTGTCGGTTGTAATGATGACCAAAAAACTTCAAGAAAAAAATTTCGCAAATTTGGCGATTTGAATCATCAAACTTTATAGCATGTGTTTCACTTGATGTTATATATACTGCTATATAGATATGCACTTTAATGTATTTTTATAATTTGGCGTAATTTTTTCTTGGCGCCGTTTGGTCGCCGTTGCAACCAAGTACCCATATACGAGGAAACAAAGAGGAGAAATTATACAGTGCATAAAATGACATAATTGGGATTAATGGTTTGTTGATACGAAGTTGAGAATCATAAAATATATTTTAATTATGCTTTAAGATATTACTAGTCGAATGTATGAAAACTGTTCTTATAATTGAACCAATGGCTTTTTTTGTTGCTATTTTGCTTATTTATTTTAAAGTGAATTTCTTATTTATTTTAAAGTGAAATTGCATTGTGTTAGAGATACATAATATACATAAAATTGCGTTCACTGTTCATAAAAATTCAGTTCGTCTGAATTTGGTGAGCTTCCTTTTTTTCCTTGCTTAATATGATTTAATAATTTATAGAAGAAAATAAGTGATTTCATCACAGTTTTAATGATCCCTACATAATATGTTGTGTAAATAAAACGTTAAAATTTTATATAACGGAACAGTAGGAAAACAAGGTTATGCAAAAAAGATCCGAAATACTTTTTGTACTCGTATAATAATTTAAAAAAAAATGCTTACTTCTTTTAAAGATGGAAAGTTTTGAATAAAATGAGCATAAGTTATCTTGAATGAAATATCGCCAGCAATTGTTTCTGAATAGTAACTTTCACCTTTTATGTTACTAAATCCAAACTGATTCTGTTTCTGAGTTTTGCCGTCACACAAGAACACAATGCAACAGATTTTGCCTCCAGACACATTTATGTCTTCCTATTGTTACTATCTTTTCTTCCAAGACGTTGGTAGTTAAAGACGGGCTTGACGGGACGAAACGAAACAAAATAAAATAGTAAAAATTGATACTCATTTTTTAGAATGCAGTAGTTCATCTCTTAACGGAATTGCTTCAACGCTTTTTTTAAATTTTTTTTATCAAATCCATCATCGTTTATGTCGCTGCGATCATCATTTCCACTTTCATATCAGTTTTTTTCCCCCTCCATGTGTAGAAAGAAGAAAAAAAATAAATCTCATAAACAACGGACATTGCGCGGGGAAGTGAGTCATTCCAATGTCTCGTAATACCAGCTTATTAGCGAGTTGAGTTGCCTCATAAGCTGTTCCCGGGCTGGTAATAAAACGTGGTCGAATCGAGTTGAGTTGTTCTGGTGAGGTCATCTTTTTATTGGCTTTCATTCATTCTTGTCAATGTCTTTGGAGGATATTGGGTTAAGTGGCTGACAGCCGAGGTGACCCGAATCTGCGGGTTCCAAAATAACACTTCTTGCTCTCACTTTCAGTTCTGCTGTTTCCTAATTAGTGTACGCGTTGAACTGGCATTGCAATTGTTAGCAGCGAAGGGAATTGTGTTCGAATTCTGCGTTGGTGGGAAAATTTTGAATGGAATAAATAGAAAGACCAAAAGCGAGAACTGAACTTGACATTTTTGACTAGAAAAGCCAGAATTTACAAATTTTAAAATTTTCTGGGGTATATTTTGATTTCGCATATTTAAAATCTTTTTTTTTCTTCTTTCTGATTGGAAATCTGTTTCTATATTATATAAGAGCACAAGTTCAAACTTCTGTATTTATTTCATAAAATGCATAGATTTAAAATAGTCTCCAAGAATATACGAATTGGAAGCATCTTTTTTCCTTATTTAACCACAATCGATTTATCATTTATTTTTATAGAAATTCTGAAATTATTCCAAATACGAAATATATATATATTTCAATGCACTATTATGTTTTATTAGTAATGTATATGTCTTTCTTTGACATATACATTACTGTAATTTAAGACCTATAATATTATCGGTTTTAAAATAAATTTAGAGAAGTATTTTTCAGTGAACAGAAATCAACTATAAGTACACAATGAGATCACGTGCTATTATGGAAAATTTAGTTCATATTGTTGATAGTTGTTCGGCTTATAAATTCATAGTTGCTACTGACAACCCATTGATATCGCATTTTCATTTATTCGATTCCCTTGTAACGCTGTTAATGGCAAATGGTTGTTCTACAAAAGATGTTCCATATGCAATTCTACATAAAAGATGTTCCATATGCTACTTACCCTTAACATCATTTTTTTTTCTTGTATTTGTTCTAAGAAGTGTTCGCCATTCGAGCATATATATAACATAAGTATTCATAATCTGAACTGCTCGTTAATTGTCTTCTTTACTCATTTAGAGAGGCAATAATTTTTTTTTCTAAAGCAATACTTGAAATTCGAATGTTGCAATTTTCCAAAATCAGTTATTAATATTCAGAACACGATGCTACGGTCTTTTTAATTGGTCTCCTGCTGTGTGTATCCCACTGAAAGAAACATGCAAGATCAGTAATATATATGGCTTTTTTCTTCTTTTTTTCTTGAGTATATGAGTATAATATTCGTAATAAAAATAACATTTATCAATGAACAATTCTTAGCCAAAAGCTGTCATCCGAAAAAATAGCATTGTATTTCTTCATGATAAAAAAGTAGGATGAGTCGCATTTCTTGTATCTTAATGTCAGTATATCCAAAATGTTAGTCTAGTTCACACTTCCAAGATTCAGTCATTTGAAGCAAGTGACTGAATATTGTTAGTTTTTCTTTTTACAACCAGATAGCATGATCTTTTTTATGAGGACGTAGTTGGTCAGCAAATTTTCCCACAATCTTCAGATTTACCCTGTCTGAGCAAGAGCAAGATATTGTTGCTGTATTTGCAAGATGTTATTCAATGTTCTGATTTTGACGTAATACTGTAGAACTTTGGCTAACAGGATAGCGTCAGGCAGGTGGAGTTTGTATATGTTGTCGAAAATTTTTATTTCGAGTTCTAAAAAAAAAAAAAAATTGATGAATCGGTGAAAATTGACGTCAGAACAAGTTTTCCAATTGTAGACATATCGCCAGTAGTCATTGCTTCAGAATCATTGTTGCATCATTTCATAAACAAAAGGATTTCGTTTCAATTTCTGTAACATTATGATTTCCTTATTTATTTTAATAAGTTATCAGTGTTGATCTCAAAGTATTATCGTATGCATGTATTTAAATATAATCATGCTTGCATTGCTTTTTACGATTTGCACAGATATGGATGGATATTTGTAATTTTGAGGTATTCGTAATAAAAAAGGGGAGGTATGAAAAAGCAAAGAAGTCTCATGACATTAAGCGTTATAATTTATACTGATGGTTTATATTTAGAAACAATATTTAAAAAAATACTTAATTTCCCCTAATCGGCAATCAAAAAATATTAGTGAATTGGATCATCAGTATACATGTATTATTACGTCATACTTCGAAATGGTTGTTTTTGGTTTCAAAATCTTATGTCGTCTCAACATCCTGATTAACAATAAAAAGTGCGAAAGAAATAAACATTTCATTACGAATACGAGTTAAACCAGTTAAAAGGAGTGTTCTGTTTTCGACTTTCCTCGCGTATTTGCACAGTACATGACGCAATTTGTGCTTAGCTTCGTTGAACAGGGAAGAGAATCGAGTTTGCATTTTAGACCAAATCTTTTTCACTGATTGGATCCAAAATATGATGTAAAAGTAAATCTTGGTTATTAAGGTAACTGAATTTCATTTAGATAGTTTGTGGCATTTTTGAGTTATTGAATTGATATGCATGCGAATGAACAAATTGACAGACTTTGAACCCATTTATGGATCTCGGTAATTGGCACAGCTACTAGTTTTAAACATCACTGATTTATTGTCTGACTTTATTATTTGTCTACCTCACTCTGTATTTGAGACTGTACCGGTATCAGACAAACGTTAATTCCAAAAATACGTTCTTCTGGACTTAAGGATGCCCAGAACTTCAAAATAATCGACACTGTTTTCTCTCTCACTCTCTCTTTCTCTCTCACACACACTCACTCAATACTTTGTTTTTGTATATTTCATATTCGAGAAGATGAAGTCTAAAAAAATAACATAAAAGCAATTAACCTCCTTTTGAAAGCTATTATTTACTTCCAAATATTGTCTAGTTTTCGTTTTTTAAGAACAGCCGAAATAATTTCCTCCTTGTTATATGGCATAAATAAATCGGATAAAAATATCCACCTGCTATTGCATCATTCTTTATCTACTACAATTAAAAGAAATCGGCGAGGGGTGCGGTTGCGAGTTCTCATCGTCCATATGACAGCCGGAACCAAGAGAGAAATTTGCATAAATAATAAATGCATTTCCCTCGTGTCCTTTCCTTGACTGGAGGGAATGTTCTCGGAAGCAGGTGATTAATTTGTATTCTTCAGGCGTTTTCCGTGTCTGACCCATATGCCGAGTATTTTCCACACCATAGTGTGGCCATTTTAGACACACATTGCTTTCTCTCCTTATCCAGTTGGAAGCTACGGATTTTTCTTCGTTCTTTTCTCGTTTCAGATGAAAGGGGGACATTTTTTTTTTAATTTCGTGTTAAATGTGTTTATATTGTTGCTCATTGCTTAAATGGTGTGTTATTAAATAGTTAAATTCAACAGTATAATTTTTTTCCTCGTAGATAATTTGGAGGTGGTTCACAAGTAAAAAGTTTCTTCTCAGAGTTTGATGGAGAGGTTCAAGTTAGCTTTTTTATTCTGGATTTAAAGGCGTGGTATTTTTTAATAGTTTAATTTTTTGTATCTCGCATTTAACCCCTTACATGCCGAGGATAACTTGCGAGATTTGGTCCCCAGTGCCACGTGTGTATATATATATATATATATATATAATATAATATAACATAGTTGCGAGACGTATATATATATATACCCGCGGCAGGCAAGGGGTTAATGCGAATTTAAATTCTGAAAAGTGGAATATTTTGATAAACAGTTTTCTTTTAAGGCGGATGATAAATAATTAAAATGTTTACTGTTCGGATTTAAATTACAATTTTTGTAAATAATTTAACATTTATTACACATTTTTTCCCCAAAAATATAACCACCTTGTTTTGAACTTGAAACAGATTTTTAAATTTTAGTTTACTGTTTCTTTCCTTAAAAAATGTCAGTACTTATCTCAAAACTGATTTTTATTTCTCTTGATCTTGAAACAATATACTGGATAAAGTAATTTAACTCCCATGATAAAAGATTGTGAAAATGGAAAAATTGCTTTTCTGTTTAAATGTCATAATTTTTATGGAATCTTAAATTATTGTGCTTTAGTTAGCATACATTACTTCATGTACATACATTCAAACTTCATTGAAAATCTTCCTATATACAAAGATGACAAGTTGTGATTTTTATCGTTAATATTACTAACTTTTTAAAAATATAGCAAATTTTACTTTCTCGTATAGTCTAGAAAAGTATAATAATCGCCAAAAAAAATTCGGAATCAATATTTTCACGAATCACCACGTTTTAGACCTTCCTAAGTTCGAAAAACACTTGAAAAATGTCCGTCTGTCTGTGACAAAGATTACTCAAAAACGCTTTGAACTAGATGGTTGAAATTTGGTATACGGTTATTCACCAAATTCACAAATTTCTATTAAATTTTGAGTAAATTCTGTTCAGAGGAAGGCCGTCTGTCCCAAAAGAATTTAACGTAATTACAAAAAAAGAATGAGATAGATAAATTCGGTACACTTATTTAACATCCATAATGTAAACACCTGTCCAATTTTGAGCCAAATCCAACAACGGGTTGACTGTCTATCGGGCTGTACTTTCAGAAACATAAAAACGCGATAATTCAAAAATACAATGACTTAAAGGTATCAAATTAGGTATGGGATGTTGTGGCTACAAGTGCAGTTTTATATCGGATATTTTGCTTCGATCAGTTGAGGGGGAAAAAATTGTCTCAAACACAAATTCGATATTATTAAACGTACGCCAGGGATTAATCGTCAAATAACTCACCAAGGATGACATAATAGATTCAGTCAAAATGCTCAATTTGCGCCAAAAATTCATATTTTGTAACTAGTGTACGCCAACGGCATGTAAAGCTTTCTCTGGTATAAGTTTATTAGAGTATGCGAGTGAGACCCCTCCAGCTGATTTGTTCCTCGTATGAAGCATCTTTTCAGTTTGAAAATTCTTCCAACATTTTAAATTGATATCTTTGACATTTTGTGATTCCCCCTCCCTTCTTGTTTGTTCTTATAAACTTAATGTCCTGCTTTATATATATATAATATAATATTAATGAGTTATTTCAAAAAGGAGGACAAAATTTATTGTGGAAGAATTAATTCAAAATGTATCTCTTGTGGCGAATTTCCGAATGTTTCTGCACTATCTAAAGAGTTAAATATAATAATAATAATAAAAAAACTTAAAAAAAACTACCTCTACAAAAACTTATTTTAAAGAAAGACAGATTTTAAATAATATCAAGATGTAGACTTCTGACTGGTTGCAATTAAAATGAAACTCGTTAACTGTTAGATTTGTTAAAATATTAATATTCGCTGATTAATCAGTTTAAAACGCTGCTATTTTTCACAGCTGTTTATCTATGCTAATTAACATGTATGAAGACAAGTACACTGATTTTTAATACGACGAGAGAACGAAATCAGCGTGATAATTTGCATTGCAAAAGTCTTAGTCATCAATCATTCCCTTCATTATCTTTTAGTTAACGCGCTTTAAATATAGAGATCAGCAATAAGTTAATTTGTTATTGTGAACGATAAATCTGATGTTACGGAGTACACCCTTGCGAGATAGATAACATTAGTTTTTCTCGCGCAGTGTTAATCTACTTTTAAAGGTTTGCAGATGGATTCTAATTCTGGATATTGCTACGGAAATGTCTACCATTTAATTTTTATTTCAATTTCTTTGATTGCTAAACTTATTTCGAATCATTAATAATGATGGCCTTAAGGTAGCTTTTCATCTTTATATAAACAAGTTAATTTATGGTCTGAGCTAGATAAAATATCAATTTATCTTCTTCAAATGATATATAAACAGGCAACAAGTAATATATATAATATAAAATAAAATTTAAATTAATTCCTACTTAGATCAACAACAAAAAAAATTTAGTTACTTTTTATTAAATAATTACAATTAATATAAATATGTGTATACGTATTACAGAATTACAATATTAAGTGGCAAAATAGAGCTTTGCGACAAAATTGGAGACCATTTGGCGATATGGCGGCGGATTTGGAGACCAAGTAGAAATTACTGGACAAATTTAATTAATTAATATTTGAAAAAAGTGTATTAACATCAAGCGTCATCCACTACAAGTTTTAAAAAATGTATTTGAAACATCAGTGGATGAATAAAAAGTATTTTATTTACGATTGAAAATTTGAACTAGATATATATAGTGTGTGAGCTAATAGTAAGAATTGAAAAAAAAATATCCACGTTTTTTATTTATTTTTTGGAAGACATTATCATGCATGGTGATAGATTATGATTTGGGTGAAATTATAAAGTAATTAAAGCTTCCATATATTAACTTCAAGAGTGATTTAAATTTAATTTGATACTTTATACCTCTGTACCGGTCCATATTACAAGGGTGGTAATGCTCTAATGGGAAACTTGATTATTATCTATAAGGAATAGTCCAATATGCTTCAAGGCGTTAAAAAAGAGTTCGCTTTCATGGCTTGTCATAAATGTACTTCCTGTAATTAGCCTAAAGTAATATAATTGTAAGTCCATTTGTTTATTTGAATTTCATACAATTCCACACTCCTTGATACAATTGAACGAAATTTGGTATGCTGCTTAGAAGGATTAATTGCACCATAGCAAAATTGCTACATCCCTCCAAGGGAGTTGAAATGGGTATTTTTCGATTTTATATATTTCCGCCATAACTTTTTGACATATTTCACAAATTATTTTCAGATCGTTTAAAATTTTTTTAAAGATTAGCTTTTTAGTGTTATTTTCATTTGTGTTCGATTTCTTCACTAATTTTAATAAATTTTCAAAATTCAAAAACTAATAAAAAAACTAACCCCCCGCGTTGAAATATTAAGCCTTTTTTATATATATACGGCTCGCGCTCTTGCTAATTTTAAAGTTCTTTTTTTTTTTTTTTTTTCAAAAATTGTCAAAGGAGGGGAATTTTAAATCATTTAAGATTCTTCTAAAAGCACCAGACAAATTTTAAAGATTTATATCTATAGAAACAAGCCACTTTTACAGTAGAACATTAGTTCACAAATGCAGACGTCTTCTACTAGGACTCTACTAGTGAATTCAAAGAAACTGATGCACCATGAAAAATAAATAAGAACATTTAAGTCATATGCAGCATCAAATATAATGACAAGTAAGACGCGGTATCAATAACAAGACTTTATGGATTAAAATATATGTTCAAATAACTTCTCGGCCGAAGCTATACACGCTTGCTACATAGTTATTAATGTAGATGTGTTACTGTGCTTTTTATTTATTTAATCACTGGCAAAGAGTCCTTATTATGTTCTGTTGTAGAAATGATTTGTGTATAAAAATTTGATAATTTTTGAATCATTCCATATATAAGATTGATCCGCGCTTGTTGTGCGGTTCAATCCTATATTTCAGCGTTTATATTAACTCTTTTTAATGTAAGAAATTTTTGAGCGCGATTTAGAAGCGTAACTAGATAAATGGATAAAATTTGGCGTGTGATCCTTGCCCTTAAGTTTTAATCTGGAATAGCTTTTGAACCAGGTTTGCCAACTGGAAGAGATATTCTGCCTGAACACGTTTCGCTTTTTCCTTATGAATGGGGATATTAATCAGTGTTCTTTTAAAGAATTAATCTTATAAATGATGCAACCAAGCATGCCAATAAAATGTGTTATTGCCAACTAACACTGATTTATATCCCCGTAGGGAAGCAGGAATTTTTAGTTAAAAGTTCCTGCTTGTTTTCTGATTTTGTCAGATTCTGTAACCGATCTCGACACTTTGGTAAATTGCCATTGGGGGGGGAAAAAAGATTTTTAGATACAAATCGCGAGATAGTGTCTACATAGACATTTTTTGGCCAGGCATTTTAATATCTTTATGTAGAAGTATACTAGAAAGTCAAGGCAATAATTCTGTGGATTGTATTTTTTTCCCCCTCTCTGAAAGAAATAGTAGTCTTGTGTTGAATAAAACTGAAGCTTGAAACTTTTTTTTAAATTGATGCTAGATTGTAATAGATTGTAAATTCAGATTCGTTCATATTAACTACCTATTTTAAAATCTTGCATATAGGTCATACTTCGATTGCGTTAGAATCAAATTTTCTGTTGAATTTAATTTTTAACTTTTTCTTTTCTTTAGAAACCACTTCCAACAACTTTCGCTAGCTGAAGTGTGTGTGTGTGTGTGTGTGTTCTTTATATATAGAATTACATTCATGTAATAATATTTACCTTTCATATTTTTAAATCCCTCAATAAAGAGCATTTTATATGAAATTACTTGTTAGAATCAATTTCATCTCTCTCTCGCTCTCTCTCTCT